>JAQJZF010000004.1:115000-120000 GCA_028537955.1 Microtus californicus | reverse complement strand
GGTTAGGGTTAGGGTTCAGGTTAGGGTTAGGGTTAGGGTTTGGGTTAGGGTTAGGGTAAGGGTTATGGTAAGGGTTTGGGTTAGGAATAGGGTAGAGTTAGGGTCAGGGTTAGGGGTTAGGGTTAGGATTAGGGTTAGGTTTAGGGTTAGGCTTAGGTTTAGGGTTAGTGTTAGGGTTAGGTTTAGGGTTACGGGTACGGTTAGTGTTAGGGTTAGGGTTAGGGTTAGGGTTTGAGTTAGGGTTAGGGTTAGGGTTCAAGTTAGGGTTAGGGTTAGGGTTAGGGTTAGGTTTAGGTTTAGGGTTACTGTTAGGGTTAGGGTTAGGGTTAGTGTTAGTGTTAGGGTTAGGGTTTGTTTAGGGTTTGCGTGAGGGTTAAGGTTAGGGTTAGGGTTAGGGTTCAGGTTAGGGTTAGGGTTAGGGTTAGGCTTAGCGTTAGGGTTAGTGTTATGGTTAGGGTTTGGGTTAGATTTTGGGTTAGAGTTAGGGTTAGGGTTAGGGTTACGGTTAGGGTTAGGGTTAGGGTTTGCGTTAGGGTTAGGGTTAGGGTTATGGTTAGGGTTAGGGTTAGGGTTAGGGTTTGGGTCAGGGTAAGGGTTAGGGTTAGGGTTATGGTTAGGGTAAGGGTTTGGGTTAGGGTTTGTTTTAGGGTTAGGGATTAGGATTAGGTTTAGGGTTAGGTTTAGGAAAAGGGTAGAGTTAGGGTCAGGGTTAGGGTTAGGGTTAGGGTTAGGATTAGGGTTAGGGTTAGGGTTAGGATTAGGGTTTGGGTTACGTTTAGGGTTACGGTTAGGGTTTGGGTTAGGTTTAGCATAAGTGTTAGGGTTTGGGTTAGGGTAGAGTTAGGGTTAGGGTTAGGGGTTAGGGTTAGGGATAGGGTTAGGGTTAGCGTTAGGGTTTGGGTTAGGGTTAGGGTAAGGGTTAGGGTTAGTTTTACAGTTACGGTTAGGGTTAGGGTTAGGGTCAGGTTTATGGTTAGGGTTAGGGTTAGGATTAAAAAAAAAGAATTTAGAAGAGTTTTACTCTTCCCCTAAGAAACTTTACTTTGAAAGATAATCTCGTTCTTTTGAAAGTGTATGAATTTCATGAAATGCTTTTGTAAGAAACACAGACGTGTTTCTTTGAAAAGAAGATTCGTTGTTTGGGATGTATCAAAGTATTGTTAGAATTGAGATCAGTGTTCCTCTTCTGTTTAGAAGCTTTACTTTGAGAGATATTCACATTCATCTGAAAGTGTATGAATTTCATGAAATGCTTTTGTAAGAAACGTAGACGTGATTGAAAAGAAGATTCGTTGTGTGGGATGTTTCACAGTATTGTTAGAATTGAGAACAGTGTTCCTCTTCCGCTTAGAAGCTTTACTTTGAAAGATAATCTCGTCTTATGAAAGTGTATGAATTTCATGAAATGCTTTTGTGAGAAACACAGACGTGTTTCTGTGAAAAGAAGATTCGTTGTTTGGGATATATCAAAGTATTGTTAGAATTGAGAATATTGTTCCTCTTCCCCTTAGAAGCTTTACTTTGAAAGATAGTCTCGTTCTTTTGAAAGAGTACGAATTTCATGAAATGCTTTTGTTAGAAACAGAGATGTGTTTCGGTGAAAAGAAGATGCGTTGTTTGGGATTTATCAAAGTATTGTTAGAATTTAGAACAGTGGTTAGTGTTAGGATTAGTGTTAGGGTTAGGGTTATGGTTAGGGTTAGGGTTAGGGTTAGGTTTTAGGGTTAGGGTTAGGGTTAGGGTTAGGGTTAGGGTTAGGGTTAGGTTTAGGTTTAGGGTTACTGTTAGGGTTAGGGTTAGTGTTAGGGTTAGTGTTAGGGTTTGCGTTAGGGTTAGGGTTAGGGTTATGGTTAGGGTAAGGGTTAGGGTTATGGTTAGGGTAAGGGTTTATGTTATGGTTAAGGTTAGGGATTAGGGTTAGGGTTAGGGTTAGATTTAGGTTTAGGGTTACTGTTAGGGTTAGGGTTAGGGTTAGTGTTAGGGTTAGGGTTTGCGTTAGGGTTAGGGTTAGGGTTCAGGTTAGAGTTAGGGTTAGGGTTAGGGTTATGGTTAGAGTAGGGTTAGGGTTAGGGTTAGGATTAGGGGTTACGGTTAGGGTTAGGGTTAGGTTTAGGTTTAGGGTTACTGTTAGGGTTAGGGTTAGGGTTAGGGTTAGGGTTAGGGTTAGGGTTTGGTTTAGGGTTAGGATTAGGGTTAGGGTTAGGGTTTGGGTTAGGGTTAGGGTAAGGGTTATGGTAAGGGTTAAGGTTAGGAATAGGGTAGAGTTAGGGTCAGGGTTAGGAGTTAGGGTTAGGATTAGTGTTAGGTTTAGGGTTAGGTTTAGGGTTAGGGTTAGTGTTGGGGTTATGGTTAGTGTTAGGGTTAGGGTTTGGTTAGGGTTTGCGTGAGGGTTAGTGTTAGGGTTAGGGTTCAGTTTAGGGTTAGGGTTAGGGTTAGGTTAGGTTTTAGGTTAGGGTTAGCGTTAGGGGTTATGGTTAGCGTTAGGGTTAGGGTTAGGGTTAGGGTTTGGGTTAGGGTTTGGGTTAGGGTTAGCGTTAGGGTTAGGGTTAAGGTTAGGGTTTGGGTTAGGGTTTGGGTTAGGGTTAGGGTTAGGGTTTGCGTTAGGGTTAGGGTTAGGGTTCAGGTTAGGGTTAGGGTTTGGGTTTGGGTTAGGGTCAGGGTAAGGGTTATGGTAAGGGTTTGGGTTAGGAATAGGGTAGAGTTAGGGTCAGGGTTAGGGGTTAGGGTTAGGATTAGGGTTAGGTTTAGGGTTAGGGTTAGGTTTAGGGTTAGTGTTAGGGTTAGGTTTAGGGTTACGGGTACGGTTAGGGTTAGGGTTAGGGTTAGGGTTAGGGTTTGAGTTAGGGTTAGGGTTAGGGTTCAAGTTAGGGTTAGGGTTAGGGTTAGGGTTAGGTTTAGGTTTAGGGTTACTGTTAGGGTTAGGGTTAGGGTTAGTGTTTTCGTTAGGGTTAGGGTTAGGGTTATGGTTAGGGTTAGGGTTAGGGTTAGGGTTTGGGTCAGGGTTAAGGTTAGGGTTAGGGTTAGGGTTCAGGTTAGGGTTAGGGTTAGGGTTAGTGTTAGTGTTAGGGTTAGGGTTTGTTTAGGGTTTGCGTGAGGGTTAAGGTTAGGGTTAGGGTTAGGGTTCAGGTTAGGGTTAGGGTTAGGGTTAGGGTTTGCGTTAGGGTTAGGTTTAGGGTTATGGTTAGGGTTAGGGTTAGGGTTAGGGTTTGGGTCAGGGTAAGGGTTAGGGTTAGGGTTATGGTTAGGGTAAGGGTTTGGGTTAGGGTTTGTGTTAGGGTTAGGGATTAGGATTAGGTTTAGGGTTAGGTTTAGGAAAAGGGTAGAGTTAGGGTCAGGGTTAGGGTTAGGGTTAGTGTTAGGGTTAGGGTTAGGGTTTGCGTTAGGGTTAGGGTTAGGGTTCAGGTTAGGGTTAGGGTTAGGGTTTGGTTAGGGTTTGCGTGAGGGTTAGGGTTAGGGTTAGGGTTCAGGTTAGGGTTAGGGTTAGGGTTAGGTTAGGGTTTAGGTTATGGTTAGCGTTAGGGGTTAGGGTTAGCGTTAGGGTTAGGGTTAGGGTTAGGGTTTGGGTTAGGGTTTGGGTTAGGGTTAGTGTTAGGGTTAGGGTTAGGGTTATGGTCAGGGTTTATGGTTAGGGTTAGGGTTAGGATTAAAAAAAAAGAATTTAGAAGAGTTTTACTCTTCCCCTAAGAAACTTTACTTTGAAAGATAATCTCGTTCTTTTGAAAGTGTATGAATTTCATGAAATGCTTTTGTAAGAAACACAGACGTGTTTCTTTGAAAAGAAGATTCGTTGTTTGGGATGTATCAAAGTATTGTTAGAATTGAGATCAGTGTTCCTCTTCTGTTTAGAAGCTTTACTTTGAGAGATATTCACATTCATCTGAAAGTGTATGAATTTCATGAAATGCTTTTGTAAGAAACGTAGACGTGATTGAAAAGAAGATTCGTTGTGTGGGATGTTTCACAGTATTGTTAGAATTGAGAACAGTGTTCCTCTTCCGCTTAGAAGCTTTACTTTGAAAGATAATCTCGTCTTATTAAAGTGTATGAATTTCATGAAATGCTTTTGTGAGAAAAACAGACGTGTTTCTGTGAAAAGAAGATTCGTTGTTTGGGATATATAAAAGTATTGTCAGAATTGAGAATATTGTTCCTCTTCCCCTTAGAAGCTTTACTTTGAAAGATAGTCTCGTTCTTTTGAAAGTGTACGAATTTCATGAAATGCTTTTGTTAGAAACAGAGATGTGTTTCGGTGAAAAGAAGATGCGTTGTTTGGGATTTATCAAAGTATTGTTAGAATTTAGAACAGTGGTTAGTGTTAGGATTAGTGTTAGGGTTAGGGTTATGGTTAGGGTTAGGGTTAGGGTTAGGTTTTAGGGTTAGGGTTAGGGTTAGGGTTAGGGTTAGGTTTAGGTTTAGGGTTACTGTTAGGGTTAGGGTTAGTGTTAGGGTTAGTGTTAGGGTTTGCGTTAGGGTTAGGGTTAGGGTTATGGTTAGGGTAAGGGTTAGGGTTATGGTTAGGGTAAGGGTTTATGTTATGGTTAAGGTTAGGGATTAGGGTTAGGGTTAGGTTTAGGTTTAGGGTTACTGTTAGGGTTAGGGTTAGGGTTAGTGTTAGGGTTAGGGTTTGCGTTAGGGTTAGGGTTAGGGTTCAGGTTAGAGTTAGGGTTAGGGTTAGGGTTATGGTTAGAGTAGGGTTAGGGTTAGGGTTAGGATTAGGGGTTACGGTTAGGGTTAGAGTTAGGTTGAGGTTTAGGGTTACTGTTAGGGTTAGGGTTAGGGTTAGGGTTAGGGTTAGGGTTAGGGTTAGGGTTTGGTTTAGGGTTAGGATTAGGGTTAGGGTTAGGGTTTGGGTTAGGGTTAGGTTAAGAGTTATGGTAAGGGTTAAGGTTAGGAATAGGGTAGAGTTAGGGTCAGGGTTAGGAGTTAGGGTTAGGATTAGTGTTAGGTTTAGGGTTAGGTTTAGGGTTAGGGTTAGTGTTGGGGTTATGGTTAGTGTTAGG
>JAQJZF010000004.1:97500-112500 GCA_028537955.1 Microtus californicus | reverse complement strand
TATCAAAGTATTGTTAGAATTTAGAACAGTGGTTAGTGTTAGGGTTAGGATTAGTGTTAGGGTTAGGGTTATGGTTAGGGTTAGGGTTAGGGTTAGGTTTTAGGGTTAGGGTTAGGGTTAGGATTAGGGTTAGGGTTAGGTTTAGGGTTACTGTTAGGGTTAGGGTTAGTGTTAGGGTTAGTGTTAGGGTTAGGGTTAGGGTTAGGGTTTGCGTTAGGGTTAGGGTTAGGGTTCAGGTTAGGGTTAGGGTTGGGTTAGGCTTAGCGTTAGGGTTAGTGTTAGGGTTAGGGTTTGGGTTAGATTTTGGGTTAGAGTTAGGGTTAGGGTTAGGGTTACGGTTAGGGTTAGGGTTTGCGTTAGGGTTAGGGTTAGGGTTAGGGTTAGGGTTCAGGTTATGGTTAGGGTTATGGTTAGGCTTAGCGTCAGGGTTAGGTTTAGGGTTACTGTTAGGGTTAGGGTTAGGGTTACGGTTAGGGTTAGGGTTTGCGTTAGGGTTAGGGTTATGGTTAGGGTAAGGGTTAGGGTTATGGTTAGGGTAAGGGTTTATGTTATGGTTAAGGTTAGGGATTAGGGTTAGGGTTAGGGTTAGGTTTAGGTTTAGGGTTACTGTTAGGGTTAGGGTTAGGGTTAGTGTTAGGGTTTGCGTTAGGGTTAGGGTTAGGGTTCAGGTTAGGGTTAGGGTTAGGGTTAGGGTTATGGTTAGGGTAGGGTTAGGGTTAGGGTTAGGGTTAGGGGTTACGGTTAGGGTTAGAGTTAGGTTTAGGTTTAGGGTTACTGTTAGGGTTAGGGTTAGGGTTAGGGTTAGGGTTAGGGTTTGGTTTAGGGTTAGGATTAGGGTTAGGGTTAGGGTTAGGGTTTGGGTTAGGGTTAGGGTAAGGGTTATGGTAAGGGTTAAGGTTAGGAATAGGGTAGAGTTAGGGTCAGGGTTAGGAGTTAGGGTTAGGATTAGTGTTAGGTTTAGGGTTAGGTTTAGGGATAGGGTTAGTGTTGGGGTTATGGTTAGTGTTAGGGTTAGGGTTTGGTTAGGGTTTGCGTTAGGGTTAGTGTTAGGGTTAGGGTTCAGTTTAGAGTTAGGGTTAGGGTTAGGTTAGGTTTTAGGTTAGGGTTAGCGTTAGGGGTCAGGGTTAGCGTTAGGGTTAGGGTTAGGGTTAGGGTTTGGGTTAGGGTTTGGGTTAGGGTTAGTGTTAGGGTTAGGGTTAGGGTTTGCGTTAGGGTTAGGGTTAGGGTTCAGGTTAGGGTTAGGGTTAGGGTTTGGGTTAGGGTTAGGGTAAGGGTTATGGTAAGGGTTTGGGTTAGGAATAGGGTAGAGTTAGGGTCAGGGTTAGGGGTTAGGGTTAGGATTAGGGTTAGGTTTAGGGTTAGGATTAGGTTTAGGGTTAGTGTTAGGGTTAGGTTTAGGGTTACGGGTACGGTTAGGGTTAGGGTTAGGGTTAGGGTTAGAGTTAGGGTTTGCGTTAGGGTTAGGGTTAGGGTTCAGGTTAGGGTTAGGGTTAGGGTTAGGGTTAGGTTTAGGTTTAGGGTTACTGTTAGGGTTAGGGTTAGGGTTAGTGTTAGTGTTAGGGTTAGGGTTTGTTTAGGGTTTGCGTGAGGGTTAAGGTTAGGGTTAGGGTTAGGTTTCAGGTTATGGTTAGGGTTAGGGTTAGGCTTCTCGTTAGGGTTAGTGTTATGGTTAGGGTTTGGGTTAGATTTTGGGTTAGAGTTAGGGTTAGGGTTAGGGTTACGGTTAGGGTTAGGGTTAGGGTTTGCGTTAGGGTTAGGGTTAGGGTTATGGTTAGGGTTAGGGTTAGGGTTAGGGTTTGGGTTAGGGTAAGGGTTAGGGTTAGGGTTATGGTTAGGGTAAGGGTTTGGGTTAGGGTTTGTGTTAGGGTTAGGGATTAGGATTAGGTTTAGGGTTAGGTTTAGGAAAAGGGTAGAGTTAGGGTCAGGGTTAGGGTTAGGGTTCGGGTTAGTGTTAGGGTTAGGGTTAGGGTTTGCGTTAGGGTTAGGGTTAGGGTTCAGGTTAGGGTTAGGGTTAGGGTTTGGTTAGGGTTTGCGTGAGGGTTAGGATTAGGGTTAGGGTTCAGGTTAGGGTTAGGGTTAGGGTTAGGTTAGGGTTTAGGTTATGGTTAGCGTTAGGGGTAGGGTTAGCGTTAGGGTTAGGGTTAGGGTTAGGGTTTGGGTTAGGGTTTCGGTTAGGGTTAGTGTTAGGGTTAGGGTTAGGTTAGGGTTTGCGTGAGGGTTAAGGTTAGGGTTAGGGTTAGGGTTCAGGTTAGGATTAGGGTTAGGGTTAGGCTTAGCGTTAGGGTTAGTGTTAGGGTTAGGGTTTGGGTTAGATTTTGGGTTAGAGTTAGGGTTAGGGTTAGGGTTACCGTTAGGGTTAGGGTTAGGGTTTCCGTTAGGGTTAGGGTTAGGGTTATGGTTAGGGTTAGGGTTAGGGTTAGGGTTTGTGTTAGGATTTGGGTTGGGGTTAGGTTTATGGTTAGGGTTTGGGTTAGGGTTAGGGTAATGGTTAAGGTTGGGGTTACGGTTAGGGTTGGGTTAGGGGTAGGGTTAGGGGTTAGGGTTAGGGTTAGGGTTAGTGTTAGGGTTAGGTTTAGGGTTTGGGTTAGGGTTAGGGTTACGGTTACGGTTTGGGTTAGAGTTAGGGTAAGGGTTATGGTTATGGTTAGGGTTAGGTTTAGGGTTGCGGGTACGGTTAGGGTTAGGGTTAGGGTTAGGGTTTAGGGTTAGGGTTAGGGTTATGGTTAGGGTTAGGGTTAGGGTCAGGATTAGGGTTAGGGTTAGGGTTAGGATTAGGGTTTGGGTTAGATTTTGGGTTAGAGTTAGGGTTAGGGTTAGGGTTACGGTTAGGGTTTGGGTTAGGGTTTGCGTTAGGGTTAGGGTTAGGGTTATGGTTAGGGTTAGGGTTAGGGTTAGGGTTTGGGTTAGGGTAAGGGTTAGGGTTAGGGTTATGGTTAGGGTAAGGGTTTGGGTTAGGTTTGTGTTAGGGTTAGGGATTAGGATTAGGTTTAGGGTTAGGTTTAGGAAAAGGGTAGAGTTAGGGTCAGGGTTAGGGTTAGGGTTCGGGTTAGTGTTAGGGTTAGGGTTAGGGTTTGCGTTAGGGTTAGGGTTAGGGTTCTGGTTAGGGTTAGGGTTAGGGTTTGGTTAGGGTTTGCGTGAGGGTTAGGGTTAGGGTTAGGGTTCAGGTTAGGGTTAGGGTTAGGGTTAGGTTAGGGTTTAGGTTATGGTTAGCGTTAGGGGTAGGGTTAGCGTTAGGGTTAGGGTTAGGGTTAGGGTTTGGGTTAGGGTTTGGGTTAGGGTTAGTGTTAGGGTTAGGGTTAGGTTAGGGTTTGCGTGAGGGTTAAGGTTAGGGTTAGGGTTAGGGTTCAGGTTAGGGTTAGGGTTAGGGTTAGGCTTAGCGTTAGGGTTAGTGTTAGGGTTAGGGTTTGGGTTAGATTTTGGGTTAGAGTTAGGGTTAGGGTTACCGTTAGGGTTAGGGTTAGGGTTTGCGTTAGGGTTAGGGTTAGGGTTATGGTTAGGGTTAGGGTTAGGGTTTGTGTTAGGATTTGGGTTGGGGTTAGGTTTATGGTTAGGGTTTGGGTTAGGGTTAGGGTAATGGTTAAGGTTAGGTTTACGGTTAGGGTTGGGTTAGGGGTAGGGTTAGGGGTTAGGGTTAGGGTTAGGGTTAGTGTTAGGGTTAGGTTTAGGGTTTGGGTTAGGGTTAGGGTTACGGTTACGGTTTGGGTTAGAGTTAGGGTAAGGGTTATGGTTATGGTTAGGGTTAGGTTTAGGGTTACGGGTACGGTTAGGGTTAGGGTTAGGGTTAAGGTTAGGGATTAGGGTTAGGGTTAGGGTTAGGTTTAGGTTTAGGGTTACTGTTAGGGTTAGGGTTAGGGTTAGTGTTAGGGTTAGGGTTTGCGTTAGGGTTAGGGTTAGGGTTCAGGTTAGGGTTAGGGTAAGGGTTAGGGTTAGGGTAAGGGGTTATGGTAAGGGTTAGGGTTAGGAATAGGGTAGAGTTAGTGTCAGGGTTTGGAGTTAGGTTTAGGATTTGTGTTAGGTTTAGGGTTAGGTTTAGGGTTAGGGTTAGGGTTAGGTTTAGGTTTAGGGTTACTGTTAGGGTTAGGGTTAGTGTTAGGGTTAGTGTTAGGGTTAGTGTTAGGGTTTGCGTTAGGGTTAGTGTTAGGGTTAGGGTTTGGGTTAGATTTTGGGTTAGAGTTAGGGTTAGGGTTAGGGTTACGTTTAGGGTTAGGGTTTGCGTTAGGGTTAGGGTTAGGGTTATGTTTAGGGTAAGGGTTAGGGTTAGGGTTATGGTTAGGGTAAGGGTTTGGGTTAGGGTTAAGGTTAGGGTTAGGGTTAGGGTTAGGTTTAGGTTTAGGGTTACTGTTAGGGTTAGGGTTAGGGTTAGTGTTAGTGTTAGGGTTAGGGTTAGGGTTAGGTTTAGGTTTAGGGTTACTGTTAGGGTTAGGGTTAGTGTTAGGGTTAGGGTTTGCGTTAGGGTTAGGGTTAGGGTTCAGGTTAGGGTTAGGGTTAGGGTTAGGGTTAGGGTTAGGGTTAGGGTTAGTGTTAGGGTTAGGTTTAGGGTTTGGGTTAGGGTTACGGTTACGGTTAGTGTTTGGGTTAGAGTTAGGGTAAGGGTTATGGTTATGGTTAGGGTTAGGTTTAGGGTTAGGATTAGGGTTAGTGTTAGGGTTAGGATTAGGGTTTGGGTTACGTTTAGGGTTAGGGTTAGGGTTTGGGTTAGGGTTAGCATAAGTGTTAGGGTTAGGGTTAGGGTAGGGTTAGGGTTAGGGTTAAGGGTTAGGGTTAGGGTTAGGGTTAGGTTTAGGGTTAGGGTTAGCGTTAGGGTTTGGGTTAGGGTTAGGGTAAGGGTTAAGGTTAGTTTTACAGTTACGGTTAGGGTTAGGGTTAGGGTCAGGGTTTATGGTTAGGGTTAGGGTTAGGATTAAAAAAATAGAATTTAGGGTTAGGGTTAGGGTTAGGGTTAGGGGTTAGGGTTAGGGTTAGGGTTAGGGTTAGGGTTAGGCTTAGCGTTAGGGTTTGGGTTAGGGTTAGGGTAAGGGTTAGGGTTAGTTTTACAGTTACGGTTAGGGTTAGGGTTAGGGTCAGGGTTTATGGTTAGGGTTAGGGTTAGGATTAAAAAAAAAGAATTTAGAAGAGTTTTACTCTTCCCCTAAGAAACTTTACTTTGAAAGATAATATCGTTCTTTTGAAAGTGTATGAATTTCATGAAATTCTTTTGTAAGAAACACAGACGTGTTTCTTTGAAAAGAAGATTCGTTGTTTGGGATGTATCAAAGTATTGTTAGAATTGAGATCAGTGTTCCTCTTCTGTTTAGAAGCTTTACTTTGAGAGATATTCACATTCATCTGAAAGTGTATGAATTTCATGAAATGCTTTTGTAAGAAACGTAGACGTGATTGAAAAGAAGATTCGTTGTGTGGGATGTTTCACAGTATTGTTAGAATTGAGAACAGTGTTCCTCTTCCGCTTAGAAGCTTTACTTTGAAAGATAATCTCGTCTTATGAAAGTGTATGAATTTCATGAAATGCTTTTGTGAGAAACACAGAAGTGTTTCTGTGAAAAGAAGATTCGTTGTTTGGGATATATCAAAGTATTGTCAGAATTGAGAATATTGTTCCTCTTCCCCTTAGAAGCTTTACTTTGAAAGATAGTCTCGTTCTTTTGAAAGTGTACGAATTTCATGAAATGCTTTTGTTAGAAACAGAGATGTGTTTCGGTGAAAAGAAGATGCGTTGTTTGGGATTTATCAAAGTATTGTTAGAATTTAGAACAGTGGTTAGTGTTAGGGTTAGGATTAGTGTTAGGGTTAGGGTTAGGGTTAGGGTTAGGGTTAGGTTTAGGTTTAGGGTTACTGTTAGGGTTAGGGTTAGTGTTAGGGTTAGGGTTAGGGTTAGGGTTTGCGTTAGGGTTAGGGTTAGGGTTCAGGTTAGGGTTAGGGTTGGGTTAGGCTTAGCGTTAGGGTTAGTGTTAGGGTTAGGGTTTGGGTTAGATTTTGGGTTAGAGTTAGGGTTAGGGTTAGGGTTACGTTTAGGGTTAGGGTTTGCGTTAGGGTTAGGGTTAGGGTTATGGTTAGGGTAAGGGTTAGGGTTAGGGTTATGGTTAGGGTAAGGGTTTGGGTTAGGGTTAAGGTTAGGGTTAGGGTTAGGGTTAGGGTTAGGTTTAGGTTTAGGGTTACTGTTAGGGTTAGGGTTAGGGTTAGTGTTAGGGTTAGTGTTAGGGTTAGGGTTAGGGTTAGGTTTAGGTTTAGGGTTACTGTTAGGGTTAGGGTTAGTGTTAGGGTTAGTGTTAGGGTTAGGTTTAGGGTTAGGGTTAGGGTTTGCGTTAGGGTTAGGGTTAGGGTTCAGGTTAGCGTTAGGGTTGGGTTAGGCTTAGCGTTAGGGTTAGTGTTAGGGTTAGGGTTTGGATTAGATTTTGGGTTAGAGTAAGGGTTAGGGTTAGGGTTACGGTTAGGGTTAGGGTTAGGGTTTGCGTTAGGGTTAGGGTTAGGGTTTGCGTTAGGGTTAGGGTTAGGGTTCAGGTTAGGGTTAGGGTTGGGTTAGGCTTAGCGTTAGGGTTAGTGTTAGGGTTAGGGTTTGGGTTAGATTTTGGGTTAGAGTTAGGGTTAGGGTTAGGGTAACGGTTAGGGTTAGGGTTTGCGTTAGGCTTAGGGTTAGGGTTATGGTTAGGGTAAGGGTTAGGGTTAGGGTTAGGTTTATGGTTAGGGTAAGGGTTTGGGTTAGGGTTAAGGTTAGGGATTAGGGTTAGGGTTAGGGTTAGGTTTAGGTTTAGGCTTACTGTTAGGGTTAGGGTTAGGGTTAGTGTTAGGGTTAGGGTTTGCGTTAGGGTTAGGGTTAGGGTTCAGGTTAGGGTTAGGGTTAGGGTTATGGTTAGGGTAGGGTTAGGGTTAGGGTTAGGGTTAGGGGTTACGGTTAGGGTTAGGGTTAGGTTTAGGTTTAGGGTTACTGTTAGGGTTAGGGTTAGGGTTAGGGTTTGGTTTAGGGTTAAGATTAGGGTTAGGGTTAGGGTTAGGGTTTGGGTTAGGGTTAGGGTAAGGGTTATGGTAAGGGTTAGGGTTAGGAATAGGGTAGAGTTAGGGTCAGGGTTAGGAGTTAGGGTTAGGATTAGTGTTAGGTTTAGGGTTAGAGTTAGGGTTAGGGTTAGTGTTGGGGTTAGGGTTAGGGTTAGGGTTAGGGTTAGGGTTAGGGTTAGGGTTAGGGTTAGGGTTAGGGTTAGGGTTAGGGTTAGGGTTAGGGTTAGGGTTAGGGTTAGGGTTAGGGTTAGGGTTAGGGTTAGGGTTAGGGTTAGGGTTAGGGTTAGGGTTAGGGTTAGGGTTAGGGTTAGGGTTAGGGTTAGGGTTAGGGTTAGGGTTAGGGTTAGGGTTAGGGTTAGGGTTAGGGTTAGGGTTAGGGTTAGGGTTAGGGTTAGGGTTAGGGTTAGGGTTAGGGTTAGGGTTAGGGTTAGGGTTAGGGTTAGGGTTAGGGTTAGGGTTAGGGTTAGGGTTAGGGTTAGGGTTAGGGTTAGGGTTAGGGTTAGGGTTAGGGTTAGGGTTAGGGTTAGGGTTAGGGTTAGGGTTAGGGTTAGGGTTAGGGTTAGGGTTAGGGTTAGGGTTAGGGTTAGGGTTAGGGTTAGGGTTAGGGTTAGGGTTAGGGTTAGGGTTAGGGTTAGGGTTAGGGTTAGGGTTAGGGTTAGGGTTAGGGTTAGGGTTAGGGTTAGGGTTAGGGTTAGGGTTAGGGTTAGGGTTAGGGTTAGGGTTAGGGTTAGGGTTAGGGTTAGGGTTAGGGTTAGGGTTAGGGTTAGGGTTAGGGTTAGGGTTAGGGTTAGGGTTAGGGTTAGGGTTAGGGTTAGGGTTAGGGTTAGGGTTAGGGTTAGGGTTAGGGTTAGGGTTAGGGTTAGGGTTAGGGTTAGGGTTAGGGTTAGGGTTAGGGTTAGGGTTAGGGTTAGGGTTAGGGTTAGGGTTAGGGTTAGGGTTAGGGTTAGGGTTAGGGTTAGGGTTAGGGTTAGGGTTAGGGTTAGGGTTAGGGTTAGGGTTAGGGTTAGGGTTAGGGTTAGGGTTAGGGTTAGGGTTAGGGTTAGGGTTAGGGTTAGGGTTAGGGTTAGGGTTAGGGTTAGGGTTAGGGTTAGGGTTAGGGTTAGGGTTAGGGTTAGGGTTAGGGTTAGGGTTAGGGTTAGGGTTAGGGTTAGGGTTAGGGTTAGGGTTAGGGTTAGGGTTAGGGTTAGGGTTAGGGTTAGGGTTAGGGTTAGGGTTAGGGTTAGGGTTAGGGTTAGGGTTAGGGTTAGGGTTAGGGTTAGGGTTAGGGTTAGGGTTAGGGTTAGGGTTAGGGTTAGGGTTAGGGTTAGGGTTAGGGTTAGGGTTAGGGTTAGGGTTAGGGTTAGGGTTAGGGTTAGGGTTAGGGTTAGGGTTAGGGTTAGGGTTAGGGTTAGGGTTAGGGTTAGGGTTAGGGTTAGGGTTAGGGTTAGGGTTAGGGTTAGGGTTAGGGTTAGGGTTAGGGTTAGGGTTAGGGTTAGGGTTAGGGTTAGGGTTAGGGTTAGGGTTAGGGTTAGGGTTAGGGTTAGGGTTAGGGTTAGGGTTAGGGTTAGGGTTAGGGTTAGGGTTAGGGTTAGGGTTAGGGTTAGGGTTAGGGTTAGGGTTAGGGTTAGGGTTAGGGTTAGGGTTAGGGTTAGGGTTAGGGTTAGGGTTAGGGTTAGGGTTAGGGTTAGGGTTAGGGTTAGGGTTAGGGTTAGGGTTAGGGTTAGGGTTAGGGTTAGGGTTAGGGTTAGGGTTAGGGTTAGGGTTAGGGTTAGGGTTAGGGTTAGGGTTAGGGTTAGGGTTAGGGTTAGGGTTAGGGTTAGGGTTAGGGTTAGGGTTAGGGTTAGGGTTAGGGTTAGGGTTAGGGTTAGGGTTAGGGTTAGGGTTAGGGTTAGGGTTAGGGTTAGGGTTAGGGTTAGGGTTAGGGTTAGGGTTAGGGTTAGGGTTAGGGTTAGGGTTAGGGTTAGGGTTAGGGTTAGGGTTAGGGTTAGGGTTAGGGTTAGGGTTAGGGTTAGGGTTAGGGTTAGGGTTAGGGTTAGGGTTAGGGTTAGGGTTAGGGTTAGGGTTAGGGTTAGGGTTAGGGTTAGGGTTAGGGTTAGGGTTAGGGTTAGGGTTAGGGTTAGGGTTAGGGTTAGGGTTAGGGTTAGGGTTAGGGTTAGGGTTAGGGTTAGGGTTAGGGTTAGGGTTAGGGTTAGGGTTAGGGTTA
Organism: Microtus californicus; assembly: GCA_028537955.1. Classification (NCBI taxonomy): domain Eukaryota; kingdom Metazoa; phylum Chordata; class Mammalia; order Rodentia; family Cricetidae; genus Microtus; species Microtus californicus. The sequence goes on along the minus strand of JAQJZF010000004.1, from coordinate 103,328 downwards.
GGGTTAGGGTTAGGGTTAGGGTTAGGGTTAGGGTTAGGGTTAGGGTTAGGGTTAGGGTTAGGGTTAGGGTTAGGGTTAGGGTTAGGGTTAGGGTTAGGGTTAGGGTTAGGGTTAGGGTTAGGGTTAGGGTTAGGGTTAGGGTTAGGGTTAGGGTTAGGGTTAGGGTTAGGGTTAGGGTTAGGGTTAGGGTTAGGGTTAGGGTTAGGGTTAGGGTTAGGGTTAGGGTTAGGGTTAGGGTTAGGGTTAGGGTTAGGGTTAGGGTTAGGGTTAGGGTTAGGGTTAGGGTTAGGGTTAGGGTTAGGGTTAGGGTTAGGGTTAGGGTTAGGGTTAGGGTTAGGGTTAGGGTTAGGGTTAGGGTTAGGGTTAGGGTTAGGGTTAGGGTTAGGGTTAGGGTTAGGGTTAGGGTTAGGGTTAGGGTTAGGGTTAGGGTTAGGGTTAGGGTTAGGGTTAGGGTTAGGGTTAGGGTTAGGGTTAGGGTTAGGGTTAGGGTTAGGGTTAGGGTTAGGGTTAGGGTTAGGGTTAGGGTTAGGGTTAGGGTTAGGGTTAGGGTTAGGGTTAGGGTTAGGGTTAGGGTTAGGGTTAGGGTTAGGGTTAGGGTTAGGGTTAGGGTTAGGGTTAGGGTTAGGGTTAGGGTTAGGGTTAGGGTTAGGGTTAGGGTTAGGGTTAGGGTTAGGGTTAGGGTTAGGGTTAGGGTTAGGGTTAGGGTTAGGGTTAGGGTTAGGGTTAGGGTTAGGGTTAGGGTTAGGGTTAGGGTTAGGGTTAGGGTTAGGGTTAGGGTTAGGGTTAGGGTTAGGGTTAGGGTTAGGGTTAGGGTTAGGGTTAGGGTTAGGGTTAGGGTTAGGGTTAGGGTTAGGGTTAGGGTTAGGGTTAGGGTTAGGGTTAGGGTTAGGGTTAGGGTTAGGGTTAGGGTTAGGGTTAGGGTTAGGGTTAGGGTTAGGGTTAGGGTTAGGGTTAGGGTTAGGGTTAGGGTTAGGGTTAGGGTTAGGGTTAGGGTTAGGGTTAGGGTTAGGGTTAGGGTTAGGGTTAGGGTTAGGGTTAGGGTTAGGGTTAGGGTTAGGGTTAGGGTTAGGGTTAGGGTTAGGGTTAGGGTTAGGGTTAGGGTTAGGGTTAGGGTTAGGGTTAGGGTTAGGGTTAGGGTTAGGGTTAGGGTTAGGGTTAGGGTTAGGGTTAGGGTTAGGGTTAGGGTTAGGGTTAGGGTTAGGGTTAGGGTTAGGGTTAGGGTTAGGGTTAGGGTTAGGGTTAGGGTTAGGGTTAGGGTTAGGGTTAGGGTTAGGGTTAGGGTTAGGGTTAGGGTTAGGGTTAGGGTTAGGGTTAGGGTTAGGGTTAGGGTTAGGGTTAGGGTTAGGGTTAGGGTTAGGGTTAGGGTTAGGGTTAGGGTTAGGGTTAGGGTTAGGGTTAGGGTTAGGGTTAGGGTTAGGGTTAGGGTTAGGGTTAGGGTTAGGGTTAGGGTTAGGGTTAGGGTTAGGGTTAGGGTTAGGGTTAGGGTTAGGGTTAGGGTTAGGGTTAGGGTTAGGGTTAGGGTTAGGGTTAGGGTTAGGGTTAGGGTTAGGGTTAGGGTTAGGGTTAGGGTTAGGGTTAGGGTTAGGGTTAGGGTTAGGGTTAGGGTTAGGGTTAGGGTTAGGGTTAGGGTTAGGGTTAGGGTTAGGGTTAGGGTTAGGGTTAGGGTTAGGGTTAGGGTTAGGGTTAGGGTTAGGGTTAGGGTTAGGGTTAGGGTTAGGGTTAGGGTTAGGGTTAGGGTTAGGGTTAGGGTTAGGGTTAGGGTTAGGGTTAGGGTTAGGGTTAGGGTTAGGGTTAGGGTTAGGGTTAGGGTTAGGGTTAGGGTTAGGGTTAGGGTTAGGGTTAGGGTTAGGGTTAGGGTTAGGGTTAGGGTTAGGGTTAGGGTTAGGGTTAGGGTTAGGGTTAGGGTTAGGGTTAGGGTTAGGGTTAGGGTTAGGGTTAGGGTTAGGGTTAGGGTTAGGGTTAGGGTTAGGGTTAGGGTTAGGGTTAGGGTTAGGGTTAGGGTTAGGGTTAGGGTTAGGGTTAGGGTTAGGGTTAGGGTTAGGGTTAGGGTTAGGGTTAGGGTTAGGGTTAGGGTTAGGGTTAGGGTTAGGGTTAGGGTTAGGGTTAGGGTTAGGGTTAGGGTTAGGGTTAGGGTTAGGGTTAGGGTTAGGGTTAGGGTTAGGGTTAGGGTTAGGGTTAGGGTTAGGGTTAGGGTTAGGGTTAGGGTTAGGGTTAGGGTTAGGGTTAGGGTTAGGGTTAGGGTTAGGGTTAGGGTTAGGGTTAGGGTTAGGGTTAGGGTTAGGGTTTAGGGTTAGGGTTAGGGTTATGGTTATGGTTATGGTTAGGGTTAGGGTTAGGATTATGGTTAGGGTTAGGGTTAGGATTAGGGTTTGGGTTACTTTTAGGGTTAGGGTTAGGTTTTGGGTTAGGGTTAGCATAAGTGTTAGGGTTAGGGTTAGGGTAGGGTTAGGGTTAGGGTTAGGGGTTAGGGTTAGGGTTAGGGTTAGGGTTAGGGTTAGGGTTAGCGTTAGGGTTTGGGTTAGGGTTAGGGTAAGGGTTAGGTTTAGTTTTACAGTTACGGTTAGGGTTAGGGTTGGCGTGAGGGTTAAGGTTAGGGTTAGGGTTAGGTTTCAGGTTAGGGTTAGGGTTAGGGTTAGGCTTAGCGTTAGGGTTAGTGTTAGGGTTAGGGTTTGGGTTAGATTTTGGGTTAGAGTTAGGGTTAGGGTTAGGGTTCAGGTTAGGGTTAGGGTTAGGGTTAGGCTTAGCGTTAGGGTTAGTGTTAGGGTTTGGGTTAGATTTTGGGTTAGAGTTAGGGTTAGGGTTAGGGTTACGGTTAGGGTTAGGGTTAGGGTTTGCGTTAGGGTTAGGGTTAGGGTTATGGTTAGGGTTAGTGTTAGGGTTAGGGTTTCGGTTAGGGTTTGGGTTAGGGTTAGTGTTAGGGTTAGGGTTTGGGTTAGGGTTAGGGTAATGGTTAAGGTTGGGGTTACGGTTAGGGTTGGGTTAGGGGTAGGGTTAGGGGTTAGGGTTAGGGTTAGGGTTAGTGTTAGGGTTAGGTTTAGGGTTTGGGTTAGGGTTAGGGTTACGGTTAGTGTTTGGGTTAGAGTTAGGGTAAGGGTTATGGTTATGGTTAGGGTTAGGTTTAGGGTTACGGGTACGGTTAGGGTTAGGGTTAGGGTTAGGGTTTAGGGTTAGGGTTAGGGTTATGGTTAGGGTTAGGGTTAGGGTTAGGATTAGGGTTAGGGTTAGGGTTAGGATTAGGGTTTGGGTTACGTTTAGGGTTAGGGTTAGGGTTTGGGTTAGGGTTAGCATAAGTGTTAGGGTTAGGGTTAGGGTAGGGTTAGGGTTAGGGTTAGGGGTTAGGGTTAGGGTTAGGGTTAGGGTTAGGGTTAGGGTTAAGGTTAGCGTTAGGGTTTGGGTTAGGGTTAGGGTAAGGGTTAGGGTTAGTTTTACAGTTACGGTTAGGGTTAGGGTTAGGGTCAGGGTTTATGGTTATGGTTAGGGTTAGGATTAAAAAAAAGAATTTAGAAGAGTTTTACTCTTCCCCTAAGAAACTTTACTTTTTGAAAGATAATCTCGTTCTTTTGAAAGTGTATGAATTTCATGAAATGCTTTTGTAAGAAACACAGACGTGTTTCTTTGAAAAGAAGATTCGTTGTTTGGGATGTATCAATGTATTGTTAGAATTGAGATCAGTGTTCCTCTTCTGTTTAGAAGCTTTACTTTGAGAGATATTCACATTCATCTGAAAGTGTATGAATTTCATGAAATGCTTTTGTAAGAAACGTAGACGTGATTGAAAAGAAGATTCGTTGTGTGGGATGTTTCACAGTATTGTTAGAATTGAGAACAGTGTTCCTCTTCCGCTTAGAAGCTTTACTTTGAAAGATAATCTCGTCTTATGAAAGTGTATGAATTTCATGAAATGCTTTTGTGAGAAACACAGACGTGTTTCTGTGAAAAGAAGATTCGTTGTTTGGGATATATCAAAGTATTGTTAGAATTGAGAATATTGTTCCTCTTTTCCTTAGAAGCTTTACTTTGAAAGATAGTCTCGTACTTTTGAAAGTGTACGAATTTCATGAAATGCTTTTGTTAGAAACAGAGATGTGTTTCGGTGAAAAGAAGATGCGTTGTTTGGGATTTATCAAAGTATTGTTAGAATTTAGAACAGTGGTTAGTGTTAGGGTTAGGATTAGTGTTAGGGTTAGTGTTATGGTTAGGGTTAGGGTTAGGTTTTAGGGTTAGGGTTAGGGTTAGGGTTAGGGTTAGGTTTAGGTTTAGGGTTACTGTTAGGGTTAGGGTTAGTGTTAGGGTTAGTGTTAGGGTTAGGGTTAGGGTTAGGGTTTGCGTTAGGGTTAGGGTTCAGGTTAGGGTTAGGGTTAGGGTTAGGCTTAGCGTTAGGGTTAGTGTTAGGGTTAGGGTTTGGGTTAGATTTTGGGTTAGAGTTATGGTTAGGGTTAGGGTTACGGTTAGGGTTAGGGTTTGCGTTAGGGTTAGGGTTACGGTTATGGTTAGGGTAAGGGTTAGGGTTAGGGTTATGGTTAGGGTAAGGGTTTGGGTTAGGGTTAAGGTTAGGGATTAGGGTTAGGGTTAGGTTTAGGTTTAGGGTTACAGTTAGGGTTAGGGTTAGGGTTAGTGTTAGGGTTAGGGTTTGCGTTAGGGTTAGGATTAGGGTTCAGGTTAGGGTTAGGGTTAGGGTTAGGGTTATGGTTAGGGTAGGGTTAGGGTTAGGGTTAGGGTTAGGGGTTACGGTTAGGGTTAGGGTTAGGTTTAGGTTTAGGGTTACTGTTAGGGTTAGGGTTAGGGTTAGGGTTAGGGTTTGGTTTAGGGTTAGGATTAGGGTTAGGGTTAGGGTTAGGGTTTGGGTTAGGGTTAGGGTAAGGGTTATGGTAAGGGTTAGGGTTAGGAATAGGGTAGAGTTAGGGTCAGGGTTAGGAGTAGGGTTAGGATTAGTGTTAGGTTTAGGGTTAGGGTTAGGGTTAGGGTTAGTGTTGGGGTTATGGTTAGTGTTACGGTTAGGGTTTGGTTAGGGTTTGCGTGAGGGTTAGGGTTAGGGTTAGGGTTCAGGTTAGGGTTAGGGTTAGGATTACGTTAGGGTTTAGGTTAGGGTTAGCGTTAGGGGTTAGGGTTAGCGTTAGGGTTAGGGTTAGGGTTAGGTTTTGGGTTAGGGTTTGGGTTAGGGTTAGTGTTAGGGTTAGGGTTAGGGTTTGCGTTAGGGTTAGGGTTAGGGTTCAGGTTAGGGTTAGGGTTAGGGTTTGGGTTAGGGTTAGGGTAAGGGTTATGGTAAGGGTTTGGGTTAGGAATAGGGTAGAGTTAGGGTCAGGGTTAGGGGTTAGGGTTAGGATTAGGGTTAGGTTTAAGGTTAGGGTTAGGTTTAGGGTTAGTGTTAGGGTTAGGTTTAGGGTTAGGGTTAGGTTTAGGAAAAGGGTAGAGTTAGGGTCAGGGTTAGGGTTAGGGTTAGGTTTAGGTTTAGGGTTAGTGTTAGGGTTAGGGTTAGGGTTAGTGTTAGTGTTAGGGTTAGGTATTGTTTAGGGTTTGCGTGAGGGTTAAGGTTAGGGTTAGGAATAGGGTTCAGGTTAGGGTTAGGGTTAGGTTTAGGCTTAGCGTTAGGGTTAGTGTTAGGGTTAGGGTTTGGGTTAGATTTTGGGTTAGAGTTAGGGTTAGGGTTAGGGTTACGGTTAGGGTTAGGGTTAGGGTTTGCGTTAGGGTTAGGGTTAGGGTTATGGTTAGGGTAATGGTTAGGGTTAGGGTTATGGTTAGGGTAAGGGTTTGGGTTAGGGTTTGTGTTAGGGTTAGGGTTTAGGATTAGGGTTAGGGTTAGGTTTAGGAAAAGGGTAGAGTTAGGGTCA
>JAQJZF010000004.1:82500-92500 GCA_028537955.1 Microtus californicus | reverse complement strand
TGGTTAGTGTTAGGGTAATCGTTAGGGTTGGGGTTACGGTTAGGGTGTGGTTAGGGTTAGGGTTAGGGTTAGGGTTAGGGTTAGGGTTAGCGTTAGGGTTAGTGTTAGGTTTAGGGTTTGGGTTAGATTTTGGGTTAGAGTTAGGGTTAGGGTTAGGGTTACGGTTAGGGTTAGGGTTAGGGTTTGCGTTAGGGTTAGGGTTAGGGTTATGGTTAGGGTTAGGGTTAGGGTTAGGGTTTGGGTTAGGGTTTGGGTTAGGGTTAGTGTTAGGGTTAGGGTTTGGGTTAGGGTTAGGGTAATGGTTAAGGTTGGGGTTACGGTTAGGGTTGGGTTAGGGGTAGGGTTAGGGGTTAGGGTTAGGGTTAGGGTTAGTGTTAGGGTTAGGTTTAGGGTTTGGGTTAGGGTTAGGGTTACGGTTAGTGTTTGGGTTAGAGTTAGGGTAAGGGTTATGGTTATGGTTAGGGTTAGGTTTAGGGTTACGGGTACGGTTAGGGTTAGGGTTAGGGTTAGGGTTAGGGTTTAGGGTTAGGGTTAGGGTTATGGTTAGGGTTAGGGTTAGGGTTAGGATTAGGGTTAGGGTTAGGGTTAGGATTAGGGTTTGGGTTACGTTTATGGTTAGGGTTAGGGTTTGGGTTAGGGTTAGCATAAGTGTTAGGGTTAGGGTTAGAGTAGGGTTAGGGTTAGGGTTAGGGGTTCGGGTTAGGGTTAGGGTTAGGGTTAGGGTTAGGGTTAGCGTTAGGGTTTGGGTTAGGGTTAGGGTAAGGGTTAGGGTTAATTTTACAGTTACGGTTAGGTTTAGGGTTAGGGTCAGGGTTTATGGTTAGGGTTAGGGTTAGGATTAAAAAAAAAGAATTTAAAAGAGTTTTACTCTTCCCCTAAGAAACTTTACTTTTTGAAAGATAATCTCGTTCTTTTGAAAGTGTATGAATTTCATGAAATGCTTTTGTAAGAAACACAGACGTGTTTCTTTGAAAAGAAGATTCGTTGTTTGGGATGTATCAAAGTATTGTTAGAATTGAGATCAGTGTTCCTCTTCTGTTTAGAAGCTTTACTTTGAGAGATATTCACATTCATCTGAAAGTGTATGAATTTCATGAAATGCTTTTGTAAGAAACGTAGACGTGATTGAAAAGAAGATTCGTTGTGTGGGAAGTTTCACAGTATTGTTAGAATTGAGAACAGTGTTCCTCTTCCGCTTAGAAGCTTTACTTTGAAAGATAATCTCGTCTTATGAAAGTGTATGAATTTCATGAAATGCTTTTGTGAGAAACACAGACGTGTTTCTGTGAAAAGAAGATTCGTTGTTTGGGATATATCAAAGTATTGTTAGAATTGAGAATATTGTTCCTCTTCCCCTTAGAAGCTTTACTTTGAAAGATAGTCTCGTTCTTTTGAAAGTGTACGAATTTCATGAAATGCTTTTGTAAGAAACAGAGATGTGTTTCGGTGAAGAGAAGATGCGTTGTTTGGGATTTATCAAAGTATTGTTAGAATTTAGAACAGTGGTTAGTGTTAGGGTTAGGATTAGTGTTAGGGTTAGGGTTATGGTTATGGTTAGGGTTAGGGTTAGGTTTTAGGGTTAGGGTTTGTGTTAGGGTTAGGGTTAGGGTTAGAGTTAGGGTTAGGTTTAGGTTTAGGGTTACTGTTAGGGTTAGGGTTAGTGTTAGGGTTAGTGTTAGGGTTAGGGTTAGGGTTTGCGTTAGGGTTAGGGTTAGGGTTCAGGTTAGGATTAGGGTTAGGGTTTGGGTTAGGGTTAGGGTAAGGGTTATGGTAAGGGTTAGGGTTAGGAATAGGGTAGAGTTAGGGTCAGAGTTAGGGGTTAGGGTTAGGATTAGGGTTAGGTTTAGGGTTAGGGTTAGGTTTAGGGTTAGTGTTAGGGTTAGTGTTAGTGTTAGGGTTAGGGTTTGGTTAGGGTTTGCGTGAGGGTTAAGGTAAGGGTTAGGGTTCAGGTTAGTGTTAGGGTTAAGTTTAGGTTAGGGTTTAGGTTAGGGTTAGCGTTAGGGGTTAGGGTTAGCGTTAGGGTTAGGATTAGTGTTAGGGTTAGGGTTTGGGTTATGGTTTGGGTTAGGGTTAGGGTTAGTGTTAGGGTTAGGGTTTTGGTTAGTGTTAGGGTAATCGTTAGGGTTGGGGTTACGGTTAGGATGTGGTTAGGGTTAGGGTTAGGGTTAGGGTTAGGGTTAGGGTTAGGGTTAGCGTTAGGGTTAGTGTTAGGTTTAGGGTTTGGGTTAGATTTTGGGTTAGAGTTAGGGTTAGGGTTAGGGTTACGGTTAGGGTTAGGGTTAGGGTTTGCGTTAGGGTTAGGGTTAGGGTTATGGTTAGGGTTAGGGTTAGGGTTAGGGTTTGGGTTAGGGTTTGGGTTAGGGTTAGTGTTAGGGTTAGGGTTTGGGTTAGGGTTAGGGTAATGGTTAAGGTTGGGGTTACGGTTAGGGTTGGGTTAGGGGTAGGGTTAGGGGTTAGGGTTAGGGTTAGGGTTAGTGTTAGGGTTAGGTTTAGGGTTTGGGTTAGGGTTAGGGTTACGGTTAGTGTTTGGGTTAGAGTTAGGGTAAGGGTTATGGTTATGGTTAGGGTTAGGTTTAGGGTTACGGGTACGGTTAGGGTTAGGGTTAGGGTTAGGGTTAGGGTTTAGGGTTAGGGTTAGGGTTATGGTTAGGGTTAGGGTTAGGGTTAGGATTAGGGTTAGGGTTAGGGTTAGGATTAGGGTTTGGGTTACGTTTATGGTTAGGGTTAGGGTTTGGGTTAGGGTTAGCATAAGTGTTAGGGTTAGGGTTAGGGTAGGGTTAGGGTTAGGGTTAGGGGTTCGGGTTAGGGTTAGGGTTAGGGTTAGGGTTAGGGTTAGCGTTAGGGTTTGGGTTAGGGTTAGGGTAAGGGTTAGGGTTAATTTTACAGTTACGGTTAGGTTTAGGGTTAGGGTCAGGGTTTATGGTTAGGGTTAGGGTTAGGATTAAAAAAAAAGAATTTAAAAGAGTTTTACTCTTCCCCTAAGAAACTTTACTTTTTGAAAGATAATCTCGTTCTTTTGAAAGTGTATGAATTTCATGAAATGCTTTTGTAAGAAACACAGACGTGTTTCTTTGAAAAGAAGATTCGTTGTTTGGGATGTATCAAAGTATTGTTAGAATTGAGATCAGTGTTCCTCTTCTGTTTAGAAGCTTTACTTTGAGAGATATTCACATTCATCTGAAAGTGTATGAATTTCATGAAATGCTTTTGTAAGAAACGTAGACGTGATTGAAAAGAAGATTCGTTGTGTGGGAAGTTTCACAGTATTGTTAGAATTGAGAACAGTGTTCCTCTTCCGCTTAGAAGCTTTACTTTGAAAGATAATCTCGTCTTATGAAAGTGTATGAATTTCATGAAATGCTTTTGTGAGAAACACAGACGTGTTTCTGTGAAAAGAAGATTCGTTGTTTGGGATATATCAAAGTATTGTTAGAATTGAGAATATTGTTCCTCTTCCCCTTAGAAGCTTTACTTTGAAAGATAGTCTCGTTCTTTTGAAAGTGTACGAATTTCATGAAATGCTTTTGTAAGAAACAGAGATGTGTTTCGGTGAAGAGAAGATGCGTTGTTTGGGATTTATCAAAGTATTGTTAGAATTTAGAACAGTGGTTAGTGTTAGGGTTAGGATTAGTGTTAGGGTTAGGGTTATGGTTATGGTTAGGGTTAGGGTTAGGTTTTAGGGTTAGGGTTTGTGTTAGGGTTAGGGTTAGGGTTAGAGTTAGGGTTAGGTTTAGGTTTAGGGTTACTGTTAGGGTTAGGGTTAGTGTTAGGGTTAGTGTTAGGGTTAGGGTTAGGGTTTGCGTTAGGGTTAGGGTTAGGGTTCAGGTTAGGATTAGGGTTAGGGTTTGGGTTAGGGTTAGGGTAAGGGTTATGGTAAGGGTTAGGGTTAGGAATAGGGTAGAGTTAGGGTCAGAGTTAGGGGTTAGGGTTAGGATTAGGGTTAGGTTTAGGGTTAGGGTTAGGTTTAGGGTTAGTGTTAGGGTTAGTGTTAGTGTTAGGGTTAGGGTTTGGTTAGGGTTTGCGTGAGGGTTAAGGTAAGGGTTAGGGTTCAGGTTAGTGTTAGGGTTAAGTTTAGGTTAGGGTTTAGGTTAGGGTTAGCGTTAGGGGTTAGGGTTAGCGTTAGGGTTAGGATTAGTGTTAGGGTTAGGGTTTGGGTTATGGTTTGGGTTAGGGTTAGGGTTAGTGTTAGGGTTAGGGTTTTGGTTAGTGTTAGGGTAATCGTTAGGGTTGGGGTTACGGTTAGGATGTGGTTAGGGTTAGGGTTAGGGTTAGGGTTAGGGTTAGGGTTAGGGTTAGCGTTAGGGTTAGTGTTAGGTTTAGGGTTTGGGTTAGATTTTGGGTTAGAGTTAGGGTTAGGGTTAGGGTTACGGTTAGGGTTTGGGTTTGCGTTAGGGTTAGGGTTAGGGTTATGGTTAGGGTTAGGGTTAGGGTTAGGGTTTGGGTTAGGGTTTGGGTTAGGGTTAGTGTTAGGGTTAGGGTTTGGGTTAGGGTTAGGGTAATGGTTAAGGTTGGGGTTACGGTTAGGGTTGGGTTAGGGGTAGGGTTAGGGGTTAGGGTTAGGGTTAGGGTTAGTGTTAGGGTTAGGTTTAGGGTTTGGGTTAGGGTTAGGGTTACGGTTAGTGTTTGGGTTAGAGTTAGGGTAAGGGTTATGGTTATGGTTAGGGTTAGGTTTAGGGTTACGGGTACGGTTAGGGTTAGGGTTAGGGTTAGGGTTAGGGTTTAGGGTTAGGGTTAGGGTTATGGTTAGGGTTAGGGTTAGGGTTAGGATTAGGGTTAGGGTTAGGGTTAGGATTAGGGTTTGGGTTACTTTTAGGGTTAGGGTTAGGGTTTGGGTTAGGGTTAGCATAAGTGTTAGGGTTAGGGTTAGGGTAGGGTTAGGGTTAGGGTTAGGGGTTAGGGTTAGGGTTAGGGTTAGGGTTAGGGTTAGGGTTAGCGTTAGGGTTTGGGTTAGGGTTAGGGTTAGGGTTAGGGTTAGGGTTAGGTTTAGGTTTAGGGTTACTGTTAGGGTTAGGGTTAGTGTTAGGGTTAGTGTTAAGGTTAGGGTTAGGGTTTGCGTTAGGGTTAGGGTTAGGGTTCAGGTTATGGTTAGGGTTAGGGTTTGGGTTAGGGTTAGGGTAAGGGTTATGGTAAGGGTTAGGGTTAGGAATAGGGTAGAGTTAGGGTCAGGGTTAGGGGTTAGGGTTAGGATTAGGGTTAGGGTTAGGTTTAGGGTTAGGGTTAGGTTTAGGGTTAGTGTTAGGGTTAGTGTTAGGGTTAGGGTTTGGTTAGGGTTTGCGTGAGGGTTAAGGTTAGGGTTAGGGTTAGGTTTCAGGTTAGGGTTAGGGTTAGGGTTAGGCTTAGCGTTAGGGTTAGTGTTAGGGTTAGGGTTTGGGTTAGATTTTGGGTTAGAGTTAGAATTAGGGTTAGGGTTCAGGTTAGGGTTAGGGTTAGGGTTTGCGTTAGGGTTAGGGTTAGGGTTATGGTTAGGGTTAGGGTTAGGGTTAGGGTTTGGGTTAGGGTTTGGTTTAGGGTTAGTGTTAGGGTTAGGGTTTGGGTTAGGGTTAGGGTAATGGTTAAGGTTGGGGTTACGGTTAGGGTTGGGTTAGGGGTAGGGTTAGGGGTTAGGGTAAGGGTTAGGGTTAGTGTTAGGGTTAGGTTTAGGGTTTGGGTTAGGGTTAGGGTTACGGTTAGTGTTTGGGTTAGAGTTAGGGTAAGGGTTATGGTTATGGTTAGGGTTAGGTTTAGGGTTACGGGTACGGTTAGGGTTAGGGTTAGGGTTAGGGTTTAGGGTTAGGGTTAGGGTTATGGTTAGGGTTAGGGTTAGGGTTAGGATTAGGGTTAGGGTTAGGGTTAGGATTAGGGTTTGGGTTACGTTTAGGGTTAGGGTTAGGGTTTGGGTTAGGGTTAGCATAAGTGTTAGGGTTAGGGTTAGGGTTAGGGTTAGGGGTTAGGCTTAGGTTTAGGGTTAGGGTTAGGGTTAGGGTTAGGGTTAGCGTTAGGGTTTGGGTTAGGGTTAGGGTTAGGGTTAGGGTTAGGGTTAGGGTTAGGATTAGGGTTTGGGTTACGTTTAGGGTTAGGGTTAGGGTTAGGGTTAGGTTTAGGAAAAGGGTAGAGTTAGGGTCAGGGTTAGGGTTAGGGTTAGGTTTAGGTTTAGGGTTAGTGTTAGGGTTAGGGTTAGGGTTAGTGTTAGTGTTAGGGTTAGGGTTTGTTTAGGGTTTGCGTGAGGGTTAAGGTTAAGGTTAGGGTTAGGGTTAGGGTTCAGGTTAGGGTTAGGGTTAGGTTTAGGCTTAGCGTTAGGGTTAGTGTTAGGGTTAGGGTTTGGGTTAGATTTTGGGTTAGAGTTAGGGTTAGGGTTAGGGTTACGGTTAGGGTTAGGGTTAGGGTTTGCGTTAGGGTTAGGGTTAGGGTTATGGTTAGGGTAAGGGTTAGGGTTAGGGTTATGGTTAGGGTAAGGGTTTGGGTTAGGGTTTGTGTTAGGGTTAGGGTTTAGGATTAGGGTTAGGGTTAGGTTTAGGAAAAGGGTAGAGTTAGGGTCAGGGTTAGGGTTAGGGTTAGGGTTAGTGTTAGGGTTAGGGTTAGGGTTTGCATTAGGGTTAGGGTTAGGGTTCAGGTTAGGGTTAGGGTTAGGGTTTGGTTAGGGTTTGCGTGAGGGTTAGGGTTAGGGTTAGGGTTCAGGTAAGGGTTAGGGTTAGGATTATGGTTAGGGTTAGGGTTAGGATTAGGGTTTGGGTTACTTTTAGGGTTAGGGTTAGGTTTTGGGTTAGGGTTAGCATAAGTGTTAGGGTTAGGGTTAGGGTAGGGTTAGGGTTAGGGTTAGGGGTTAGGGTTAGTGTTAGGGTTAGGGTTAGGGTTAGCGTTAGGGTTTGGGTTAGGGTTAGGGTAAGGGTTAGGGTTAGTTTTACAGTTACGGTTAGGGTTAGGGTTAGCGTGAGGGTTAAGGTTAGGGTTAGGGTTAGGTTTCAGGTTAGGGTTAGGGTTAGGGTTAGGCTTAGCGTTAGGGTTAGTGTTAGGGTTAGGGTTTGGGTTAGATTTTGGGTTAGAGTTAGGGTTAGGGTTAGGGTTCAGGTTAGGGTTAGGGTTAGGGTTAGGCTTAGCGTTAGGGTTAGTGTTAGGGTTTGGGTTAGATTTTGGGTTAGAGTTAGGGTTAGGGTTAGGGTTACGGTTAGGGTTAGGGTTAGGGTTTGCGTTAGGGTTAGGGTTAGGGTTATGGTTAGGGTTAGTGTTAGGGTTAGGGTTTCGGTTAGGGTTTGGGTTAGGGTTAGTGTTAGGGTTAGGGTTTGGGTTAGGGTTAGGGTAATGGTTAAGGTTGGGGTTACGGTTAGGGTTGGGTTAGGGGTAGGGTTAGGGGTTAGGGTTAGGGTTAGGGTTAGTGTTAGGGTTAGGTTTAGGGTTTGGGTTAGGGTTAGGGTTACGGTTAGTGTTTGGGTTAGAGTTAGGGTAAGGGTTATGGTTATGGTTAGGGTTAGGTTTAGGGTTACGGGTACGGTTAGGGTTAGGGTTAGGGTTAGGGTTTAGGGTTAGGGTTAGGGTTATGGTTAGGGTTAGGGTTAGGGTTAGGATTAGGGTTAGGGTTAGGGTTAGGATTAGGGTTTGGGTTACGTTTAGGGTTAGGGTTAGGGTTTGGGTTAGGGTTAGCATAAGTGTTAGGGTTAGGGTTAGGGTAGGGTTAGGGTTAGGGTTAGGCGTTAGGGTTAGGGTTAGGGTTAGGGTTAGCGTTATGGTTTGGGTTAGGGTTAGGGTAAGGGTTAGGGTTAGTTTTACAGTTACGGTTAGGGTTAGGGTTAGGGTCAGGGTTTATGGTTAGGGTTAGGGTTAGGATTAAAAAAAAAGAATTTAGAAGAGTTTTACTCTTCCCCTAAGAATCTTTACTTTGAAAGATAATCTCGTTCTTTTGAAAGTGTATGAATTTCATGAAATGCTTTTGTAAGAAACACAGACGTGTTTCTTTGAAAAGAAGATTCGTTGTTTGGGATGTATCAAAGTATTGTTAGAATTGAGATCAGTGTTCCTCTTCTGTTTAGAAGCTTTACTTTGAGAGATATTCACATTCATCTGAAAGTGTATGAATTTCATGAAATGCTTTTGTAAGAAACGTAGACGTGATTGAAAAGAAGATTCGTTGTGTGGGATGTTTCACAGTATTGTTAGAATTGAGAACAGTGTTCCTCTTCCGCTTAGAAGCTTTACTTTGAAAGATAATCTCGTCTTATGAAAGTGTATAAATTTCATGAAATGCTTTTGTGAGAAACACAGACGTGTTTCTGTGAAAAGAAGATTCGTTGTTTGGGATATATCAAAGTATTGTTAGAATTGAGAATATTGTTCCTCTTCCCCTTAGAAGCTTTACTTTGAAAGATAGTCTCGTTCTTTTGAAAGTGTACGAATTTCATGAAATGCTTTTGTTAGAAACAGATATGTGTTTCGGTGAAAAGAAGATGCGTTGTTTGGGATTTATCAAAGTATTGTTAGAATTTAGAACAGTGGTTAGTGTTAGGGTTAGGATTAGTGTTAGGGTTAGGGTTATGGTTATGGTTAGGGTTAGGGTTAGGTTTTAGGGTTAGGGTTAGGGTTAGGGTTAGGGTTAGGGTTAGGTTTAGGTTTAGGGTTACTGTTAGGGTTAGGGTTAGTGTTAGGGTTAGTGTTAAGGTTAGGGTTAGGGTTTGCGTTAGGGTTAGGGTTAGGGTTCAGGTTATGGTTAGGGTTAGGGTTTGGGTTAGGGTTAGGGTAAGGGTTATGGTAAGGGTTAGGGTTAGGAATAGGGTAGAGTTAGGGTCAGGGTTAGGGGTTAGGGTTAGGATTAGGGTTAGGGTTAGGTTTAGGGTTAGGGTTAGGTTTAGGGTTAGTGTTAGGGTTAGTGTTAGGGTTAGGGTTTGGTTAGGGTTTGCGTGAGGGTTAAGGTTAGGGTTAGGGTTAGGTTTCAGGTTAGGGTTAGGGTTAGGGTTAGGATTAGGGTTTGGGTTACGTTTAGGGTTAGGGTTAGGGTTAGGGTTAGGTTTAGGAAAAGGGTAGAGTTAGGGTCAGGGTTAGGGTTAGGGTTAGGTTTAGGTTTAGGGTTAGTGTTAGGGTTAGGGTTAGGGTTAGTGTTAGTGTTAGGGTTAGGGTTTGTTTAGGGTTTGCGTGAGGGTTAAGGTTAAGGTTAGGGTTAGGGTTAGGGTTCAGGTTAGGGTTAGGGTTAGGTTTAGGCTTAGCGTTAGGGTTAGTGTTAGGGTTAGGGTTTGGGTTAGATTTTGGGTTAGAGTTAGGGTTAGGGTTAGGGTTACGGTTAGGGTTAGGGTTAGGGTTTGCGTTAGGGTTAGGGTTAGGGTTATGGTTAGGGTAAGGGTTAGGGTTAGGGTTATGGTTAGGGTAAGGGTTTGGGTTAGGGTTTGTGTTAGGGTTAGGGTTTAGGATTAGGGTTAGGGTTAGGTTTAGGAAAAGGGTAGAGTTAGGGTCAGGGTTAGGGTTAGGGTTAGGGTTAGTGTTAGGGTTAGGGTTAGGGTTTGCATTAGGGTTAGGGTTAGGGTTCAGGTTAGGGTTAGGGTTAGGGTTTGGTTAGGGTTTGCGTGAGGGTTAGGGTTAGGGTTAGGGTTCAGGTAAGGGTTAGGGTTAGGATTATGGTTAGGGTTAGGGTTAGGATTAGGGTTTGGGTTACTTTTAGGGTTAGGGTTAGGTTTTGGGTTAGGGTTAGCATAAGTGTTAGGGTTAGGGTTAGGGTAGGGTTAGGGTTAGGGTTAGGGGTTAGGGTTAGTGTTAGGGTTAGGGTTAGGGTTAGCGTTAGGGTTTGGGTTAGGGTTAGGGTAAGGGTTAGGGTTAGTTTTACAGTTACGGTTAGGGTTAGGGTTAGCGTGAGGGTTAAGGTTAGGGTTAGGGTTAGGTTTCAGGTTAGGGTTAGGGTTAGGGTTAGGCTTAGCGTTAGGGTTAGTGTTAGGGTTAGGGTTTGGGTTAGATTTTGGGTTAGAGTTAGGGTTAGGGTTAGGGTTCAGGTTAGGGTTAGGGTTAGGGTTAGGCTTAGCGTTAGGGTTAGTGTTAGGGTTTGGGTTAG
>JAQJZF010000004.1:62500-75000 GCA_028537955.1 Microtus californicus | reverse complement strand
GGGTTAGCATAAGTGTTAGGGTTAGGGTTAGGGTAGGGTTAGGGTTAGGGTTAGGGGTTCGGGTTAGGGTTAGGGTTAGGGTTAGGGTTAGGGTTAGGGTTAGCGTTAGGGTTTGGGTTAGGGTTAGGGTAAGGGTTAGGGTTAATTTTACAGTTACGGTTAGGTTTAGGGTTAGGGTCAGGGTTTATGGTTAGGGTTAGGGTTAGGATTAAAAAAAAAGAATTTAAAAGAGTTTTACTCTTCCCCTAAGAAACTTTACTTTTTGAAAGATAATCTCGTTCTTTTGAAAGTGTATGAATTTCATGAAATGCTTTTGTAAGAAACACAGACGTGTTTCTTTGAAAAGAAGATTCGTTGTTTGGGATGTATCAAAGTATTGTTAGAATTGAGATCAGTGTTCCTCTTCTGTTTAGAAGCTTTACTTTGAGAGATATTCACATTCATCTGAAAGTGTATGAATTTCATGAAATGCTTTTGTAAGAAACGTAGACGTGATTGAAAAGAAGATTCGTTGTGTGGGCAGTTTCACAGTATTGTTAGAATTGAGAACAGTGTTCCTCTTCCGCTTAGAAGCTTTACTTTGAAAGATAATCTCGTCTTATGAAAGTGTATGAATTTCATGAAATGCTTTTGTGAGAAACACAGACGTGTTTCTGTGAAAAGAAGATTCGTTGTTTGGGATATATCAAAGTATTGTTAGAATTGAGAATATTGTTCCTCTTCCCCTTAGAAGCTTTACTTTGAAAGATAGTCTCGTTCTTTTGAAAGTGTACGAATTTCATGAAATGCTTTTGTAAGAAACAGAGATGTGTTTCGGTGAAGAGAAGATGCGTTGTTTGGGATTTATCAAAGTATTGTTAGAATTTAGAACAGTGGTTAGTGTTAGGGTTAGGATTAGTGTTAGGGTTAGGGTTATGGTTATGGTTAGGGTTAGGGTTAGGTTTTAGGGTTAGGGTTAGGGTTAGGGTTAGAGTTAGGGTTAGGTTTAGGTTTAGGGTTACTGTTAGGGTTAGGGTTAGTGTTAGGGTTAGTGTTAGGGTTAGGGTTAGGGTTTGCGTTAGGGTTAGGGTTAGGGTTCAGGTTAGGGTTAGGGTTTGGGTTAGGGTTAGGGTAAGGGTTATGGTAAGGGTTAGGGTTAGGAATAGGGTAGAGTTAGGGTCAGAGTTAGGGGTTAGGGTTAGGATTAGGGTTAGGTTTAGGGTTAGGGTTAGGTTTAGGGTTAGTGTTAGGGTTAGTGTTAGTGTTAGGGTTAGGGTTTGGTTAGGGTTTGCGTGAGGGTTAAGGTAAGGGTTAGGGTTCAGGTTAGTGTTAGGGTTAAGTTTAGGTTAGGGATTAGGTTAGGGTTAGCGTTAGGGGTTAGGGTTAGCGTTAGGGTTAGGATTAGTGTTAGGGTTAGGGTTTGGGTTATGGTTTGGGTTAGGGTTAGGGTTAGTGTTAGGGTTAGGGTTTTGGTTAGTGTTAGGGTAATCGTTAGGGTTGGGGTTACGGTTAGGATGTGGTTAGGGTTAGGGTTAGGGTTAGGGTTAGGGTTAGGGTTAGGGTTAGGGTTAGCGTTAGGGTTAGTGTTAGGTTTAGGGTTTGGGTTAGATTTTGGGTTAGAGTTAGGGTTAGGGTTAGGGTTACGGTTAGGGTTTGGGTTTGCGTTAGGGTTAGGGTTAGGGTTATGGTTAGGGTTAGGGTTAGGGTTAGGGTTTGGGTTAGGGTTTGGGTTAGGGTTAGTGTTAGGGTTAGGGTTTGGGTTAGGGTTAGGGTAATGGTTAAGGTTGGGGTTACGGTTAGGGTTGGGTTAGGGGTAGGGTTAGGGGTTAGGATTAGGGTTAGGGTTAGTGTTAGGGTTAGGTTTAGGGTTTGGGTTAGGGTTAGGGTTACGGTTAGTGTTTGGGTTAGAGTTAGGGTAAGGGTTATGGTTATGGTTAGGGTTAGGTTTAGGGTTACGGGTACGGTTAGGGTTAGGGTTAGGGTTAGGGTTAGGGTTTAGGGTTAGGGTTAGGGTTATGGTTAGGGTTAGGGTTAGGGTTAGGATTAGGGTTAGGGTTAGGGTTAGGATTAGGGTTTGGGTTACTTTTAGGGTTAGGGTTAGGGTTTGGGTTAGGTTTAGCATAAGTGTTAGGGTTAGGGTTAGGGTAGGGTTAGGGTTAGGGTTAGGGGTTAGGGTTAGGGTTAGGGTTAGGGTTAGGGTTAGCGTTAGGGTTTGGGTTAGGGTTAGGGTAAGGGTTAGGGTTAGTTTTACAGTTACGGTTAGGGTTAGGGTTAGGGTCAGGGTTTATGGTTAGGGTTAGGGTTAGGATTAAAAAAAAAATTTAGAAGAGTTTTACTCTTCCCCTAAGAAACTTTACTTTGAAAGATAATCTCGTTCTTTTGAAAGTGTATGAATTTCATGAAATGCTTTTGTAAGAAACACAGACGTGTTTCTTTGAAAAGAAGATTCGTTGTTTGGGATGTATCAAAGTATTGTTAGAATTGAGATCAGTGTTCCTCTTCTGTTTAGAAGCTTTACTTTGAGAGATATTCACATTCATCTGAAAGTGTATGAATTTCATGAAATGCTTTTGTAAGAAACGTAGACGTGATTGAAAAGAAGATTCGTTGTGTGGGATGTTTCACAGTATTGTTAGAATTGAGAACAGTGTTCCTCTTCCGCTTAGAAGCTTTACTTTGAAAGATAATCTCGTCTTATGAAAGTGTATAAATTTCATGAAATGCTTTTGTGAGAAACACAGACGTGTTTCTGTGAAAAGAAGATTCGTTGTTTGGGATATATCAAAGTATTGTTAGAATTGAGAATATTGTTCCTCTTCCCCTTAGAAGCTTTACTATGAAAGATAGTCTCGTTCTTTTGAAAGTGTACGAATTTCATGAAATGCTTTTGTTAGAAACAGAGATGTGTTTCGGTGAAAAGAAGATGCGTTGTTTGGGATTTATCAAAGTATTGTTAGAATTTAGAACAGTGGTTAGTGTTAGGGTTAGGATTAGTGTTAGGGTTAGGGTTATGGTTATGGTTAGGGTTAGGGTTAGGTTTTAGGGTTAGGGTTAGGGTTAGGGTTAGGGTTAGGGTTAGGGTTAGGTTTAGGTTTAGGGTTACTGTTAGGGTTAGGGTTAGTGTTAGGGTTAGTGTTAAGGTTAGGGTTAGGGTTTGCGTTAGGGTTAGGGTTAGGGTTCAGGTTATGGTTAGGGTTAGGGTTTGGGTTAGGGTTAGGGTAAGGGTTATGGTAAGGGTTAGGGTTAGGAATAGGGTAGAGTTAGGGTCAGGGTTAGGGGTTAGGGTTAGGATTAGGGTTAGGGTTAGGTTTAGGGTTAGGGTTAGGTTTAGGGTTAGTGTTAGGGTTAGTGTTAGGGTTATGGTTTGGTTAGGGTTTGCGTGAGGGTTAAGGTTAGGGTTAGGGTTAGGTTTCAGGTTAGGGTTAGGGTTAGGGTTAGGCTTAGCGTTAGGGTTAGTGTTAGGGTTAGGGTTTGGGTTAGATTTTGGGTTAGAGTTAGAATTAGGGTTAGGGTTCAGGTTAGGGTTAGGGTTAGGGTTTGCGTTAGGGTTAGGGTTATGGTTAGGGTTAGGGTTAGGGTTAGGGTTTGGGTTAGGGTTTGGGTTAGGGTTAGTGTTAGGTTTAGGGTTTGGGTGAGGGTTTGGGTTAGGGTTAGTGTTAGGGTTAGGGTTTGGGTTAGGGTTAGGGTAATGGTTAAGGTTGGGGTTACGGTTAGGGTTGGGTTAGGGGTAGGGTTAGGGGTTAGGGTTAGGGTTAGGGTTAGTGTTAGGGTTAGGTTTAGGGTTTGGGTTAGGGTTAGGGTTACGGTTAGTGTTTGGGTTAGAGTTAGGGTAAGGGTTATGGTTATGGTTAGGGTTAGGTTTAGGGTTACGGGTACGGTTACGGTTAGGGTTAGGGTTAGGGTTTAGGGTTAGGGTTAGGGTTATGGTTAGGGTTAGGGTTAGGGTTAGGATTAGGGTTAGGGTTAGGGTTAGGATTAGGGTTTGGGTTACGTTTAGGGTTAGGGTTAGGGTTTGGGTTAGGGTTAGCATAAGTGTTAGGGTTAGGGTTAGGGTAGGGTTAGGGTTAGGGTTAGGGGTTAGGCTTAGGTTTAGGGTTAGGGTTAGGGTTAGGGTTAGGGTTAGCGTTAGGGTTTGGGTTAGGGTTAGGGTTAGGGTTAGGGTTAGGGTTAGGGTTAGGATTAGGGTTTGGGTTACGTTTAGGGTTAGGGTTAGGGTTAGGGTTAGGTTTAGGAAAAGGGAGAGTTAGGGTCAGGGTTATGGTTAGGGTTAGGTTTAGGTTTAGGGTTAATGTTAGGGTTAGGGTTAGGGTTAGTGTTAGTGTTAGGGTTAGGGTTTGTTTAGGGTTTGCGTGAGGGTTAAGGTTAGGGTTAGGGTTAGGGTTCAGGTTACGGTTAGGGTTAGGTTTAGGCTTAGCGTTAGGGTTTGTGTTAGGGTTAGGGTTTGGGTTAGATTTTGGGTTAGAGTTAGGGTTAGGGTTAGGGTTACGGTTAGGGTTAGGGTTAGGGTTTGCGTTAGGTTTAGGGTTAGGGTTATGGTTAGGGTAAGGGTTAGGGTTAGGGTTATGGTTAGGGTAAGGGTTTGGGTTAGGGTTTGTGTTAGGGTTAGGGATTAGGATTAGGGTTAGGTTTAGGTTTAGGAAAAGGGTAGAGTTAGGGTCAGGGTTAGGTTTAGGGTTAGGGTTAGTGTTAGGGTTAGGGTTAGGGTTTGCATTAGGGTTAGGGTTAGGGTTCAGGTTAGGGTTAGGGTTAGGGTTTGGTTAGGGTTTGCGTGTGGGTTAGGGTTAGGGTTAGGGTTCAGGTAAGGGTTAGGGTTAGGGTTAGGTTAGGGTTTAGGTTATGGATAGCGTTAGGGGTTAGGGTTAGCGTTAGGGTTAGGATTAGTGTTAGGGTTAGGGTTTGGGTTATGGTTTGGGTTAGGGTTAGGGTTAGTGTTAGGGTTAGGGTTTTGGTTAGTGTTAGGGTAATCGTTAGGGTTGGGGTTACGGTTAGGATGTGGTTAGGGTTAGGGTTAGGGTTAGGGTTAGGGTTAGGGTTAGGGTTAGGGTTAGCGTTAGGGTTAGTGTTAGGTTTAGGGTTTGGGTTAGATTTTGGGTTAGAGTTAGGGTTAGGGTTAGGGTTACGGTTAGGGTTTGGGTTTGCGTTAGGGTTAGGGTTAGGGTTATGGTTAGGGTTAGGGTTAGGGTTAGGGTTAGGGTTTGGGTTAGGGTTTGGGTTAGGGTTAGTGTTAGGGTTAGGGTTTGGGTTAGGGTTAGGGTAATGGTTAAGGTTGGGGTTACGGTTAGGGTTGGGTTAGGGGTAGGGTTAGGGGTTAGGATTAGGGTTAGGGTTAGTGTTAGGGTTAGGTTTAGGGTTTGGGTTAGGGTTAGGGTTACGGTTAGTGTTTGGGTTAGAGTTAGGGTAAGGGTTATGGTTATGGTTAGGGTTAGGTTTAGGGTTACGGGTACGGTTAGGGTTAGGGTTAGGGTTAGGGTTAGGGTTTAGGGTTAGGGTTAGGGTTATGGTTAGGGTTAGGGTTAGGATTAGGGTTAGGGTTAGGGTTAGGATTAGGGTTTGGGTTACTTTTAGGGTTAGGGTTAGGGTTTGGGTTAGGTTTAGCATAAGTGTTAGGGTTAGGGTTAGGGTAGGGTTAGGGTTAGGGTTAGGGGTTAGGGTTAGGGTTAGGGTTAGGGTTAGGGTTAGCGTTAGGGTTTGGGTTAGGGTTAGGGTAAGGGTTAGGGTTAGTTTTACAGTTACGGTTAGGGTTAGGGTTAGGGTCAGGGTTTATGGTTAGGGTTAGGGTTAGGATTAAAAAAAAAAATTTAGAAGAGTTTTACTCTTCCCCTAAGAAACTTTACTTTGAAAGATAATCTCGTTCTTTTGAAAGTGTATGAATTTCATGAAATGCTTTTGTAAGAAACACAGACGTGTTTCTTTGAAAAGAAGATTCGTTGTTTGGGATGTATCAAAGTATTGTTAGAATTGAGATCAGTGTTCCTCTTCTGTTTAGAAGCTTTACTTTGAGAGATATTCACATTCATCTGAAAGTGTATGAATTTCATGAAATGCTTTTGTAAGAAACGTAGACGTGATTGAAAAGAAGATTCGTTGTGTGGGATGTTTCACAGTATTGTTAGAATTGAGAACAGTGTTCCTCTTCCGCTTAGAAGCTTTACTTTGAAAGATAATCTCGTCTTATGAAAGTGTATAAATTTCATGAAATGCTTTTGTGAGAAACACAGACGTGTTTCTGTGAAAAGAAGATTCGTTGTTTGGGATATATCAAAGTATTGTTAGAATTGAGAATATTGTTCCTCTTCCCCTTAGAAGCTTTACTATGAAAGATAGTCTCGTTCTTTTGAAAGTGTACGAATTTCATGAAATGCTTTTGTTAGAAACAGAGATGTGTTTCGGTGAAAAGAAGATGCGTTGTTTGGGATTTATCAAAGTATTGTTAGAATTTAGAACAGTGGTTAGTGTTAGGGTTAGGATTAGTGTTAGGGTTAGGGTTATGGTTATGGTTAGGGTTAGGGTTAGGTTTTAGGGTTAGGGTTAGGGTTAGGGTTAGGGTTAGGGTTAGGTTTAGGTTTAGGGTTACTGTTAGGGTTAGGGTTAGTGTTAGGGTTAGTGTTAAGGTTAGGGTTAGGGTTTGCGTTAGGGTTAGGGTTAGGGTTCAGGTTATGGTTAGGGTTAGGGTTTGGGTTAGGGTTAGGGTAAGGGTTATGGTAAGGGTTAGGGTTAGGAATAGGGTAGAGTTAGGGTCAGGGTTAGGGGTTAGGGTTAGGATTAGGGTTAGGGTTAGGTTTAGGGTTAGGGTTAGGTTTAGGGTTAGTGTTAGGGTTAGTGTTAGGGTTATGGTTTGGTTAGGGTTTGCGTGAGGGTTAAGGTTAGGGTTAGGGTTAGGTTTCAGGTTAGGGTTAGGGTTAGGGTTAGGCTTAGCGTTAGGGTTAGTGTTAGGGTTAGGGTTTGGGTTAGATTTTGGGTTAGAGTTAGAATTAGGGTTAGGGTTCAGGTTAGGGTTAGGGTTAGGGTTTGCGTTAGGGTTAGGGTTATGGTTAGGGTTAGGGTTAGGGTTAGGGTTTGGGTTAGGGTTTGGGTTAGGGTTAGTGTTAGGTTTAGGGTTTGGGTGAGGGTTTGGGTTAGGGTTAGTGTTAGGGTTAGGGTTTGGGTTAGGGTTAGGGTAATGGTTAAGGTTGGGGTTACGGTTAGGGTTGGGTTAGGGGTAGGGTTAGGGGTTAGGGTTAGGGTTAGGGTTAGTGTTAGGGTTAGGTTTAGGGTTTGGGTTAGGGTTAGGGTTACGGTTAGTGTTTGGGTTAGAGTTAGGGTAAGGGTTATGGTTATGGTTAGGGTTAGGTTTAGGGTTACGGGTACGGTTACGGTTAGGGTTAGGGTTAGGGTTTAGGGTTAGGGTTAGGGTTATGGTTAGGGTTAGGGTTAGGGTTAGGATTAGGGTTAGGGTTAGGGTTAGGATTAGGGTTTGGGTTACGTTTAGGGTTAGGGTTAGGGTTTGGGTTAGGGTTAGCATAAGTGTTAGGGTTAGGGTTAGGGTAGGGTTAGGGTTAGGGTTAGGGGTTAGGCTTAGGTTTAGGGTTAGGGTTAGGGTTAGGGTTAGGGTTAGCGTTAGGGTTTGGGTTAGGGTTAGGGTTAGGGTTAGGGTTAGGGTTAGGATTAGGGTTTGGGTTACGTTTAGGGTTAGGGTTAGGGTTAGGGTTAGGTTTAGGAAAAGGGTAGAGTTAGGGTCAGGGTTATGGTTAGGGTTAGGTTTAGGTTTAGGGTTAATGTTAGGGTTAGGGTTAGGGTTAGTGTTAGTGTTAGGGTTAGGGTTTGTTTAGGGTTTGCGTGAGGGTTAAGGTTAGGGTTAGGGTTAGGGTTCAGGTTACGGTTAGGGTTAGGTTTAGGCTTAGCGTTAGGGTTTGTGTTAGGGTTAGGGTTTGGGTTAGATTTTGGGTTAGAGTTAGGGTTAGGGTTAGGGTTACGGTTAGGGTTAGGGTTAGGGTTTGCGTTAGGGTTAGGGTTAGGGTTATGGTTAGGGTAAGGGTTAGGGTTAGGGTTATGGTTAGGGTAAGGGTTTGGGTTAGGGTTTGTGTTAGGGTTAGGGATTAGGATTAGGGTTAGGTTTAGGTTTAGGAAAAGGGTAGAGTTAGGGTCAGGGTTAGGTTTAGGGTTAGGGTTAGTGTTAGGGTTAGGGTTAGGGTTTGCATTAGGGTTAGGGTTAGGGTTCAGGTTAGGGTTAGGGTTAGGGTTTGGTTAGGGTTTGCGTGTGGGTTAGGGTTAGGGTTAGGGTTCAGGTAAGGGTTAGGGTTAGGGTTAGGTTAGGGTTTAGGTTATGGATAGCGTTAGGGGTTAGGGTTAGCGTTAGGGTTAGGGTTAGGGTTAGGGTTTGGGTTAGGGTTTGGGTTAAGGTTAGTGTTAGGGTTAGGGTTTGAGTTAGGGTTAGGGTAATGGTTAAGGTTGGGGTTACGGTTAGGGTTGGGTTAGGGGTAGGGTTAGGGGTTAGGGTTAGGGTTAGGGTTAGGGTTAGGTTTAGGGTTTGGGTTAGGGTTAGGGTTACGGTTAGGGTTTGGGTTAGAGTTAGGGTAAGGGTAATGGTTATGGTTAGGGTTAGGTTTAGGGTTACGGGTACGGTTAGGGTTAGGGTTAGGGTTAGGGTTAGGGTTTAGGGTTAGGGTTAGGGTTATGGTTATGGTTAGGGTTAGGGTTAGGATTATGGTTAGGGTTAGGGTTAGGATTAGGGTTTGGGTTACGTTTAGTGTTAGGGTTAGGGTTTGGGTTAGGGTTAGCATAAGTGTTAGGGTTAGAGTTAGGGTAGGGTTAGGGTTAGGGTTAGGGGTTAGGGTTAGGGTTAGGGTTAGGGTAAGGATTAGGGTTAGTTTTACAGTTACGGTTAGGGTTATGGTCAGGGTTTATGGTTAGAGTTAGGGTTAGGATTAAAAAAAAAAGAATTTAGAAGAGTTTTACTCTTCCCCTAAGAAACTTTACTTTGAAAGATAATCTCGTTCTTTTGAAAGTGTATGAATTTCATGAAATGCTTTTGTAAGAAACACAGACGTGTTTCTTTGAAAAGAAGATTCGTTGTTTGGGATGTATCAAAGTATTGTTAGAATTGAGATCAGTGTTCCTCTTCTGTTTAGAAGCTTTACTTTGAGAGATATTCACATTCATCTGAAAGTGTATGAATTTCATGAAATGCTTTTGTAAGAAACGTAGACGTGATTGAAAAGAAGATTCGTTGTGTGGGATGTTTCACAGTATTGTTAGAATTGAGAACAGTGTTCCTCTTCCGCTTAGAAGCTTTACTTTGAAAGATAATCTCGTTTTATGAAAGTGTATGAATTTCATGAAATGCTTTTGTGAGAAACACAGACGTGTTTCTGTGAAAAGAAGATTCGTTGTTTGGGATATATCAAAGTATTGTTAGAATTGAGAATATTGTTCCTCTTCCCCTTAGAAGCTTTACTTTGAAAGATAGTCTCGTTCTTTTGAAAGTGTACGAATTTCATGAAATGCTTTTGTTAGAAACAGAGATGTGTTTCGGTGAAGAGAAGATGCGTTGTTTGGGATTTATCAAAGTATTGTTAGAATTTAGAACAGTGGTTAGTGTTAGTGTTAGGATTAGTGTTAGGGTTAAGGTTATGGTTAGGGTTAGGGTTAGGGCTAGGTTTTAGGGTTAGGGTTAGGGTTATGGTTAGGGTTAGGGTTAGGTTTAGGTTTAGGGTTACTGTTAGGGTTAGGGTTAGTGTTAGGGTTAGTGTTAGGGTTAGGGTTAGGGTTTGCGTTAGGGTTAGGGTTAGGGTTCAGGTTAGGGTTAGGGTTAGGGTTTGGGTTAGGGTTAGGGTAAGGGTTATGGTAAGGGTTAGGGTTAGGAATAGGGTAGAGTTAGGGTCAGGGTTAGGGGTTAGGGTTAGGATTAGGGTTAGGTTTAGGGTTAGGGTTAGGTTTAGGGTTAATGTTAGGGTTAGTGTTAGGGTTAGGGTTTGGTTAGGGTTTGCGTGAGGGTTAAGGTTAGGGTTAGGTTTCAGGTTAGGGTTAGGGTTAGGGTTAGGCTTAGCGTTAGGGTTAGTGTTAGGGTTAGGGTTTGGGTTAGATTTTGGGTTAGAGTTAGGGTTAGGGTTCAGGTTAGGGTTAGGGTTAGGGTTAGGCTTAGCGTTAGGGTTAGTGTTAGGGTTAGGGTTTGGGTTAGATTTTGGGTTAGAGTTAGGGTTAGGGTTAGGGTTACGGTTAGGGTTAGGGTTAGGGTTTGCGTTAGGGTTAGGGTTATGGTTATGGTTAGGGTTAGGGTTAGGGTTAGGGTTTGGGTTAGGGTTTGGGTTAGGGTTAGTGTTAGGGTTAGGGTTTGGGTTAGGGTTAGGGTAATGGTTAAGGTTGGGGTTACGGTTAGGGTTGGGTTAGGGGTTAGGGTTAGGGTTAGGGTTAGTGTTAGGGTTAGGTTTAGGGTTTGGGTTAGGGTTAGGGTTACGGTTAGTGTTTGGGTTAGAGTTAGGGTAAGGGTTATGGTTATGGTTAGGGTTAGGTTTAGGGTTACGGGTACGGTTAGGGTTAGGGTTAGGGTTAGGGTTTAGGGTTAGGGTTAGGGTTAGGGTTATGGTTAGGGTTAGGGTTAGGATTAGGGTTAGGGTTAGGGTTAGGATTAGGGTTTGGGTTACGTTTAGGGTTAGGGTTAGGGTTTGGGTTAGGGTTAGCATAAGTGTTAGGGTTAGGGTTAGGGTAGGGTTAGGGTTAGGGTTAGGGGTTAGGGTTAGGGTTAGGGTTAGGGTTAGGGTTAGGGTTAAGGTTAGCGTTAGGGTTTGGGTTAGGGTTAGGGTAAGGGTTAGGGTTAGTTTTACAGTTACGGTTAGGTTTAGGGTTAGGGTCAGGGTTTATGGTTAGGGTTAGGGTTAGGATTAAAAAAAAAGAATTTAGAAGAGTTTTACTCTTCCCCTAAGAAACTTTACTTTGAAAGATAATCTCGTTCTTTTGAAAATGTATGAATTTCATGAAATGCTTTTGTAAGAAACACAGACGTGTTTCTTTGAAAAGAAGATTCGTTGTTTGGGATGTATCAAAGTATTGTTAGAATTGAGATCAGTGTTCCTCTTCTGTTTAGAAGCTTTACTTTGAGAGATATTCACATTCATCTGAAAGTGTATGAATTTCATGAAATGCTTTTGTAATAAACGTAGACGTGATTGAAAAGAAGATTCGTTGTGTGGGATGTTTCACAGTATTGTTAGAATTGAGAACAGTGTTCCTCTTCCGCTTAGAAGCTTTACTTTGAAAGATAATCTCGTCTTATGAAAGTGTATGAATTTCATGAAATGCTTTTGTGAGAAACACAGACGTGTTTCTGTGAAAAGAAGATTCGTTGTTTGGGATATATCAAAGTATTGTTAGAATTGAGAATATTGTTCCTCTTCCCCTTAGAAGCTTTACTTTGAAAGATAGTCTCGTTCTTTTGAAAGTGTACGAATTTCATGAAATGCTTTTGTAAGAAACAGAGATGTGTTTCGGTGAAGAGAAGATGCGTTGTTTGGGATTTATCAAAGTATTGTTAGAATTTAGAACAGTGGTTAGTGTTAGGGTTAGGATTAGTGTTAGGGTTAGGGTTAGGTTTTAGGGTTAGGGTTAGGGTTATGGTTAGGGTTAGGGTTAGGTTTAGGTTTAGGGTTACTGTTAGGGTTAGGGTTAGGGTTAGGGTTTGCGTTAGGGTTAGGGTTAGGGTTCAGGTTAGGGTTAGGGTTAGGGTTTGGGTTAGGGTTAGGGTAAGGGTTATGGTAAGGGTTAGGGTTAGGAATAGGGTAGAGTTAGGGTCAGGGTTAGGGGTTAGGGTTAGGATTAGGGTTAGGTTTAGGGTTAGGGTTAGGTTTAGGGTTAGTGTTAGAGTTAGTGTTAGGGTTAGGGTTTTGTTAGGGTTTGCGTAGGGTTAAGGTTAGGGTTAGGGTTAGGTTTCAGGTTAGGGTTAGGGTTAGGGTTAGGCTTAGCGTTAGGGTTAGTGTTAGGGTTAGGGTTTGGGTTAGATTTTGGGTTAGAGTTAGGGTTAGGGTTAGGGTTCAGGTTAGGGTTAGGGTTAGGGTTAGGCTTAGCGTTAGGGTTAGTGTTAGGGTTAGGGTTTGGGTTAGATTTTGGGTTAGAGTTAAGTTTAGGGTTAGGGTTACGGTTAGGGTTAGGGTTAGGGTTTGCGTTAGGGTTAGGGTTATGGTTAGGGTTAGGGTTAGGGTTAGGGTTTGGGTTAGGGTTTGGGTTAGGGTTAGTGTTAGGGTTAGGGTTTGGGTTAGGGTTAGGGTAATTGTTAAGGTTGGGGTTACGGTTAGGGTTGGGTTAGGGGTAGGGTTAGGGGTTAGGGTTAGGGTTAGGGTTAGTGTTAGGGTTAGGTTTAGGGTTTGGGTTAGGGTTAGGGTTACGGTTAGTGTTTGGGTTAGAGTTAGGGTAAGGGTTATGGTTATGGTTAGGGTTAGGTTTAGGGTTACGGGTACGGTTAGGGTTAGGGTTAGGGTTAGGGTAAGGGTTAGGGTTAGGGTTATGGTTAGGGTTAGAGTTAGGGTTAGGATTAGGGTTAGGGTTAGGATTAG
>JAQJZF010000004.1:52500-57500 GCA_028537955.1 Microtus californicus | reverse complement strand
GGGGTTACGGTTAGGGTTGGGTTAGGGGTAGGGTTA
This sequence comes from Microtus californicus, assembly GCA_028537955.1. NCBI lineage: Eukaryota > Metazoa > Chordata > Mammalia > Rodentia > Cricetidae > Microtus > Microtus californicus. The sequence goes on along the minus strand of JAQJZF010000004.1, from coordinate 57,464 downwards.
GGGGTTAGGGTTAGGGTTAGGGTTAGTGTTAGGGTTAGGTTTAGGGTTTGGGTTAGGGTTAGGGTTACGGTTAGTGTTTGGGTTAGAGTTAGGGTAAGGGTTATGGTTATGGTTAGGGTTAGGTTTAGGGTTACGGGTACGGTTAGGGTTAGGGTTAGGGTTAGGGTTAGGGTTTAGGGTTAGGGTTAGGGTTATGGTTAGGGTTAGGGTTAGGGTTAGGATTAGGGTTAGGGTTAGGGTTAGGATTAGGGTTTGGGTTACTTTTAGGGTTAGGGTTAGGGTTTGGGTTAGGGTTAGCATAAGTGTTAGGGTTAGGGTTAGGGTAGGGTTAGGGTTAGGGTTAGGGGTTAGGGTTAGGGTTAGGGTTAGGGTTAGGGTTAGCGTTAGGGTTTGGGTTAGGGTTAGGGTAAGGGTTAGGGTTAGTTTTACAGTTACGGTTAGGGTTAGGGTTAGGGTCAGGGTTTATGGTTAGGGTTAGGGTTAGGATTAAAAAAAAAGAATTTAGAAGAGTTTTACTCTTCCCCTAAGAAACTTTACTTTGAAAGATAATCTCGTTCTTTTGAAAGTGTATGAATTTCATGAAATGCTTTTGTAAGAAACACAGACGTGTTTCTTTGAAAAGAAGATTCGTTGTTTGGGATGTATCAAAGTATTGTTAGAATTGAGATCAGTGTTCCTCTTCTGTTTAGAAGCTTTACTTTGAGAGATATTCACATTCATCTGAAAGTGTATGAATTTCATGAAATGCTTTTGTAAGAAACGTAGACGTGATTGAAAAGAAGATTCGTTGTGTGGGATGTTTCACAGTATTGTTAGAATTGAGAACAGTGTTCCTCTTCCGCTTAGAAGCTTTACTTTGAAAGATAATCTCGTCTTATGAAAGTGTATAAATTTCATGAAATGCTTTTGTGAGAAACACAGACGTGTTTCTGTGAAAAGAAGATTCGTTGTTTGGGATATATCAAAGTAGTGTTAGAATTGAGAATATTGTTCCTCTTCCCCTTAGAAGCTTTACTTTGAAAGATAGTCTCGTTCTTTTGAAAGTGTACGAATTTCATGAAATGCTTTTGTTAGAAACAGAGATGTGTTTCGGTGAAAAGAAGATGCGTTGTTTGGGATTTATCAAAGTATTGTTAGAATTTAGAACAGTGGTTAGTGTTAGGGTTAGGATTAGTGTTAGGGTTAGGGTTATGGTTATGGTTAGGGTTAGGGTTAGGTTTTAGGGTTAGGGTTAGGGTTAGGGTTAGGGTTAGGGTTAGGTTTAGGTTTAGGGTTACTGTTAGGGTTAGGGTTAGTGTTAGGGTTAGTGTTAAGGTTAGGGTTAGGGTTTGCGTTAGGGTTAGGGTTAGGGTTCAGGTTATGGTTAGGGTTAGGGTTTGGGTTAGGGTTAGGGTAAGGGTTATGGTAAGGGTTAGGGTTAGGAATAGGGTAGAGTTAGGGTCAGGGTTAGGGGTTAGGGTTAGGATTAGGGTTAGGGTTAGGTTTAGGGTTAGGGTTAGGTTTAGGGTTAGTGTTAGGGTTAGTGTTAGGGTTAGGGTTTGGTTAGGGTTTGCGTGAGGGTTAAGGTTAGGGTTAGGGTTAGGTTTCAGGTTAGGGTTAGGGTTAGGGTTAGGCTTAGCGTTAGGGTTAGTGTTAGGGTTAGGGTTTGGGTTAGATTTTGGGTTAGAGTTAGAATTAGGGTTAGGGTTCAGGTTAGGGTTAGGGTTAGGGTTTGCGTTAGGGTTAGGGTTAGGGTTATGGTTAGGGTTAGGGTTAGGGTTAGGGTTTGGGTTAGGGTTTGGGTTAGGGTTAGTGTTAGGGTTAGGGTTTGGGTGAGGGTTTGGGTTAGGGTTAGTGTTAGGGTTAGGGTTTGGGTTAGGGTTAGGGTAATGGTTAAGGTTGGGGTTACGGTTAGGGTTGGGTTAGGGGTAGGGTTAGGGGTTAGGGTTAGGGTTAGGGTTAGTGTTAGGGTTAGGTTTAGGGTTTGGGTTAGGGTTAGGGTTACGGTTAGTGTTTGGGTTAGAGTTAGGGTAAGGGTTATGGTTATGGTTAGGGTTAGGTTTAGGGTTACGGGTACGGTTAGGGTTAGGGTTAGGGTTAGGGTTAGCATAAGTGTTAGGGTTAGGGTTAGGGTAGGGTTAGGGTTAGGGTTAGGGTTAGGGTAGGGTTAGGGTTAGGGTTAGGGGTTAGGCTTAGGTTTAGGGTTAGGGTTAGGGTTAGGGTTAGGGTTATGGTTAGGGTTAGGGTTAGGGTTAGGATTAGGGTTAGGGTTAGGGTTAGGATTAGGGTTTGGGTTACGTTTAGGGTTAGGGTTAGGGTTTGGGTTAGGGTTAGCATAAGTGTTAGGGTTAGGGTTAGGGTAGGGTTAGGGTTAGGGTTAGGGGTTAGGCTTAGGTTTAGGGTTAGGGTTAGGGTTAGGGTTAGGGTTAGCGTTAGGGTTTGGGTTAGGGTTAGGGTTAGGGTTAGGGTTAGGGTTAGGGTTAGGATTAGGGTTTGGGTTACGTTTAGGGTTAGGGTTAGGGTTAGGGTTAGGTTTAGGAAAAGGGTAGAGTTAGGGTCAGGGTTAGGGTTAGGGTTAGGTTTAGGTTTAGGGTTAGTGTTAGGGTTAGGGTTAGGGTTAGTGTTAGTGTTAGGGTTAGGGTTTGTTTAGGGTTTGCGTGAGGGTTAAGGTTAGGGTTAGGGTTAGGGTTCAGGTTAGGGTTAGGGTTAGGTTTAGGCTTAGCGTTAGGGTTAGTGTTAGGGTTAGGGTTTGGGTTAGATTTTGGGTTAGAGTTAGGGTTAGGGTTAGGGTTACGGTTAGGGTTAGGGTTAGGGTTTGCGTTAGGGTTAGGGTTAGGGTTATGGTTAGGGTAAGGGTTAGGGTTAGGCTTATGGTTAGGGTAAGGGTTTGGGTTAGGGTTTGTGTTAGGGTTAGGGATTAGGATTAGGGTTAGGGTTAGGTTTAGGAAAAGGGTAGAGTTAGGGTCAGGGTTAGGTTTAGGGTTAGGGTTAGTGTTAGGGTTAGGGTTAGGGTTTGCATTAGGGTTAGGGTTAGGGTTCAGGTTAGGGTTAGGGTTAGGGTTTGGTTAGGGTTTGCGTGAGGGTTAGGGTTAGGGTTAGGGTTCAGGTAAGGGTTAGGGTTAGGGTTAGGTTAGGGTTTAGGTTATGGATAGCGTTAGGGGTTAGGGTTAGCGTTAGGGTTAGGGTTAGGGTTAGGGTTTGGGTTAGGGTTTGGGTTAAGGTTAGTGTTAGGGTTAGGGTTTGGGTTAGGGTTAGGGTAATGGTTAAGGTTGGGGTTACGGTTAGGGTTGGGTTAGGGGTAGGGTTAGGGGTTAGGGTTAGGGTTAGGGTTAGGGTTAGGTTTAGGGTTTGGGTTAGGGTTAGGGTTACGGTTAGGGTTTGGGTTAGAGTTAGGGTAAGGGTAATGGTTATGGTTAGGGTTAGGTTTAGGGTTACGGGTACGGTTAGGGTTAGGGTTAGGGTTAGGGTTAGGGTTTAGGGTTAGGGTTAGGGTTATGGTTATGGTTAGGGTTAGGGTTAGGGTTAGGATTATGGTTAGGGTTAGGGTTAGGATTAGGGTTTGGGTTACGTTTAGTGTTAGGGTTAGGGTTTGGGTTAGGGTTAGCATAAGTGTTAGGGTTAGAGTTAGGGTAGGGTTAGGGTTAGGGTTAGGGGTTAGGGTTAGGGTTAGGGTTAGGGTTAGCGTTAGGGTTTGGGTTAGGGTTAGGGTAAGGATTAGGGTTAGTTTTACAGTTACGGTTAGGGTTATGGTCAGGGTTTATGGTTAGAGTTAGGGTTAGGATTAAAAAAAAAGAATTTAGAAGAGTTTTACTCTTCCCCTAAGAAACTTTACTTTGAAAGATAATCTCGTTCTTTTGAAAGTGTATGAATTTCATGAAATGCTTTTGTAAGAAACACAGACGTGTTTCTTTGAAAAGAAGATTCGTTGTTTGGGATGTATCAAAGTATTGTTAGAATTGAGATCAGTGTTCCTCTTCTGTTTAGAAGCTTTACTTTGAGAGATATTCACATTCATCTGAAAGTGTATGAATTTCATGAAATGCTTTTGTAAGAAACGTAGACGTGATTGAAAAGAAGATTCGTTGTGTGGGATGTTTCACAGTATTGTTAGAATTGAGAACAGTGTTCCTCTTCCGCTTAGAAGCTTTACTTTGAAAGATAATCTCGTTTTATGAAAGTGTATGAATTTCATGAAATGCTTTTGTGAGAAACACAGACGTGTTTCTGTGAAAAGAAGATTCGTTGTTTGGGATATATCAAAGTATTGTTAGAATTGAGAATATTGTTCCTCTTCCCCTTAGAAGCTTTACTTTGAAAGATAGTCTCGTTCTTTTGAAAGTGTACGAATTTCATGAAATGCTCTTGTTAGAAACAGAGATGTGTTTCGGTGAAAAGAAGATGCGTTGTTTGGGATTTATCAAAGTATTGTTAGAATTTAGAACAGTGGTTAGTGTTAGTGTTAGGATTAGTGTTAGGGTTAGGGTTATGGTTAGGGTTAGGGTTAGGGCTAGGTTTTAGGGTTAGGGTTAGGGTTATGGTTAGGGTTAGGGTTAGGTTTAGGTTTAGGGTTACTGTTAGGGTTAGGGTTAGTGTTAGGGTTAGTGTTAGGGTTAGGGTTAGGGTTTGCGTTAGGGTTAGGGTTAGGGTTCAGGTTAGGGTTAGGGTTAGGGTTTGGGTTAGGGTTAGGGTAAGGGTTATGGTAAGGGTTAGGGTTAGGAATAGGGTAGAGTTAGGGTCAGGGTTAGGGGTTAGGGTTAGGATTAGGGTTAGGTTTAGGGTTAGGGTTAGGTTTAGGGTTAGTGTTAGGGTTAGTGTTAGGGTTAGGGTTTGGTTAGGGTTTGCGTGAGGGTTAAGGTTAGGGTTAGGGTTAGGTTTCAGGTTAGGGTTAGGGTTAGGGTTAGGCTTAGCGTTAGGGTTAGTGTTAGGGTTAGGGTTTGGGTTAGATTTTGGGTTAGAGTTAGGGTTAGGGTTCAGGTTAGGGTTAG
>JAQJZF010000004.1:42500-47500 GCA_028537955.1 Microtus californicus | reverse complement strand
CTTTTGAAAGTGTACGAATTTCATGAAATGCTCTTGTTAGAAACAGAGATGTGTTTCGGTGAAGAGAAGATGCGTTGTTTGGGATTTATCAAAGTATTGTTAGAATTTAGAACAGTGGTTAGTGTTAGTGTTAGGATTAGTGTTAGGGTTAGGGTTATGGTTAGGGTTAGGGTTAGGGCTAGGTTTTAGGGTTAGGGTTAGGGTTATGGTTAGGGTTAGGGTTAGGTTTAGGTTTAGGGTTACTGTTAGGGTTAGGGTTAGTGTTAGGGTTAGTGTTAGGGTTAGGGTTAGGGTTTGCGTTAGGGTTAGGGTTAGGGTTCAGGTTAGGGTTAGGGTTAGGGTTTGGGTTAGGGTTAGGGTAAGGGTTATGGTAAGGGTTAGGGTTAGGAATAGGGTAGAGTTAGGGTCAGGGTTAGGGGTTAGGGTTAGGATTAGGGTTAGGTTTAGGGTTAGGGTTAGGTTTAGGGTTAGTGTTAGGGTTAGTGTTAGGGTTAGGGTTTGGTTAGGGTTTGCGTGAGGGTTAAGGTTAGGGTTAGGGTTAGGTTTCAGGTTAGGGTTAGGGTTAGGGTTAGGCTTAGCGTTAGGGTTAGTGTTAGGGTTAGGGTTTGGGTTAGATTTTGGGTTAGAGTTAGGGTTAGGGTTCAGGTTAGGGTTAGGGTTAGGGTTAGGCTTAGCGTTAGGGTTAGTGTTAGGGTTAGGGTTTGGGTTAGATTTTGGGTTAGAGTTAGGGTTAGGGTTAGGGTTACGGTTAGGGTTAGGGTTAGGGTTTGCGTTAGGGTTAGGGTTATGGTTATGGTTAGGGTTAGGGTTAGGGTTAGGGTTTGGGTTAGGGTTTGGGTTAGGGTTAGTGTTAGGGTTAGGGTTTGGGTTAGGGTTAGGGTAATGGTTAAGGTTGGGGTTACGGTTAGGGTTGGGTTAGGGGTTAGGGTTAGGGTTAGGGTTAGTGTTAGGGTTAGGTTTAGGGTTTGGGTTAGGGTTAGGGTTACGGTTAGTGTTTGGGTTAGAGTTAGGGTAAGGGTTATGGTTATGGTTAGGGTTAGGTTTAGGGTTACGGGTACGGTTAGGGTTAGGGTTAGGGTTAGGGTTTAGGGTTAGGGTTAGGGTTAGGGTTATGGTTAGGGTTAGGGTTAGGATTAGGGTTAGGGTTAGGGTTAGGATTAGGGTTTGGGTTACGTTTAGGGTTAGGGTTAGGGTTTGGGTTAGGGTTAGCATAAGTGTTAGGGTTAGGGTTAGGGTAGGGTTAGGGTTAGGGTTAGGGGTTAGGGTTAGGGTTAGGGTTAGGGTTAGGGTTAGGGTTAGGGTTAGCGTTAGGGTTTGGGTTAGGGTTAGGGTAAGGGTTAGGGTTAGTTTTACAGTTACGGTTAGGTTTAGGGTTAGGGTCAGGGTTTATGGTTAGGGTTAGGGTTAGGATTAAAAAAAAAGAATTTAGAAGAGTTTTACTCTTCCCCTAAGAAACTTTACTTTGAAAGATAATCTCGTTCTTTTGAAAATGTATGAATTTCATGAAATGCTTTTGTAAGAAACACAGACGTGTTTCTTTGAAAAGAAGATTCGTTGTTTGGGATGTATCAAAGTATTGTTAGAATTGAGATCAGTGTTCCTCTTCTGTTTAGAAGCTTTACTTTGAGAGATATTCACATTCATCTGAAAGTGTATGAATTTCATGAAATGCTTTTGTAAGAAACGTAGACGTGATTGAAAAGAAGATTCGTTGTGTGGGATGTTTCACAGTATTGTTAGAATTGAGAACAGTGTTCCTCTTCCGCTTAGAAGCTTTACTTTGAAAGATAATCTCGTCTTATGAAAGTGTATGAATTTCATGAAATGCTTTTGTGAGAAACACAGACGTGTTTCTGTGAAAAGAAGATTCGTTGTTTGGGATATATCAAAGTATTGTTAGAATTGAGAATATTGTTCCTCTTCCCCTTAGAAGCTTTACTTTGAAAGATAGTCTCGTTCTTTTGAAAGTGTACGAATTTCATGAAATGCTTTTGTAAGAAACAGAGATGTGTTTCGGTGAAGAGAAGATGCGTTGTTTGGGATTTATCAAAGTATTGTTAGAATTTAGAACAGTGGTTAGTGTTAGGGTTAGGATTAGTGTTAGGGTTAGGGTTAGGTTTTAGGGTTAGGGTTAGGGTTATGGTTAGGGTTAGGGTTAGGTTTAGGTTTAGGGTTACTGTTAGGGTTAGGGTTAGGGTTAGGGTAAGGGTTAGGGTTAGGGTTATGGTTAGGGTTAGAGTTAGGGTTAGGATTAGGGTTAGGGTTAGGGTTAGGATTAGGGTTTGGGTTACGTTTAGGGTTAGGGTTAGGGTTTGGGTTAGGGTTAGCATAAGTGTTAGGGTTAGGGTTAGGGTAGGGTTAGGGTTAGGGTTAGGGGTTAGGGTTAGGGTTAGGGTTAGGGTTAGGGTTAGCGTTAGGGTTTGGGTTAGGGTTAGGGTAAGGGTTAGGGTTAGTTTTACAGTTACGGTTAGGGTTAGGGTTAGGGTCAGGGTTTATGGTTAGGGTTAGGGTTAGGATTAAAAAAAAAGAATTTAAAAGAGTTTTACTCTTCCCCTAAGAAACTTTACTTTTTGAAAGATAATCTCGTTCTTTTGAAAGTGTATGAATTTCATGAAATGCTTTTGTAAGAAACACAGACGTGTTTCTTTGAAAAGAAGATTCGTTGTTTGGGATGTATCAAAGTATTGTTAGAATTGAGATCAGTGTTCCTCTTCTGTTTAGAAGCTTTACTTTGAGAGATATTCACATTCATCTGAAAGTGTATGAATTTCATGAAATGCTTTTGTAAGAAACGTAGACGTGAATGAAAAGAAGATTCGTTGTGTGGGATGTTTCACAGTATTGTTAGAATTGAGAACAGTGTTCCTCTTCCGCTTAGAAGCTTTACTTTGAAAGATAATCTCGTTCTTTTGAAAGTGTATGAATTTCATGAAATGCTTTTGTAAGAAACACAGACGTGTTTCTTTGAAAAGAAGATTCGTTGTTTGGGATGTATCAAAGTATTGTTAGAATTGAGATCAGTGTTCCTCTTCTGTTTAGAAGCTTTACTTTGAGAGATATTCACATTCATCTGAAAGTGTATGAATTTCATGAAATTCTTTTGTAAGAAACGTAGACGTGATTGAAAAGAAGATTCGTTGTGTGGGATGTTTCACAGTATTGTTAGAATTGAGAACAGTGTTCCTCTTCCGCTTAGAAGCTTTACTTTGAAAGATAATCTCGTCTTATGAAAGTGTATAAATTTCATGAAATGCTTTTGTGAGAAACACAGACGTGTTTCTGTGAAAAGAAGATTCGTTGTTTGGGATATATCAAAGTAGTGTTAGAATTGAGAATATTGTTCCTCTTCCCCTTAGAAGCTTTACTTTGAAAGATAGTCTCGTTCTTTTGAAAGTGTACGAATTTCATGAAATGCTTTTGTTAGAAACAGAGATGTGTTTCGGTGAAAAGAAGATGCGTTGTTTGGGATTTATCAAAGTATTGTTAGAATTTAGAACAGTGGTTCGTGTTAGGGTTAGGATTAGTGTTAGGGTTAGGGTTATGGTTATGGTTAGGGTTAGGGTTAGGTTTTAGGGTTAGGGTTAGGGTTAGGGTTAGGGTTAGGGTTAGGTTTAGGTTTAGGGTTACTGTTAGGGTTAGGGTTAGTGTTAGGGTTAGTGTTAAGGTTAGGGTTAGGGTTTGCGTTAGGGTTAGGGTTAGGGTTCAGGTTATGGTTAGGGTTAGGGTTTGGGTTAGGGTTAGGGTAAGGGTTATGGTAAGGGTTAGGGTTAGGAATAGGGTAGAGTTAGGGTCAGGGTTAGGGGTTAGGGTTAGGATTAGGGTTAGGGTTAGGTTTAGGGTTAGGGTTAGGTTTAGGGTTAGTGTTAGGGTTAGTGTTAGGGTTAGGGTTTGGTTAGGGTTTGCGTGAGGGTTAAGGTTAGGGTTAGGGTTAGGTTTCAGGTTAGGGTTAGGGTTAGGGTTAGGCTTAGCGTTAGGGTTAGTGTTAGGGTTAGGGTTTGGGTTAGATTTTGGGTTAGAGTTAGAATTAGGGTTAGGGTTCAGGTTAGGGTTAGGGTTAGGGTTTGCGTTAGGGTTAGGGTTAGGGTTATGGTTAGGGTTAGGGTTAGGGTTAGGGTTAGGGTTTGGGTTAGGGTTTGGGTTAGGGTTAGTGTTAGGGTTAGGGTTTGGGTGAGGGTTTGGGTTAGGGTTAGTGTTAGGGTTAGGGTTTGGGTTAGGGTTAGGGTAATGGTTAAGGTTGGGGTTACGGTTAGGGTTGGGTTAGGGGTAGGGTTAGGGGTTAGGGTTAGGGTTAGGGTTAGTGTTAGGGTTAGGTTTAGGGTTTGGGTTAGGGTTAGGGTTACGGTTAGTGTTTGGGTTAGAGTTAGGGTAAGGGTTATGGTTATGGTTAGGGTTAGGTTTAGGGTTACGGGTACGGTTAGGGTTAGGGTTAGGGTTAGGGTTAGCATAAGTGTTAGGGTTAGGGTTAGGGTAGGGTTAGGGTTAGGGTTAGGGTTAGGGTAGGGTTAGGGTTAGGGTTAGGGGTTAGGCTTAGGTTTAGGGTTAGGGTTAGGGTTAGGGTTAGGGTTATGGTTAGGGTTAGGGTTAGGGTTAGGATTAGGGTTAGGGTTAGGGTTAGGATTAGGGTTTGGGTTACGTTTAGGGTTAGGGTTAGGGTTTGGGTTAGGGTTAGCATAAGTGTTAGGGTTAGGGTTAGGGTAGGGTTAGGGTTAGGGTTAGGGGTTAGGCTTAGGTTTAGGGTTAGGGTTAGGGTTAGGGTTAGGGTTAGCGTTAGGGTTTGGGTTAGGGTTAGGGTTAGGGTTAGGGTTAGGGTTAGGGTTAGGATTAGGGTTTGGGTTACGTTTAGGGTTAGGGTTAGGGTTAGGGTTAGGTTTAGGAAAAGGGTAGAGTTAGGGTCAGGGTTAGGGTTAGGGTTAGGTTTAGGTTTAGGGTTAGTGTTAGGGTTAGGGTTAGGGTTAGTGTTAGTGTTAGGGTTAGGGTTTGTTTAGGGTTTGCGTGAGGGT
>JAQJZF010000004.1:35000-40000 GCA_028537955.1 Microtus californicus | reverse complement strand
TGTTAGGGTTAGGGTTTGGGTTAGGGTTAGGGTAATGGTTAAGGTTGGGGTTACGGTTAGGGTTGGGTTAGGGGTAGGGTTAGGGGTTAGGGTTAGGGTTAGGGTTAGTGTTAGGGTTAGGTTTAGGGTTTGGGTTAGGGTTAGGGTTACGGTTAGTGTTTGGGTTAGAGTTAGGGTAAGGGTTATGGTTATGGTTAGGGTTAGGTTTAGGGTTACGGGTACGGTTAGGGTTAGGGTTAGGGTTAGGGTTTAGGGTTAGGGTTAGGGTTAGGGTTATGGTTAGGGTTAGGGTTAGGATTAGGGTTAGGGTTAGGGTTAGGATTAGGGTTTGGGTTACGTTTAGGGTTAGGGTTAGGGTTTGGGTTAGGGTTAGCATAAGTGTTAGGGTTAGGGTTAGGGTAGGGTTAGGGTTAGGGTTAGGGGTTAGGGTTAGGGTTAGGGTTAGGGTTAGGGTTAGGGTTAGGGTTAGGGTTAGGGTTAGCGTTAGGGTTTGGGTTAGGGTTAGGGTAAGGGTTAGGGTTAGTTTTACAGTTACGGTTAGGTTTAGGGTTAGGGTCAGGGTTTATGGTTAGGGTTAGGGTTAGGATTAAAAAAAAAGAATTTAGAAGAGTTTTACTCTTCTCCTAAGAAACTTTACTTTGAAAGATAATCTCGTTCTTTTGAAAATGTATGAATTTCATGAAATGCTTTTGTAAGAAACACAGACGTGTTTCTTTGAAAAGAAGATTCGTTGTTTGGGATGTATCAAAGTATTGTTAGAATTGAGATCAGTGTTCCTCTTCTGTTTAGAAGCTTTACTTTGAGAGATATTCACATTCATCTGAAAGTGTATGAATTTCATGAAATGCTTTTGTAAGAAACGTAGACGTGATTGAAAAGAAGATTCGTTGTGTGGGATGTTTCACAGTATTGTTAGAATTGAGAACAGTGTTCCTCTTCCGCTTAGAAGCTTTACTTTGAAAGATAATCTCGTCTTATGAAAGTGTATGAATTTCATGAAATGCTTTTGTGAGAAACACAGACGTGTTTCTGTGAAAAGAAGATTCGTTGTTTGGGATATATCAAAGTATTGTTAGAATTGAGAATATTGTTCCTCTTCCCCTTAGAAGCTTTACTTTGAAAGATAGTCTCGTTCTTTTGAAAGTGTACGAATTTCATGAAATGCTTTTGTAAGAAACAGAGATGTGTTTCGGTGAAGAGAAGATGCGTTGTTTGGGATTTATCAAAGTATTGTTAGAATTTAGAACAGTGGTTAGTGTTAGGGTTAGGATTAGTGTTAGGGTTAGGGTTAGGTTTTAGGGTTAGGGTTAGGGTTATGGTTAGGGTTAGGGTTAGGTTTAGGTTTAGGGTTACTGTTAGGGTTAGGGTTAGGGTTAGGGTTTGCGTTAGGGTTAGGGTTAGGGTTCAGGTTAGGGTTAGGGTTAGGGTTTGGGTTAGGGTTAGGGTAAGGGTTATGGTAAGGGTTAGGGTTAGGAATAGGGTAGAGTTAGGGTCAGGGTTAGGGGTTAGGGTTAGGATTAGGGTTAGGTTTAGGGTTAGGGTTAGGTTTAGGGTTAGTGTTAGAGTTAGTGTTAGGGTTAGGGTTTGGTTAGGGTTTGCGTAGGGTTAAGGTTAGGGTTAGGGTTAGGTTTCAGGTTAGGGTTAGGGTTAGGGTTAGGCTTAGCGTTAGGGTTAGTGTTAGGGTTAGGGTTTGGGTTAGATTTTGGGTTAGAGTTAGGGTTAGGGTTAGGGTTCAGGTTAGGGTTAGGGTTAGGGTTAGGCTTAGCGTTAGGGTTAGTGTTAGGGTTAGGGTTTGGGTTAGATTTTGGGTTAGAGTTAAGGTTAGGGTTAGGGTTACGGTTAGGGTTAGGGTTAGGGTTTGCGTTAGGGTTAGGGTTATGGTTAGGGTTAGGGTTAGGGTTAGGGTTTGGGTTAGGGTTTGGGTTAGGGTTAGTGTTAGGGTTAGGGTTTGGGTTAGGGTTAGGGTAATTGTTAAGGTTGGGGTTACGGTTAGGGTTGGGTTAGGGGTAGGGTTAGGGGTTAGGGTTAGGGTTAGGGTTAGTGTTAGGGTTAGGTTTAGGGTTTGGGTTAGGGTTAGGGTTACGGTTAGTGTTTGGGTTAGAGTTAGGGTAAGGGTTATGGTTATGGTTAGGGTTAGGTTTAGGGTTACGGGTACGGTTAGGGTTAGGGTTAGGGTTAGGGTAAGGGTTAGGGTTAGGGTTATGGTTAGGGTTAGAGTTAGGGTTAGGATTAGGGTTAGGGTTAGGGTTAGGATTAGGGTTTGGGTTACGTTTAGGGTTAGGGTTAGGGTTTGGGTTAGGGTTAGCATAAGTGTTAGGGTTAGGGTTAGGGTAGGGTTAGGGTTAGGGTTAGGGGTTAGGGTTAGGGTTAGGGTTAGGGTTAGGGTTAGCGTTAGGGTTTGGGTTAGGGTTAGGGTAAGGGTTAGGGTTAGTTTTACAGTTACGGTTAGGGTTAGGGTTAGGGTCAGGGTTTATGGTTAGGGTTAGGGTTAGGATTAAAAAAAAAGAATTTAAAAGAGTTTTACTCTTCCCCTAAGAAACTTTACTTTTTGAAAGATAATCTCGTTCTTTTGAAAGTGTATGAATTTCATGAAATGCTTTTGTAAGAAACACAGACGTGTTTCTTTGAAAAGAAGATTCGTTGTTTGGGATGTATCAAAGTATTGTTAGAATTGAGATCAGTGTTCCTCTTCTGTTTAGAAGCTTTACTTTGAGAGATATTCACATTCATCTGAAAGTGTATGAATTTCATGAAATGCTTTTGTAAGAAACATAGACGTGAATGAAAAGAAGATTCGTTGTGTGGGATGTTTCACAGTATTGTTAGAATTGAGAACAGTGTTCCTCTTCCGCTTAGAAGCTTTACTTTGAAAGATAATCTCGTTCTTTTGAAAGTGTATGAATTTCATGAAATGCTTTTGTAAGAAACACAGACGTGTTTCTTTGAAAAGAAGATTCGTTGTTTGGGATGTATCAAAGTATTGTTAGAATTGAGATCAGTGTTCCTCTTCTGTTTAGAAGCTTTACTTTGAGAGATATTCACATTCATCTGAAAGTGTATGAATTTCATGAAATTCTTTTGTAAGAAACGTAGACGTGATTGAAAAGAAGATTCGTTGTGTGGGATGTTTCACAGTATTGTTAGAATTGAGAACAGTGTTCCTCTTCCGCTTAGAAGCTTTACTTTGAAAGATAATCTCGTCTTATGAAAGTGTATAAATTTCATGAAATGCTTTTGTGAGAAACACAGACGTGTTTCTGTGAAAAGAAGATTCGTTGTTTGGGATATATCAAAGTAGTGTTAGAATTGAGAATATTGTTCCTCTTCCCCTTAGAAGCTTTACTTTGAAAGATAGTCTCGTTCTTTTGAAAGTGTACGAATTTCATGAAATGCTTTTGTTAGAAACAGAGATGTGTTTCGGTGAAAAGAAGATGCGTTGTTTGGGATTTATCAAAGTATTGTTAGAATTTAGAACAGTGGTTAGTGTTAGGGTTAGGATTAGTGTTAGGGTTAGGGTTATGGTTATGGTTAGGGTTAGGGTTAGGTTTTAGGGTTAGGGTTAGGGTTAGGGTTAGGGTTAGGGTTAGGTTTAGGTTTAGGGTTACTGTTAGGGTTAGGGTTAGTGTTAGGGTTAGTGTTAAGGTTAGGGTTAGGGTTTGCGTTAGGGTTAGGGTTAGGGTTCAGGTTATGGTTAGGGTTAGGGTTTGGGTTAGGGTTAGGGTAAGGGTTATGGTAAGGGTTAGGGTTAGGAATAGGGTAGAGTTAGGGTCAGGGTTAGGGGTTAGGGTTAGGATTAGGGTTAGGGTTAGGTTTAGGGTTAGGGTTAGGTTTAGGGTTAGTGTTAGGGTTAGTGTTAGGGTTAGGGTTTGGTTAGGGTTTGCGTGAGGGTTAAGGTTAGGGTTAGGGTTAGGTTTCAGGTTAGGGTTAGGGTTAGGGTTAGGCTTAGCGTTAGGGTTAGTGTTAGGGTTAGGGTTTGGGTTAGATTTTGGGTTAGAGTTAGAATTAGGGTTAGGGTTCAGGTTAGGGTTAGGGTTAGGGTTTGCGTTAGGGTTAGGGTTAGGGTTATGGTTAGGGTTAGGGTTAGGGTTAGGGTTAGGGTTTGGGTTAGGGTTTGGGTTAGGGTTAGTGTTAGGGTTAGGGTTTGGGTGAGGGTTTGGGTTAGGGTTAGTGTTAGGGTTAGGGTTTGGGTTAGGGTTAGGGTAATGGTTAAGGTTGGGGTTACGGTTAGGGTTGGGTTAGGGGTAGGGTTAGGGGTTAGGGTTAGGGTTAGGGTTAGTGTTAGGGTTAGGTTTAGGGTTTGGGTTAGGGTTAGGGTTACGGTTAGTGTTTGGGTTAGAGTTAGGGTAAGGGTTATGGTTATGGTTAGGGTTAGGTTTAGGGTTACGGGTACGGTTAGGGTTAGGGTTAGGGTTAGGGTTAGCATAAGTGTTAGGGTTAGGGTTAGGGTAGGGTTAGGGTTAGGGTTAGGGTTAGGGTAGGGTTAGGGTTAGGGTTAGGGGTTAGGCTTAGGTTTAGGGTTAGGGTTAGGGTTAGGGTTATGGTTAGGGTTAGGGTTAGGGTTAGGATTAGGGTTAGGGTTAGGGTTAGGATTAGGGTTTGGGTTACGTTTAGGGTTAGGGTTAGGGTTTGGGTTAGGGTTAGCATAAGTGTTAGGGTTAGGGTTAGGGTAGGGTTAGGGTTAGGGTTAGGGGTTAGGCTTAGGTTTAGGGTTAGGGTTAGGGTTAGGGTTAGGGTTAGCGTTAGGGTTTGGGTTAGGGTTAGGGTTAGGGTTAGGGTTAGGGTTAGGGTTAGGATTAGGGTTTGGGTTACGTTTAGGGTTAGGGTTAGGGTTAGGGTTAGGTTTAGGAAAAGGGTAGAGTTAGGGTCAGGGTTAGGGTTAGGGTTAGGTTTAGGTTTAGGGTTAGTGTTAGGGTTAGGGTTAGGGTTAGTGTTAGTGTTAGGGTTAGGGTTTGTTTAGGGTTTGCGTGAGGGTTAAGGTTAGGGTTAGGGTTAGGGTTCAG
>JAQJZF010000004.1:30000-32500 GCA_028537955.1 Microtus californicus | reverse complement strand
TAGGATTAAAAAAAAAGAATTTAGAAGAGTTTTACTCTTCCCCTAAGAAACTTTACTTTGAAAGATAATCTCGTTCTTTTGAAAATGTATGAATTTCATGAAATGCTTTTGTAAGAAACACAGACGTGTTTCTTTGAAAAGAAGATTCGTTGTTTGGGATGTATCAAAGTATTGTTAGAATTGAGATCAGTGTTCCTCTTCTGTTTAGAAGCTTTACTTTGAGAGATATTCACATTCATCTGAAAGTGTATGAATTTCATGAAATGCTTTTGTAAGAAACGTAGACGTGATTGAAAAGAAGATTCGTTGTGTGGGATGTTTCACAGTATTGTTAGAATTGAGAACAGTGTTCCTCTTCCGCTTAGAAGCTTTACTTTGAAAGATAATCTCGTCTTATGAAAGTGTATGAATTTCATGAAATGCTTTTGTGAGAAACACAGACGTGTTTCTGTGAAAAGAAGATTCGTTGTTTGGGATATATCAAAGTATTGTTAGAATTGAGAATATTGTTCCTCTTCCCCTTAGAAGCTTTACTTTGAAAGATAGTCTCGTTCTTTTGAAAGTGTACGAATTTCATGAAATGCTTTTGTAAGAAACAGAGATGTGTTTCGGTGAAGAGAAGATGCGTTGTTTGGGATTTATCAAAGTATTGTTAGAATTTAGAACAGTGGTTAGTGTTAGGGTTAGGATTAGTGTTAGGGTTAGGGTTAGGTTTTAGGGTTAGGGTTAGGGTTATGGTTAGGGTTAGGGTTAGGTTTAGGTTTAGGGTTACTGTTAGGGTTAGGGTTAGGGTTAGGGTTTGCGTTAGGGTTAGGGTTAGGGTTCAGGTTAGGGTTAGGGTTAGGGTTTGGGTTAGGGTTAGGGTAAGGGTTATGGTAAGGGTTAGGGTTAGGAATAGGGTAGAGTTAGGGTCAGGGTTAGGGGTTAGGGTTAGGATTAGGGTTAGGTTTAGGGTTAGGGTTAGGTTTAGGGTTAGTGTTAGAGTTAGTGTTAGGGTTAGGGTTTGGTTAGGGTTTGCGTAGGGTTAAGGTTAGGGTTAGGGTTAGGTTTCAGGTTAGGGTTAGGGTTAGGGTTAGGCTTAGCGTTAGGGTTAGTGTTAGGGTTAGGGTTTGGGTTAGATTTTGGGTTAGAGTTAGGGTTAGGGTTAGGGTTCAGGTTAGGGTTAGGGTTAGGGTTAGGCTTAGCGTTAGGGTTAGTGTTAGGGTTAGGGTTTGGGTTAGATTTTGGGTTAGAGTTAAGGTTAGGGTTAGGGTTACGGTTAGGGTTAGGGTTAGGGTTTGCGTTAGGGTTAGGGTTATGGTTAGGGTTAGGGTTAGGGTTAGGGTTTGGGTTAGGGTTTGGGTTAGGGTTAGTGTTAGGGTTAGGGTTTGGGTTAGGGTTAGGGTAATTGTTAAGGTTGGGGTTACGGTTAGGGTTGGGTTAGGGGTAGGGTTAGGGGTTAGGGTTAGGGTTAGGGTTAGTGTTAGGGTTAGGTTTAGGGTTTGGGTTAGGGTTAGGGTTACGGTTAGTGTTTGGGTTAGAGTTAGGGTAAGGGTTATGGTTATGGTTAGGGTTAGGTTTAGGGTTACGGGTACGGTTAGGGTTAGGGTTAGGGTTAGGGTAAGGGTTAGGGTTAGGGTTATGGTTAGGGTTAGAGTTAGGGTTAGGATTAGGGTTAGGGTTAGGGTTAGGATTAGGGTTTGGGTTACGTTTAGGGTTAGGGTTAGGGTTTGGGTTAGGGTTAGCATAAGTGTTAGGGTTAGGGTTAGGATAGGGTTAGGGTTAGGGTTAGGGGTTAGGGTTAGGGTTAGGGTTAGGGTTAGGGTTAGCGTTAGGGTTTGGGTTAGGGTTAGGGTAAGGGTTAGGGTTAGTTTTACAGTTACGGTTAGGGTTAGGGTTAGGGTCAGGGTTTATGGTTAGGGTTAGGGTTAGGATTAAAAAAAAAGAATTTAAAAGAGTTTTACTCTTCCCCTAAGAAACTTTACTTTTTGAAAGATAATCTCGTTCTTTTGAAAGTGTATGAATTTCATGAAATGCTTTTGTAAGAAACACAGACGTGTTTCTTTGAAAAGAAGATTCGTTGTTTGGGATGTATCAAAGTATTGTTAGAATTGAGATCAGTGTTCCTCTTCTGTTTAGAAGCTTTACTTTGAGAGATATTCACATTCATCTGAAAGTGTATGAATTTCATGAAATGCTTTTGTAAGAAACGTAGACGTGATTGAAAAGAAGATTCGTTGTGTGGGAAGTTTCACAGTATTGTTAGAATTGAGAACAGTGTTCCTCTTCCGCTTAGAAGCTTTACTTTGAAAGATAATCTCGTCTTATGAAAGTGTATGAATTTCATGAAATGCTTTTGTGAGAAACACAGACGTGTTTCTGTGAAAAGAAGATTCGTTGTTTGGGATATATCAAAGTATTGTTAGAATTGAGAATATTGTTCCTCTTCCCCTTAGAAGCTTTACTTTGAAAGATAGTCTCGTTCTTTTGAAAGTGTACGAATTTCATGAAATGCTTTTGT
>JAQJZF010000004.1:5000-27500 GCA_028537955.1 Microtus californicus | reverse complement strand
GGTTAGGGTTAGGGTTAGGTTTAGGTTTAGGGTTACTGTTAGGGTTAGGGTTAGTGTTAGGGTTAGTGTTAGGGTTAGGGTTAGGGTTTGCGTTAGGGTTAGGGTTAGGGTTCAGGTTAGGGTTAGGGTTAGGGTTTGGGTTAGGGTTAGGGTAAGGGTTATGGTAAGGGTTAGGGTTAGGAATAGGGTAGAGTTAGGGTCAGGGTTAGGGGTTAGGGTTAGGATTAGGGTTAGGTTTAGGGTTAGGGTTAGGTTTAGGGTTAGTGTTAGGGTTAGTGTTAGGGTTAGGGTTTGGTTAGGGTTTGCGTGAGGGTTAAGGTTAGGGTTAGGGTTAGGTTTCAGGTTAGGGTTAGGGTTAGGGTTAGGCTTAGCGTTAGGGTTAGTGTTAGGGTTAGGGTTTGGGTTAGATTTTGGGTTAGAGTTAGGGTTAGGGTTCAGGTTAGGGTTAGGGTTAGGGTTAGGCTTAGCGTTAGGGTTAGTGTTAGGGTTAGGGTTTGGGTTAGATTTTGGGTTAGAGTTAGGGTTAGGGTTAGGGTTACGGTTAGGGTTAGGGTTTGCGTTAGGGTTAGGGTTATGGTTATGGTTAGGGTTAGGGTTAGGGTTAGGGTTTGGGTTAGGGTTTGGGTTAGGGTTAGTGTTAGGGTTAGGGTTTGGGTTAGGGTTAGGGTAATGGTTAAGGTTGGGGTTACGGTTAGGGTTGGGTTAGGGGTAGGGTTAGGGGTTAGGGTTAGGGTTAGGGTTAGTGTTAGGGTTAGGTTTAGGGTTTGGGTTAGGGTTAGGGTTACGGTTAGTGTTTGGGTTAGAGTTAGGGTAAGGGTTATGGTTATGGTTAGGGTTAGGTTTAGGGTTACGGGTACGGTTAGGGTTAGGGTTAGGGTTAGGGTTTAGGGTTAGGGTTAGGGTTAGGGTTATGGTTAGGGTTAGGGTTAGGATTAGGGTTAGGGTTAGGGTTAGGATTAGGGTTTGGGTTACGTTTAGGGTTAGGGTTAGGGTTTGGGTTAGGGTTAGCATAAGTGTTAGGGTTAGGGTTAGGGTAGGGTTAGGGTTAGGGTTAGGGGTTAGGGTTAGGGTTAGGGTTAGGGTTAGGGTTAGGGTTAGGGTTAGGGTTAGCGTTAGGGTTTGGGTTAGGGTTAGGGTAAGGGTTAGGGTTAGTTTTACAGTTACGGTTAGGTTTAGGGTTAGGGTCAGGGTTTATGGTTAGGGTTAGGGTTAGGATTAAAAAAAAAGAATTTAGAAGAGTTTTACTCTTCCCCTAAGAAACTTTACTTTGAAAGATAATCTCGTTCTTTTGAAAATGTATGAATTTCATGAAATGCTTTTGTAAGAAACACAGACGTGTTTCTTTGAAAAGAAGATTCGTTGTTTGGGATGTATCAAAGTATTGTTAGAATTGAGATCAGTGTTCCTCTTCTGTTTAGAAGCTTTACTTTGAGAGATATTCACATTCATCTGAAAGTGTATGAATTTCATGAAATGCTTTTGTAAGAAACGTAGACGTGATTGAAAAGAAGATTCGTTGTGTGGGATGTTTCACAGTATTGTTAGAATTGAGAACAGTGTTCCTCTTCCGCTTAGAAGCTTTACTTTGAAAGATAATCTCGTCTTATGAAAGTGTATGAATTTCATGAAATGCTTTTGTGAGAAACACAGACGTGTTTCTGTGAAAAGAAGATTCGTTGTTTGGGATATATCAAAGTATTGTTAGAATTGAGAATATTGTTCCTCTTCCCCTTAGAAGCTTTACTTTGAAAGATAGTCTCGTTCTTTTGAAAGTGTACGAATTTCATGAAATGCTTTTGTAAGAAACAGAGATGTGTTTCGGTGAAGAGAAGATGCGTTGTTTGGGATTTATCAAAGTATTGTTAGAATTTAGAACAGTGGTTAGTGTTAGGGTTAGGATTAGTGTTAGGGTTAGGGTTAGGTTTTAGGGTTAGGGTTAGGGTTATGGTTAGGGTTAGGGTTAGGTTTAGGTTTAGGGTTACTGTTAGGGTTAGGGTTAGGGTTAGGGTTTGCGTTAGGGTTAGGGTTAGGGTTCAGGTTAGGGTTAGGGTTAGGGTTTGGGTTAGGGTTAGGGTAAGGGTTATGGTAAGGGTTAGGGTTAGGAATAGGGTAGAGTTAGGGTCAGGGTTAGGGGTTAGGGTTAGGATTAGGGTTAGGTTTAGGGTTAGGGTTAGGTTTAGGGTTAGTGTTAGAGTTAGTGTTAGGGTTAGGGTTTGGTTAGGGTTTGCGTAGGGTTAAGGTTAGGGTTAGGGTTAGGTTTCAGGTTAGGGTTAGGGTTAGGGTTAGGCTTAGCGTTAGGGTTAGTGTTAGGGTTAGGGTTTGGGTTAGATTTTGGGTTAGAGTTAGGGTTAGGGTTAGGGTTCAGGTTAGGGTTAGGGTTAGGGTTAGGCTTAGCGTTAGGGTTAGTGTTAGGGTTAGGGTTTGGGTTAGATTTTGGGTTAGAGTTAAGGTTAGGGTTAGGGTTACGGTTAGGGTTAGGGTTAGGGTTTGCGTTAGGGTTAGGGTTATGGTTAGGGTTAGGGTTAGAGTTTGGGTTAGGGTTTGGGTTAGGGTTAGTGTTAGGGTTAGGGTTTGGGTTAGGGTTAGGGTAATTGTTAAGGTTGGGGTTACGGTTAGGGTTGGGTTAGGGGTAGGGTTAGGGGTTAGGGTTAGGGTTAGGGTTAGTGTTAGGGTTAGGTTTAGGGTTTGGGTTAGGGTTAGGGTTACGGTTAGTGTTTGGGTTAGAGTTAGGGTAAGGGTTATGGTTATGGTTAGGGTTAGGTTTAGGGTTACGGGTACGGTTAGGGTTAGGGTTAGGGTTAGGGTAAGGGTTAGGGTTAGGGTTATGGTTAGGGTTAGAGTTAGGGTTAGGATTAGGGTTAGGGTTAGGGTTAGGATTAGGGTTTGGGTTACGTTTAGGGTTAGGGTTAGGGTTTGGGTTAGGGTTAGCATAAGTGTTAGGGTTAGGGTTAGGGTAGGGTTAGGGTTAGGGTTAGGGGTTAGGGTTAGGGTTAGGGTTAGGGTTAGGGTTAGCGTTAGGGTTTGGGTTAGGGTTAGGGTAAGGGTTAGGGTTAGTTTTACAGTTACGGTTAGGGTTAGGGTTAGGGTCAGGGTTTATGGTTAGGGTTAGGGTTAGGATTAAAAAAAAAGAATTTAAAAGAGTTTTACTCTTCCCCTAAGAAACTTTACTTTTTGAAAGATAATCTCGTTCTTTTGAAAGTGTATGAATTTCATGAAATGCTTTTGTAAGAAACACAGACGTGTTTCTTTGAAAAGAAGATTCGTTGTTTGGGATGTATCAAAGTATTGTTAGAATTGAGATCAGTGTTCCTCTTCTGTTTAGAAGCTTTACTTTGAGAGATATTCACATTCATCTGAAAGTGTATGAATTTCATGAAATGCTTTTGTAAGAAACGTAGACGTGATTGAAAAGAAGATTCGTTGTGTGGGAAGTTTCACAGTATTGTTAGAATTGAGAACAGTGTTCCTCTTCCGCTTAGAAGCTTTACTTTGAAAGATAATCTCGTCTTATGAAAGTGTATGAATTTCATGAAATGCTTTTGTGAGAAACACAGACGTGTTTCTGTGAAAAGAAGATTCGTTGTTTGGGATATATCAAAGTATTGTTAGAATTGAGAATATTGTTCCTCTTCCCCTTAGAAGCTTTACTTTGAAAGATAGTCTCGTTCTTTTGAAAGTGTACGAATTTCATGAAATGCTTTTGTAAGAAACAGAGATGTGTTTCGGTGAAGAGAAGATGCGTTGTTTGGGATTTATCAAAGTATTGTTAGAATTTAGAACAGTGGTTAGTGTTAGGGTTAGGATTAGTGTTAGGGTTAGGGTTATGGTTATGGTTAGGGTTAGGGTTAGGTTTTAGGGTTAGGGTTAGGGTTAGGGTTAGGGTTAGAGTTAGGGTTAGGTTTAGGTTTAGGGTTACTGTTAGGGTTAGGGTTAGTGTTAGGGTTAGTGTTAGGGTTAGGGTTAGGGTTTGCGTTAGGGTTAGGGTTAGGGTTCAGGTTAGGGTTAGGGTTAGGGTTTGGGTTAGGGTTAGGGTAAGGGTTATGGTAAGGGTTAGGGTTAGGAATAGGGTAGAGTTAGGGTCAGAGTTAGGGGTTAGGGTTAGGATTAGGGTTAGGTTTAGGGTTAGGGTTAGGTTTAGGGTTAGTGTTAGGGTTAGTGTTAGTGTTAGGGTTAGGGTTTGGTTAGGGTTTGCGTGAGGGTTAAGGTAAGGGTTAGGGTTCAGGTTAGTGTTAGGGTTAAGTTTAGGTTAGGGTTTAGGTTAGGGTTAGCGTTAGGGGTTAGGGTTAGCGTTAGGGTTAGGATTAGTGTTAGGGTTAGGGTTTGGGTTATGGTTTGGGTTAGGGTTAGGGTTAGTGTTAGGGTTAGGGTTTTGGTTAGTGTTAGGGTAATCGTTAGGGTTGGGGTTACGGTTAGGATGTGGTTAGGGTTAGGGTTAGGGTTAGGGTTAGGGTTAGGGTTAGGGTTAGCGTTAGCGTTAGGGTTAGTGTTAGGTTTAGGGTTTGGGTTAGATTTTGGGTTAGAGTTAGGGTTAGGGTTAGGGTTACGGTTAGGGTTTGGGTTTGCGTTAGGGTTAGGGTTAGGGTTATGGTTAGGGTTAGGGTTAGGGTTAGGGTTTGGGTTAGGGTTTGGGTTAGGGTTAGTGTTAGGGTTAGGGTTTGGGTTAGGGTTAGGGTAATGGTTAAGGTTGGGGTTACGGTTAGGGTTGGGTTAGGGGTAGGGTTAGGGGTTAGGGTTAGGGTTAGGGTTAGTGTTAGGGTTAGGTTTAGGGTTTGGGTTAGGGTTAGGGTTACGGTTAGTGTTTGGGTTAGAGTTAGGGTAAGGGTTATGGTTATGGTTAGGGTTAGGTTTAGGGTTACGGGTACGGTTAGGGTTAGGGTTAGGGTTAGGGTTAGGGTTTAGGGTTAGGGTTAGGGTTATGGTTAGGGTTAGGGTTAGGGTTAGGATTAGGGTTAGGGTTAGGGTTAGGATTAGGGTTTGGGTTTCTTTTAGGGTTAGGGTTAGGGTTTGGGTTAGGGTTAGCATAAGTGTTAGGGTTAGGGTTAGGGTAGGTTTAGGGTTAGGGTTAGGGGTTAGGGTTAGGGTTAGGGTTAGGGTTAGGGTTAGGGTTAGCGTTAGGGTTTGGGTTAGGGTTAGGGTAAGGGTTAGGGTTAGTTTTACAGTTACGGTTAGGTTTAGGGTTAGGGTCAGGGTTTATGGTTAGGGTTAGGGTTAGGATTAAAAAAAAAGAATTTAGAAGAGTTTTACTCTTCCCCTAAGAAACTTTACTTTGAAAGATAATCTCGTTCTTTTGAAAGTGTATGAATTTCATGAAATGCTTTTGTAAGAAACACAGACGTGTTTCTTTGAAAAGAAGATTCGTTGTTTGGGATGTATCAAAGTATTGTTAGAATTGAGATCAGTGTTCCTCTTCTGTTTAGAAGCTTTACTTTGAGAGATATTCACATTCATCTGAAAGTGTATGAATTTCATGAAATGCTTTTGTAAGAAACGTAGACGTGATTGAAAAGAAGATTCGTTGTGTGGGATGTTTCACAGTATTGTTAGAATTGAGAACAGTGTTCCTCTTCCGCTTAGAAGCTTTACTTTGAAAGATAATCTCGTCTTATGAAAGTGTATAAATTTCATGAAATGCTTTTGTGAGAAACACAGACGTGTTTCTGTGAAAAGAAGATTCGTTGTTTGGGATATATCAAAGTAGTGTTAGAATTGAGAATATTGTTCCTCTTCCCCTTAGAAGCTTTACTTTGAAAGATAGTCTCGTTCTTTTGAAAGTGTACGAATTTCATGAAATGCTTTTGTTAGAAACAGAGATGTGTTTCGGTGAAAAGAAGATGCGTTGTTTGGGATTTATCAAAGTATTGTTAGAATTTAGAACAGTGGTTAGTGTTAGGGTTAGGATTAGTGTTAGGGTTAGGGTTATGGTTATGGTTAGGGTTAGGGTTAGGTTTTAGGGTTAGGGTTAGGGTTAGGGTTAGGGTTAGGGTTAGGTTTAGGTTTAGGGTTACTGTTAGGGTTAGGGTTAGTGTTAGGGTTAGTGTTAAGGTTAGGGTTAGGGTTTGCGTTAGGGTTAGGGTTAGGGTTCAGGTTATGGTTAGGGTTAGGGTTTGGGTTAGGGTTAGGGTAAGGGTTATGGTAAGGGTTAGGGTTAGGAATAGGGTAGAGTTAGGGTCAGGGTTAGGGGTTAGGGTTAGGATTAGGGTTAGGGTTAGGTTTAGGGTTAGGGTTAGGTTTAGGGTTAGTGTTAGGGTTAGTGTTAGGGTTAGGGTTTGGTTAGGGTTTGCGTGAGGGTTAAGGTTAGGGTTAGGGTTAGGTTTCAGGTTAGGGTTAGGGTTAGGGTTAGGCTTAGCGTTAGGGTTAGTGTTAGGGTTAGGGTTTGGGTTAGATTTTGGGTTAGAGTTAGAATTAGGGTTAGGGTTCAGGTTAGGGTTAGGGTTTGCGTTAGGGTTAGGGTTAGGGTTATGGTTAGGGTTAGGGTTAGGGTTAGGGTTTGGGTTAGGGTTTGGGTTAGGGTTAGTGTTAGGGTTAGGGTTTGGGTGAGGTTTTGGGTTAGGGTTAGTGTTAGGGTTAGGGTTTGGGTTAGGGTTAGGGTAATGGTTAAGGTTGGGGTTACGGTTAGGGTTGGGTTAGGGGTAGGGTTAGGGGTTAGGGTTAGGGTTAGGGTTAGTGTTAGGGTTAGGTTTAGGGTTTGGGTTAGGGTTAGGGTTACGGTTAGTGTTTGGGTTAGAGTTAGGGTAAGGGTTATGGTTATGGTTAGGGTTAGGTTTAGGGTTACGGGTACGGTTAGGGTTAGGGTTAGGGTTAGGGTTAGCATAAGTGTTAGGGTTAGGGTTAGGGTAGGGTTAGGGTTAGGGTTAGGGTTAGGGTAGGGTTAGGGTTAGGGTTAGGGGTTAGGCTTAGGTTTAGGGTTAGGGTTAGGGTTAGGGTTAGGGTTATGGTTAGGGTTAGGGTTAGGGTTAGGATTAGGGTTAGGGTTAGGGTTTGGGTTACGTTTAGGGTTAGGGTTATGGTTTGGGTTAGGGTTAGCATAAGTGTTAGGGTTAGGGTTAGGGTAGGGTTAGGGTTAGGGTTAGGGGTTAGGCTTAGGTTTAGGGTTAGGGTTAGGGTTAGGGTTAGGGTTAGCGTTAGGGTTTGGGTTAGGGTTAGGGTTAGGGTTAGGGTTAGGGTTAGGATTAGGGTTTGGGTTACGTTTAGGGTTAGGGTTAGGGTTAGGGTTAGGTTTAGGAAAAGGGTAGAGTTAGGGTCAGGGTTAGGGTTAGGGTTAGGTTTAGGTTTAGGGTTAGTGTTAGGGTTAGGGTTAGGGTTAGTGTTAGTGTTAGGGTTAGGGTTTGTTTAGGGTTTGCGTGAGGGTTAAGGTTAGGGTTAGGGTTAGGGTTCAGGTTAGGGTTAGGGTTAGGTTTAGGCTTAGCGTTAGGGTTAGTGTTAGGGTTAGGGTTTGGGTTAGATTTTGGGTTAGAGTTAGGGTTAGGGTTAGGGTTACGGTTAGGGTTAGGGTTAGGGTTTGCGTTAGGGTTAGGGTTAGGGTTATGGTTAGGGTAAGGGTTAGGGTTAGGGTTATGGTTAGGGTAAGGGTTTGGGTTAGGGTTTGTGTTAGGGTTAGGGATTAGGATTAGGGTTAGGGTTAGGTTTAGGAAAAGGGTAGAGTTAGGGTCAGGGTTAGGGTTAGGGTTAGGGTTAGGGTTAGGGTTAGGGTTAGCGTTAGCGTTAGGGTTAGTGTTAGGTTTAGGGTTTGGGTTAGATTTTGGGTTAGAGTTAGGGTTAGGGTTAGGGTTACGGTTAGGGTTTGGGTTTGCGTTAGGGTTAGGGTTAGGGTTATGGTTAGGGTTAGGGTTAGGGTTAGGGTTTGGGTTAGGGTTTGGGTTAGGGTTAGTGTTAGGGTTAGGGTTTGGGTTAGGGTTAGGGTAATGGTTAAGGTTGGGGTTACGGTTAGGGTTGGGTTAGGGGTAGGGTTAGGGGTTAGGGTTAGGGTTAGGGTTAGTGTTAGGGTTAGGTTTAGGGTTTGGGTTAGGGTTAGGGTTACGGTTAGTGTTTGGGTTAGAGTTAGGGTAAGGGTTATGGTTATGGTTAGGGTTAGGTTTAGGGTTACGGGTACGGTTAGGGTTAGGGTTAGGGTTAGGGTTAGGGTTTAGGGTTAGGGTTAGGGTTATGGTTAGGGTTAGGGTTAGGGTTAGGATTAGGGTTAGGGTTAGGGTTAGGATTAGGGTTTGGGTTTCTTTTAGGGTTAGGGTTAGGGTTTGGGTTAGGGTTAGCATAAGTGTTAGGGTTAGGGTTAGGGTAGGTTTAGGGTTAGGGTTAGGGGTTAGGGTTAGGGTTAGGGTTAGGGTTAGGGTTAGGGTTAGCGTTAGGGTTTGGGTTAGGGTTAGGGTAAGGGTTAGGGTTAGTTTTACAGTTACGGTTAGGTTTAGGGTTAGGGTCAGGGTTTATGGTTAGGGTTAGGGTTAGGATTAAAAAAAAAGAATTTAGAAGAGTTTTACTCTTCCCCTAAGAAACTTTACTTTGAAAGATAATCTCGTTCTTTTGAAAGTGTATGAATTTCATGAAATGCTTTTGTAAGAAACACAGACGTGTTTCTTTGAAAAGAAGATTCGTTGTTTGGGATGTATCAAAGTATTGTTAGAATTGAGATCAGTGTTCCTCTTCTGTTTAGAAGCTTTACTTTGAGAGATATTCACATTCATCTGAAAGTGTATGAATTTCATGAAATGCTTTTGTAAGAAACGTAGACGTGATTGAAAAGAAGATTCGTTGTGTGGGATGTTTCACAGTATTGTTAGAATTGAGAACAGTGTTCCTCTTCCGCTTAGAAGCTTTACTTTGAAAGATAATCTCGTCTTATGAAAGTGTATAAATTTCATGAAATGCTTTTGTGAGAAACACAGACGTGTTTCTGTGAAAAGAAGATTCGTTGTTTGGGATATATCAAAGTAGTGTTAGAATTGAGAATATTGTTCCTCTTCCCCTTAGAAGCTTTACTTTGAAAGATAGTCTCGTTCTTTTGAAAGTGTACGAATTTCATGAAATGCTTTTGTTAGAAACAGAGATGTGTTTCGGTGAAAAGAAGATGCGTTGTTTGGGATTTATCAAAGTATTGTTAGAATTTAGAACAGTGGTTAGTGTTAGGGTTAGGATTAGTGTTAGGGTTAGGGTTATGGTTATGGTTAGGGTTAGGGTTAGGTTTTAGGGTTAGGGTTAGGGTTAGGGTTAGGGTTAGGGTTAGGTTTAGGTTTAGGGTTACTGTTAGGGTTAGGGTTAGTGTTAGGGTTAGTGTTAAGGTTAGGGTTAGGGTTTGCGTTAGGGTTAGGGTTAGGGTTCAGGTTATGGTTAGGGTTAGGGTTTGGGTTAGGGTTAGGGTAAGGGTTATGGTAAGGGTTAGGGTTAGGAATAGGGTAGAGTTAGGGTCAGGGTTAGGGGTTAGGGTTAGGATTAGGGTTAGGGTTAGGTTTAGGGTTAGGGTTAGGTTTAGGGTTAGTGTTAGGGTTAGTGTTAGGGTTAGGGTTTGGTTAGGGTTTGCGTGAGGGTTAAGGTTAGGGTTAGGGTTAGGTTTCAGGTTAGGGTTAGGGTTAGGGTTAGGCTTAGCGTTAGGGTTAGTGTTAGGGTTAGGGTTTGGGTTAGATTTTGGGTTAGAGTTAGAATTAGGGTTAGGGTTCAGGTTAGGGTTAGGGTTTGCGTTAGGGTTAGGGTTAGGGTTATGGTTAGGGTTAGGGTTAGGGTTAGGGTTTGGGTTAGGGTTTGGGTTAGGGTTAGTGTTAGGGTTAGGGTTTGGGTGAGGTTTTGGGTTAGGGTTAGTGTTAGGGTTAGGGTTTGGGTTAGGGTTAGGGTAATGGTTAAGGTTGGGGTTACGGTTAGGGTTGGGTTAGGGGTAGGGTTAGGGGTTAGGGTTAGGGTTAGGGTTAGTGTTAGGGTTAGGTTTAGGGTTTGGGTTAGGGTTAGGGTTACGGTTAGTGTTTGGGTTAGAGTTAGGGTAAGGGTTATGGTTATGGTTAGGGTTAGGTTTAGGGTTACGGGTACGGTTAGGGTTAGGGTTAGGGTTAGGGTTAGCATAAGTGTTAGGGTTAGGGTTAGGGTAGGGTTAGGGTTAGGGTTAGGGTTAGGGTAGGGTTAGGGTTAGGGTTAGGGGTTAGGCTTAGGTTTAGGGTTAGGGTTAGGGTTAGGGTTAGGGTTATGGTTAGGGTTAGGGTTAGGGTTAGGATTAGGGTTAGGGTTAGGGTTTGGGTTACGTTTAGGGTTAGGGTTATGGTTTGGGTTAGGGTTAGCATAAGTGTTAGGGTTAGGGTTAGGGTAGGGTTAGGGTTAGGGTTAGGGGTTAGGCTTAGGTTTAGGGTTAGGGTTAGGGTTAGGGTTAGGGTTAGCGTTAGGGTTTGGGTTAGGGTTAGGGTTAGGGTTAGGGTTAGGGTTAGGATTAGGGTTTGGGTTACGTTTAGGGTTAGGGTTAGGGTTAGGGTTAGGTTTAGGAAAAGGGTAGAGTTAGGGTCAGGGTTAGGGTTAGGGTTAGGTTTAGGTTTAGGGTTAGTGTTAGGGTTAGGGTTAGGGTTAGTGTTAGTGTTAGGGTTAGGGTTTGTTTAGGGTTTGCGTGAGGGTTAAGGTTAGGGTTAGGGTTAGGGTTCAGGTTAGGGTTAGGGTTAGGTTTAGGCTTAGCGTTAGGGTTAGTGTTAGGGTTAGGGTTTGGGTTAGATTTTGGGTTAGAGTTAGGGTTAGGGTTAGGGTTACGGTTAGGGTTAGGGTTAGGGTTTGCGTTAGGGTTAGGGTTAGGGTTATGGTTAGGGTAAGGGTTAGGGTTAGGGTTATGGTTAGGGTAAGGGTTTGGGTTAGGGTTTGTGTTAGGGTTAGGGATTAGGATTAGGGTTAGGGTTAGGTTTAGGAAAAGGGTAGAGTTAGGGTCAGGGTTAGGTTTAGGGTTAGGGTTAGTGTTAGGGTTAGGGTTAGGGTTTGCATTAGGGTTAGGGTTAGGGTTAGGGTTTGGGTTAGGGTTAGGGTAATGGTTAAGGTTGGGGTTACGGTTAGGGTTGGGTTAGGGGTAGGGTTAGGGGTTAGGGTTAGGGTTAGGGTTAGTGTTAGGGTTAGGTTTAGGGTTTGGGTTAGGGTTAGGGTTACGGTTAGTGTTTGGGTTAGAGTTAGGGTAAGGGTTATGGTTATGGTTAGGGTTAGGTTTAGGGTTACGGGTACGGTTAGGGTTAGGGTTAGGGTTAGGGTTAGCATAAGTGTTAGGGTTAGGGTTAGGGTAGGGTTAGGGTTAGGGTTAGGGTTAGGGTAGGGTTAGGGTTAGGGTTAGGGGTTAGGCTTAGGTTTAGGGTTAGGGTTAGGGTTAGGGTTAGGGTTATGGTTAGGGTTAGGGTTAGGGTTAGGATTAGGGTTAGGGTTAGGGTTTGGGTTACGTTTAGGGTTAGGGTTAGGGTTTGGGTTAGGGTTAGCATAAGTGTTAGGGTTAGGGTTAGGGTAGGGTTAGGGTTAGGGTTAGGGGTTAGGCTTAGGTTTAGGGTTAGGGTTAGGGTTAGGGTTAGGGTTAGCGTTAGGGTTTGGGTTAGGGTTAGGGTTAGGGTTAGGGTTAGGGTTAGGGTTAGGATTAGGGTTTGGGTTACGTTTAGGGTTAGGGTTAGGGTTAGGGTTAGGTTTAGGAAAAGGGTAGAGTTAGGGTCAGGGTTAGGGTTAGGGTTAGGTTTAGGTTTAGGGTTAGTGTTAGGGTTAGGGTTAGGGTTAGTGTTAGTGTTAGGGTTAGGGTTTGTTTAGGGTTTGCGTGAGGGTTAAGGTTAGGGTTAGGGTTAGGGTTCAGGTTAGGGTTAGGGTTAGGTTTAGGCTTAGCGTTAGGGTTAGTGTTAGGGTTAGGGTTTGGGTTAGATTTTGGGTTAGAGTTAGGGTTAGGGTTAGGGTTACGGTTAGGGTTAGGGTTAGGGTTTGCGTTAGGGTTAGGGTTAGGGTTATGGTTAGGGTAAGGGTTAGGGTTAGGGTTATGGTTAGGGTAAGGGTTTGGGTTAGGGTTTGTGTTAGGGTTAGGGATTAGGATTAGGGTTAGGGTTAGGTTTAGGAAAAGGGTAGAGTTAGGGTCAGGGTTAGGTTTAGGGTTAGGGTTAGTGTTAGGGTTAGGGTTAGGGTTTGCATTAGGGTTAGGGTTAGGGTTCAGGTTAGGGTTAGGGTTAGGGTTTGGTTAGGGTTTGCGTGAGGGTTAGGGTTAGGGTTAGGGTTCAGGTAAGGGTTAGGGTTAGGTTAGGGTTTAGGTTATGGATAGCGTTAGGGGTTAGGGTTAGCGTTAGGGTTAGGGTTAGGGTTAGGGTTTGGGTTAGGGTTTGGGTTAAGGTTAGTGTTAGGGTTAGGGTTTGGGTTAGGGTTAGGGTAATGGTTAAGGTTGGGGTTACGGTTAGGGTTGGGTTAGGGGTAGGGTTAGGGGTTAGGGTTAGGGTTAGGGTTAGGGTTAGGTTTAGGGTTTGGGTTAGGGTTAGGGTTACGGTTAGGGTTTGGGTTAGAGTTAGGGTAAGGGTAATGGTTATGGTTAGGGTTAGGTTTAGGGTTACGGGTACGGTTAGGGTTAGGGTTAGGGTTAGGGTTAAGGTTTAGGGTTAGGGTTAGGGTTATGGTTATGGTTAGGGTTAGGGTTAGGGTTAGGATTATGGTTAGGGTTAGGGTTAGGATTAGGGTTTGGGTTACGTTCAGGGTTAGGGTTAGGGTTTGGTTTAGGGTTAGCATAAGTGTTAGGGTTAGAGTTAGGGTAGGGTTAGGGTTAGGGTTAGGGGTTAGGGTTAGGGTTAGGGTTAGGGTTAGCGTTAGGGTTTGGGTTAGGGTTAGGGTAAGGATTAGGGTTAGTTTTACAGTTACGGTTAGGGTTATGGTCAGGGTTAGGGTTAGGGTTAGGGTTAGGATTAAAAAAAAAGAATTTAGAAGAGTTTTACTCTTCCCCTAAGAAACTTTACTTTGAAAGATAATCTCGTTCTTTTGAAAGTGTATGAATTTCATGAAATGCTTTTGTAAGAAACACAGACGTGTTTCTTTGAAAAGAAGATTCGTTGTTTGGGATGTATCAAAGTATTGTTAGAATTGAGATCAGTGTTCCTCTTCTGTTTAGAAGCTTTACTTTGAGAGATATTCACATTCATCTGAAAGTGTATGAATTTCATGAAATGCTTTTGTAAGAAACGTAGACGTGATTGAAAAGAAGATTCGTTGTGTGGGATGTTTCACAGTATTGTTAGAATTGAGAACAGTGTTCCTCTTCCGCTTAGAAGCTTTACTTTGAAAGATAATCTCGTTTTATGAAAGTGTATGAATTTCATGAAATGCTTTTGTGAGAAACACAGACGTGTTTCTGTGAAAAGAAGATTCGTTGTTTGGGATATATCAAAGTATTGTTAGAATTGAGAATATTGTTCCTCTTCCCCTTAGAAGCTTTACTTTGAAAGATAGTCTCGTTCTTTTGAAAGTGTACGAATTTCATGAAATGCTTTTGTTAGAAACAGAGATGTGTTTCGGTGAAGAGAAGATGCGTTGTTTGGGATTTATCAAAGTATTGTTAGAATTTAGAACAGTGGTTAGTGTTAGTGTTAGGATTAGTGTTAGGGTTAGGGTTATGGTTAGGGTTAGGGTTAGGGCTAGGTTTTAGGATTAGGGTTAGGGTTATGGTTAGGGTTAGGGTTAGGTTTAGGTTTAGGGTTACTGTTAGGGTTAGGGTTAGTGTTAGGGTTAGTGTTAGGGTTAGGGTTAGGGTTTGCGTTAGGGTTAGGGTTAGGGTTCAGGTTAGGGTTAGGGTTAGGGTTTGGGTTAGGGTTAGGGTAAGGGTTATGGTAAGGGTTAGGGTTAGGAATAGGGTAGAGTTAGGGTCAGGGTTAGGGGTTAGGGTTAGGATTAGGTTTAGGTTTAGGGTTAGGGTTAGGTTTAGGGTTAGTGTTAGGGTTAGTGTTAGGGTTAGGGTTTGGTTAGGGTTTGCGTGAGGGTTAAGGTTAGGGTTAGGGTTAGGTTTCAGGTTAGGGTTAGGGTTAGGGTTAGGCTTAGCGTTAGGGTTAGTGTTAGGGTTAGGGTTTGGGTTAGATTTTGGGTTAGAGTTAGGGTTAGGGTTCAGGTTAGGGTTAGGGTTAGGGTTAGGCTTAGCGTTAGGGTTAGTGTTAGGGTTAGGGTTTGGGTTAGATTTTGGGTTAGAGTTAGGGTTAGGGTTAGGGTTACGGTTAGGGTTAGGGTTAGGGTTTGCGTTAGGGTTAGGGTTATGGTTATGGTTAGGGTTAGGGTTAGGGTTAGGGTTTGGGTTAGGGTTTGGGTTAGGGTTAGTGTTAGGGTTAGGGTTTGGGTTAGGGTTAGGGTAATGGTTAAGGTTGGGGTTACGGTTAGGGTTGGGTTAGGGGTAGGGTTAGGGGTTAGGGTTAGGGTTAGGGTTAGTGTTAGGGTTAGGTTTAGGGTTTGGGTTAGGGTTAGGGTTACGGTTAGTGTTTGGGTTAGAGTTAGGGTAAGGGTTATGGTTATGGTTAGGGTTAGGTTTAGGGTTACGGGTACGGTTAGGGTTAGGGTTAGGGTTAGGGTTTAGGGTTAGGGTTAGGGTTAGGGTTATGGTTAGGGTTAGGGTTAGGATTAGGTTTAGGGTTAGGGTTAGGATTAGGGTTTGGGTTACGTTTAGGGTTAGGGTTAGGGTTTGGGTTAGGGTTAGCATAAGTGTTAGGGTTAGGGTTAGGGTAGGGTTAGGGTTAGGGTTAGGGGTTAGGGTTAGGGTTAGGGTTAGGGTTAGGGTTAGGGTTAGGGTTAGGGTTAGGGTTAGCGTTAGGGTTTGGGTTAGGGTTAGGGTAAGGGTTAGGGTTAGTTTTACAGTTACGGTTAGGTTTAGGGTTAGGGTCAGGGTTTATGGTTAGGGTTAGGGTTAGGATTAAAAAAAAAGAATTTAGAAGAGTTTTACTCTTCCCCTAAGAAACTTTACTTTGAAAGATAATCTCGTTCTTTTGAAAATGTATGAATTTCATGAAATGCTTTTGTAAGAAACACAGACGTGTTTCTTTGAAAAGAAGATTCGTTGTTTGGGATGTATCAAAGTATTGTTAGAATTGAGATCAGTGTTCCTCTTCTGTTTAGAAGCTTTACTTTGAGAGATATTCACATTCATCTGAAAGTGTATGAATTTCATGAAATGCTTTTGTAAGAAACGTAGACGTGATTGAAAAGAAGATTCGTTGTGTGGGATGTTTCACAGTATTGTTAGAATTGAGAACAGTGTTCCTCTTCCGCTTAGAAGCTTTACTTTGAAAGATAATCTCGTCTTATGAAAGTGTATGAATTTCATGAAATGCTTTTGTGAGAAACACAGACGTGTTTCTGTGAAAAGAAGATTCGTTGTTTGGGATATATCAAAGTATTGTTAGAATTGAGAATATTGTTCCTCTTCCCCTTAGAAGCTTTACTTTGAAAGATAGTCTCGTTCTTTTGAAAGTGTACGAATTTCATGAAATGCTTTTGTAAGAAACAGAGATGTGTTTCGGTGAAGAGAAGATGCGTTGTTTGGGATTTATCAAAGTATTGTTAGAATTTAGAACAGTGGTTAGTGTTAGGGTTAGGATTAGTGTTAGGGTTAGTGTAAGGTTTTAGGGATAGGGTTAGGGTTATGGTTAGGGTTAGGGTTAGGTTTAGGTTTAGGGTTACTGTTAGGGTTAGGGTTAGGGTTAGGGTTTGCGTTAGGGTTAGGGTTAGGGTAGAGGTTAGGGTTAGGGTTAGGGTTTGGGTTAGGGTTAGGGTAAGGGTTATGGTAAGGGTTAAGGTTAGGAATAGGGTAGAGTTAGGGTCAGAGTTAGGGGTTAGGGTTAGGATTAGGGTTAGGTTTAGGGTTAGGGTTAGGTTTAGGGTTAGTGTTAGAGTTAGTGTTAGGGTTAGGGTTTGGTTAGGGTTTGCGTAGGGTTAAGGTTAGGGTTAGGGTTAGGTTTCAGGTTAGGGTTAGGGTTAGGGTTAGGCTTAGCGTTAGGGTTAGTGTTAGGGTTAGGGTTTGGGTTAGATTTTGGGTTAGAGTTAGGGTTAGGGTTAGGGTTCAGGTTAGGGTTAGGGTTAGGGTTAGGCTTAGCGTTAGGGTTAGTGTTAGGGTTAGGGTTTGGGTTAGATTTTGGGTTAGAGTTAAGGTTAGGGTTAGGGTTACGGTTAGGGTTAGGGTTAGGGTTTGCGTTAGGGTTAGGGTTATAATTAGGGTTAGGGTTAGGGTTAGGGTTTGGGTTAGGGTTTGGGTTAGGGTTAGTGTTAGGGTTAGGGTTTGGGTTAGGGTTAGGGTAATTGTTAAGGTTGGGGTTACGGTTAGGGTTGGGTTAGGGGTAGGGTTAGGGGTTAGGGTTAGGGTTAGGGTTAGTGTTAGGGTTAGGTTTAGGGTTTGGGTTAGGGTTAGGGTTACGGTTAGTGTTTGGGTTAGAGTTAGGGTAAGGGTTATGGTTATGGTTAGGGTTAGGTTTAGGGTTACGGGTACGGTTAGGGTTAGGGTTAGGGTTAGGGTAAGGGTTAGGGTTAGGGTTATGGTTAGGGTTAGAGTTAGGGTTAGGATTAGGGTTAGGGTTAGGGTTAGGATTAGGGTTTGGGTTACGTTTAGGGTTAGGGTTAGGGTTTGGGTTAGGGTTAGCATAAGTGTTAGGGTTAGGGTTAGGGTAGGGTTAGGGTTAGGGTTAGGGGTTAGGGTTAGGGTTAGGGTTAGGGTTAGGGTTAGCGTTAGGGTTTGGGTTAGGGTTAGGGTAAGGGTTAGGGTTAGTTTTACAGTTACGGTTAGGGTTAGGGTTAGGGTCAGGGTTTATGGTTAGGGTTAGGGTTAGGATTAAAAAAAAAGAATTTAAAAGAGTTTTACTCTTCCCCTAAGAAACTTTACTTTTTGAAAGATAATCTCGTTCTTTTGAAAGTGTATGAATTTCATGAAATGCTTTTGTAAGAAACACAGACGTGTTTCTTTGAAAAGAAGATTCGTTGTTTGGGATGTATCAAAGTATTGTTAGAATTGAGATCAGTGTTCCTCTTCTGTTTAGAAGCTTTACTTTGAGAGATATTCACATTCATCTGAAAGTGTATGAATTTCATGAAATGCTTTTGTAAGAAACGTAGACGTGATTGAAAAGAAGATTCGTTGTGTGGGAAGTTTCACAGTATTGTTAGAATTGAGAACAGTGTTCCTCTTCCGCTTAGAAGCTTTACTTTGAAAGATAATCTCGTCTTATGAAAGTGTATGAATTTCATGAAATGCTTTTGTGAGAAACACAGACGTGTTTCTGTGAAAAGAAGATTCGTTGTTTGGGATATATCAAAGTATTGTTAGAATTGAGAATATTGTTCCTCTTCCCCTTAGAAGCTTTACTTTGAAAGATAGTCTCGTTCTTTTGAAAGTGTACGAATTTCATGAAATGCTTTTGTAAGAAACAGAGATGTGTTTCGGTGAAGAGAAGATGCGTTGTTTGGGATTTATCAAAGTATTGTTAGAATTTAGAACAGTGGTTAGTGTTAGGGTTAGGATTAGTGTTAGGGTTAGGGTTATGGTTATGGTTAGGGTTAGGGTTAGGTTTTAGGGTTAGGGTTAGGGTTAGGGTTAGGGTTAGAGTTAGGGTTAGGTTTAGGTTTAGGGTTACTGTTAGGGTTAGGGTTAGTGTTAGGGTTAGTGTTAGGGTTAGGGTTAGGGTTTGCGTTAGGGTTAGGGTTAGGGTTCAGGTTAGGGTTAGGGTTAGGGTTTGGGTTAGGGTTAGGGTAAGGGTTATGGTAAGGGTTAGGGTTAGGAATAGGGTAGAGTTAGGGTCAGAGTTAGGGGTTAGGGTTAGGATTAGGGTTAGGTTTAGGGTTAGGGTTAGGTTTAGGGTTAGTGTTAGGGTTAGTGTTAGTGTTAGGGTTAGGGTTTGGTTAGGGTTTGCGTGAGGGTTAAGGTAAGGGTTAGGGTTCAGGTTAGTGTTAGGGTTAAGTTTAGGTTAGGGTTTAGGTTAGGGTTAGCGTTAGGGGTTAGGGTTAGCGTTAGGGTTAGGATTAGTGTTAGGGTTAGGGTTTGGGTTATGGTTTGGGTTAGGGTTAGGGTTAGTGTTAGGGTTAGGGTTTTGGTTAGTGTTAGGGTAATCGTTAGGGTTGGGGTTACGGTTAGGATGTGGTTAGGGTTAGGGTTAGGGTTAGGGTTAGGGTTAGGGTTAGCGTTAGGGTTAGTGTTAGGTTTAGGGTTTGGGTTAGATTTTGGGTTAGAGTTAGGGTTAGGGTTAGGGTTACGGTTAGGGTTTGGGTTTGCGTTAGGGTTAGGGTTAGGGTTATGGTTAGGGTTAGGGTTAGGGTTAGGGTTTGGGTTAGGGTTTGGGTTAGGGTTAGTGTTAGGGTTAGGGTTTGGGTTAGGGTTAGGGTAATGGTTAAGGTTGGGGTTACGGTTAGGGTTGGGTTAGGGGTAGGGTTAGGGGTTAGGGTTAGGGTTAGGGTTAGTGTTAGGGTTAGGTTTAGGGTTTGGGTTAGGGTTAGGGTTACGGTTAGTGTTTGGGTTAGAGTTAGGGTAAGGGTTATGGTTATGGTTAGGGTTAGGTTTAGGGTTACGGGTACGGTTAGGGTTAGGGTTAGGGTTAGGGTTAGGGTTTAGGGTTAGGGTTAGGGTTATGGTTAGGGTTAGGGTTAGGGTTAGGATTAGGGTTAGGGTTAGGGTTAGGATTAGGGTTTGGGTTACTTTTAGGGTTAGGGTTAGGGTTTGGGTTAGGGTTAGCATAAGTGTTAGGGTTAGGGTTAGGGTAGGGTTAGGGTTAGGGTTAGGGGTTAGGGTTAGGGTTAGGGTTAGGGTTAGGGTTAGGGTTAGCGTTAGGGTTTGGGTTAGGGTTAGGGTAAGGGTTAGGGTTAGTTTTACAGTTACGGTTAGGGTTAGGGTTAGGGTAAGGGTTTATGGTTAGGGTTAGGGTTAGGATTAAAAAAAAAGAATTTAGAAGAGTTTTACTCTTCCCCTAAGAAACTTTACTTTGAAAGATAATCTCGTTCTTTTGAAAGTGTATGAATTTCATGAAATGCTTTTGTAAGAAACACAGACGTGTTTCTTTGAAAAGAAGATTCGTTGTTTGGGATGTATCAAAGTATTGTTAGAATTGAGATCAGTGTTCCTCTTCTGTTTAGAAGCTTTACTTTGAGAGATATTCACATTCATCTGAAAGTGTATGAATTTCATGAAATGCTTTTGTAAGAAACGTAGACGTGATTGAAAAGAAGATTCGTTGTGTGGGATGTTTCACAGTATTGTTAGAATTG
Source organism: Microtus californicus (assembly GCA_028537955.1). Classification (NCBI taxonomy): domain Eukaryota; kingdom Metazoa; phylum Chordata; class Mammalia; order Rodentia; family Cricetidae; genus Microtus; species Microtus californicus. The sequence continues at coordinate 8,345 of JAQJZF010000004.1, read as the reverse complement.
AGAACAGTGTTCCTCTTCCGCTTAGAAGCTTTACTTTGAAAGATAATCTCGTCTTATGAAAGTGTATAAATTTCATGAAATGCTTTTGTGAGAAACACAGACGTGTTTCTGTGAAAAGAAGATTCGTTGTTTGGGATATATCAAAGTAGTGTTAGAATTGAGAATATTGTTCCTCTTCCCCTTAGAAGCTTTACTTTGAAAGATAGTCTCGTTCTTTTGAAAGTGTACGAATTTCATGAAATGCTTTTGTTAGAAACAGAGATGTGTTTCGGTGAAAAGAAGATGCGTTGTTTGGGATTTATCAAAGTATTGTAAGAATTTAGAACAGTGGTTAGTGTTAGGGTTAGGATTAGTGTTAGGGTTAGGGTTATGGTTATGGTTAGGGTTAGGGTTAGGTTTTAGGGTTAGGGTTAGGATTAGGGTTAGGGTTAGGGTTAGGTTTAGGTTTAGGGTTACTGTTAGGGTTAGGGTTAGTGTTAGGGTTAGTGTTAAGGTTAGGGTTAGGGTTTGCGTTAGGGTTAGGGTTAGGGTTCAGGTTATGGTTAGGGTTAGGGTTTGGGTTAGGGTTAGGGTAAGGGTTATGGTAAGGGTTAGGGTTAGGAATAGGGTAGAGTTAGGGTCAGGGTTAGGGGTTAGGGTTAGGATTAGGGTTAGGGTTAGGTTTAGGGTTAGGGTTAGGTTTAGGGTTAGTGTTAGGGTTAGTGTTAGGGTTAGGGTTTGGTTAGGGTTTGCGTGAGGGTTAAGGTTAGGGTTAGGGTTAGGTTTCAGGTTAGGGTTAGGGTTAGGGTTAGGCTTAGCGTTAGGGTTAGTGTTAGGGTTAGGGTTTGGGTTAGATTTTGGGTTAGAGTTAGAATTAGGGTTAGGGTTCAGGTTAGGGTTAGGGTTAGGGTTTGCGTTAGGGTTAGGGTTAGGGTTATGGTTAGGGTTAGGGTTAGGGTTAGGGTTTGGGTTAGGGTTTGGGTTAGGGTTAGTGTTAGGGTTAGGGTTTGGGTGAGGGTTTGGGTTAGGGTTAGTGTTAGGGTTAGGGTTTGGGTTAGGGTTAGGGTAATGGTTAAGGTTGGGGTTACGGTTAGGGTTGGGTTAGGGGTAGGGTTAGGGGTTAGGGTTAGGGTTAGGGTTAGTGTTAGGGTTAGGTTTAAAGTTTGGGTTAGGGTTAGGGTTACGGTTAGTGTTTGGGTTAGAGTTAGGGTAAGGGTTATGGTTATGGTTAGGGTTAGGTTTAGGGTTACGGGTACGGTTAGGGTTAGGGTTAGGGTTAGGGTTAGCATAAGTGTTAGGGTTAGGGTTAGGGTAGGATTAGGGTTAGGGTTAGGGTTAGGGTAGGGTTAGGGTTAGGGTTAGGGGTTAGGCTTAGGTTTAGGGTTAGGGTTAGGGTTAGGGTTAGGGTTATGGTTAGGGTTAGGGTTAGGGTTAGGATTAGGGTTAGGGTTAGGGTTAGGATTAGGGTTTGGGTTACGTTTAGGGTTAGGGTTAGGGTTTGGGTTAGGGTTAGCATAAGTGTTAGGGTTAGGGTTAGGGTAGGGTTAGGGTTAGGGTTAGGGGTTAGGCTTAGGTTTAGGGTTAGGGTTAGGGTTAGGGTTAGGGTTAGCGTTAGGGTTTGGGTTAGGGTTAGGGTTAGGGTTAGGGTTAGGGTTAGGGTTAGGATTAGGGTTTGGGTTACGTTTAGGGTTAGGGTTAGGGTTAGGGTTAGGTTTAGGAAAAGGGTAGAGTTAGGGTCAGGGTTAGGGTTAGGGTTAGGTTTAGGTTTAGGGTTAGTGTTAGGGTTAGGGTTAGGGTTAGTGTTAGTGTTAGGGTTAGGGTTTGTTTAGGGTTTGCGTGAGGGTTAAGGTTAGGGTTAGGGTTAGGGTTCAGGTTAGGGTTAGGGTTAGGTTTAGGCTTAGCGTTAGGGTTAGTGTTAGGGTTAGGGTTTGGGTTAGATTTTGGGTTAGAGTTAGGGTTAGGGTTGGGTTACGGTTAGGGTTAGGGTTAGGGTTTGCGTTAGGGTTAGGGTTAGGGTTATGGTTAGGGTAAGGGTTAGGGTTAGGGTTATGGTTAGGGTAAGGGTTTGGGTTAGGGTTTGTGTTAGGGTTAGGGATTAGGATTAGGGTTAGGGTTAGGTTTAGGAAAAGGGTAGAGTTAGGGTCAGGGTTAGGTTTAGGGTTAGGGTTAGTGTTAGGGTTAGGGTTAGGGTTTGCATTAGGGTTAGGGTTAGGGTTCAGGTTAGGGTTAGGGTTAGGGTTTGGTTAGGGTTTGCGTGAGGGTTAGGGTTAGGGTTAGGGTTCAGGTAAGGGTTAGGGTTAGGGTTAGGTTAGGGTTTAGGTTATGGATAGCGTTAGGGGTTAGGGTTAGCGTTAGGGTTAGGGTTAGGGTTAGGGTTTGGGTTAGGGTTTGGGTTAAGGTTAGTGTTAGGGTTAGGGTTTGGGTTAGGGTTAGGGCAATGGTTAAGGTTGGGGTTACGGTTAGGGTTGGGTTAGGGGTAGGGTTAGGGGTTAGGGTTAGGGTTAGGGTTAGGGTTAGGTTTAGGGTTTGGGTTAGGGTTAGGGTTACGGTTAGGGTTTGGGTTAGAGTTAGGGTAAGGGTAATGGTTATGGTTAGGGTTAGGTTTAGGGTTACGGGTACGGTTAGGGTTAGGGTTAGGGTTAGGGTTAGGGTTTAGGGTTAGGGTTAGGGTTATGGTTATGGTTAGGGTTAGGGTTAGGGTTAGGATTATGGTTAGGGTTAGGGTTAGGATTAGGGTTTGGGTTACGTTTAGTGTTAGGGTTAGGGTTTGGGTTAGGGTTAGCATAAGTGTTAGGGTTAGAGTTAGGGTAGGGTTAGGGTTAGGGTTAGGGGTTAGGGTTAGGGTTAGGGTTAGGGTTAGCGTTAGGGTTTGGGTTAGGGTTAGGGTAAGGATTAGGGTTAGTTTTACAGTTACGGTTAGGGTTATGGTCAGGGTTTATGGTTAGCGTTAGGGTTAGGATTAAAAAAAAAGAATTTAGAAGAGTTTTACTCTTCCCCTAAGAAACTTTACTTTGAAAGATAATCTCGTTCTTTTGAAAGTGTATGAATTTCATGAAATGCTTTTGTAAGAAACACAGACGTGTTTCTTTGAAAAGAAGATTCGTTGTTTGGGATGTATCAAAGTATTGTTAGAATTGAGATCAGTGTTCCTCTTCTGTTTAGAAGCTTTACTTTGAGAGATATTCACATTCATCTGAAAGTGTATGAATTTCATGAAATGCTTTTGTAAGAAACGTAGACGTGATTGAAAAGAAGATTCGTTGTGTGGGATGTTTCACAGTATTGTTAGAATTGAGAACAGTGTTCCTCCTCCGCTTAGAAGCTTTACTTTGAAAGATAATCTCGTCTTATGAAAGTGTATGAATT
>JAQJZF010000038.1:837500-840000 GCA_028537955.1 Microtus californicus | reverse complement strand
TTTAATTTGAGAGATATTCACATTCATCTGAAAGTGTATGAATTTCATGAAATGCTTTTGTAAGAAACGTAGACGTGATTGTTTGAAAAGAGGATTTATTGTGTGGGATGTTTCACACTATTGGTAGAATTGAGAACAGTGTTCCTCTTCCCCTTAGAAGCTTTACTTTGAAAGATAATCTCGTTCTTTTGAAAGTGTATGAATTTCATGAAATGCTTCTGTAAGAAACACAGACGTGATTCTTTGAAAAGAAGATTCGTTGTTTGGGATGTATCAAAGTATTGTTAGATTGAGAATAGTGTTCCTCTTCCCCTTAGAAGTTTACTTTGAAAGATAGTCTCGTTCTTTTGAAAGTGTATGAATTTCATGAAACGTTTTTGTTAGAAACAGAGACGTGTTTCGGTGAAAAGAAGATCCATTGTTTGGGATGTATCAAAGTATTGTTAGTATTTAGAATAGTGGTTAGGGTTAGGGTTAGGATTAGGGTTAGTGTTAGGGTTAGGGTTAGTGTTCAGGTTAGGGTTAGGGTTATGGTCACGGTTAGGGTTTGCGTGAGGGTTAGGGTTAGGGTTAGGGTTAGGTTTCAGATTAGGGTTAGGGTTAGTTTTAGGGTTAAGGTTAGAATTATGGTTAGGTTAGGGTTAGGGTTAGGGTTAGCGTTAGGGGTTAGGGTTTGGGTTAGGGTTAGGGTTAGGGTAGGGTTAGGGTTAGGGTTAGGGTTATGGATTAGGGTAAGTGTTAGAGTTAGGGTTAGGGTTAGGCTTAGGGTTAGGGTTAAGGTTTGGGTTAGGGTTAGGGTTAGGGTTAGGGGTAGGGTTTGGGTTTGGGTTAGGGTAAGGGTAAGTGTTAGGGTTAGGGTTAGGGTTAGGGTTAGGTTTACGGTTAGGGTTAGGGTTTGGGTTTGGTTTATGGTTAGGGTAAGGGTTAGGGTTAGGGTTAGGGTTAGGGTTAGGGTTCGGTTTGCCTTAGGGTTAGAGTTAGAATTATGGTTAGGGTTAGTTTTAGGGTTAGGGTTAGTGTTAGGGTTAGGGTTTGTGTTAGGGTTTGTGTTAGGGTTAGGGTTAGGGTTAGGGTTCAGTTTAGGGTTAGGGTTAGGTTTAGGTTAGGGTTAGGGTTAGGGTTAGCGTTAGGGGTTAGGGTTAGCGTTAGGGTTAGTGTTAGGGTATGGGTTAGGGTTAGGGTTAGGGTAGGGTTAGGGTTAGGGTTATGGTTATGGTTTAGGGTTAGGGTTAGGGTTAGGGTTAGGGTTTGGGTTAGGTTTAGGGTTAGGGTTAGATTTGGGTTTGGGTTAGGGATAGGGTAAGGTTTAGGGTTAGGATTTGGGTTAGGGTTAGGTTTTGCGTTAGGGTTAGGGTTAGGGGTTAGGGTTAGGGTTAGGTTTAGGGTTAGGATTAGTGTTAGGGTTAGGGTTAGGTTTAGGGTTTGGGTTAGAGTAGGGTTAGGGTTATGGTTAGGCTTAGGGGTTAGGGTTAGCGTTAGGGTTAGGGTTAGGTTTATGGTTAGGGTTAGGGTTAGGGTTACAGTTAGGGTTAGGTTTAGGGTTAGGGTTTAGGGTTAGGGTTAGGGAAAGGCATAGGATTAAAAAAAAGAATTTAGAACAGTGTTACTCTTCCCATAAGAAGGTATACTTTGAAAGATAATCTCGTTCTTTTGAAAGTGTATGAATTTCATTAAATGCTTTTGTGAGAAACACAGACGTGTTTCTTTGAAAAGAAGATTCATTGTTTGGGATGTATCAAAGTATTGTTAGAATTGAAAACAGTGTTCCTCTTCTGTTTAGAAGCTTTAATTTGAGAGATATTCACATTCATCTGAAAGTGTATGAATTTGATGAAATGCTTTTGTAAGAAACGTAGACGTGATTGTTTGAAAAGAAGATTTATTGTGTGGGATGTTTCACACTATTGGTAGAATTGAGAACAGTGTTCCTCTTCCCCTTAGAAGCTTTACTTTGAAAGATAATCTCGTTCTTTTGAAAGTGTATGAATTTCATGAAATGCTTCTGTAAGAAACACAGACGTGATTCTTTGAAAAGAAGATTCGTTGTTTGGGATGTATCAAAGTATTGTTAGATTGAGAATAGTGTTCCTCTTCCCCTTAGAAGTTTACTTTGAAAGATAGTCTCGTTCTTTTGAAAGTGTATGAATTTCATGAAACGTTTTTGTTAGAAACAGAGACGTGTTTCGGTGAAAAGAAGATCCATTGTTTGGGATGTATCAAAGTATTGTTAGTATTTAGAATAGTGGTTAGGGTTAGGGTTAGGATTAGGGTTAGTGTTAGGGTTAGGGTTAGTGTTCAGGTTAGGGTTAGGGTTATGGTCACGGTTAGGGTTTGCGTGAGGGTTAGGGTTAGGGTTAGGGTTAGGGTTCAGATTAGCGTTAGGGTTAGGGTTAGGGTTAAGGTTAGAATTATGGTTAGGTTAGGGTTAGGGTTAGGGTTAGCGTTAGGGGTTAGGGTTTGGGTTAGGGTTAGGGTTAGGGTTAGGGTTAGGGTTTGGGTT
>JAQJZF010000038.1:755000-757500 GCA_028537955.1 Microtus californicus | reverse complement strand
GGTTAGGGTTAGGTTTAGGGTTTGGGTTAGAGTTATGGTTAGGGTATGGATTACGGTTTGTGTAAGGGTTAGGCTTAGGGTTAGGGTTAGGGTTTAGTGTTAGGTTTAGGGTTAGGGTTAGGAATAGGCTTTGCTTTAGGGTTAGGGTTAGGTTTAGGGTTAGGGTTTGGGTTAAGTTTAGGGTTAGAGTAGGGTTAGGGTTAGGGTTAGGGTTAGGGTTAGGGGTTAGGGTTAGTGTTAGAGTTAGGGTTAGGGTTAGGGATAGGATTACGGTTAAGTTTTGGGTTAGGGTTAGGTTTAGGGTTAGGGTTACAGTTAGGGTTAGGGTTACGCTTAGTGTTAGGGTTAGGGTTAGGGTTAGGGTTAGGGTTAGGGTTAGGATTAGGGTTTGGGTTAGGGTTAGGGTAATGGTTAGGGTTAGGGTTAGGGTTACGGTTAGGGTTAGGGTTAGGGTTAGGGTTTGCGTTAGGGTTAGAGTTAGTGTTAGGGTTAGGGTTAGGGTTAGGGTTAGGGTTTACGTTAGGGTTAGTTTTAGGGTTATGGTTAGGGTTAGAGTTAGGGTTAGGGTTAGGGTTTGCATTAGGGTTAGAGTTAGAATTAGGGTTAGGGTTAGTGTTAGGGTTGGGTTAGGCTTAGGGTTTACGTTAGGGTTAGGTTTAGGGTAATGGTTAGGGTTAGAGTTAGGGTTAGGGTTAGGGTTAGGTTTTGGGTTAGTGTTAAGGTTAGGGATTTGGGTTAGGGTTAGGGTCAGGTTTAGAGTTAGGTTTACTGTTAGGGTTAGGGTTAGTGTTAGGTTTAGTGTTAGGGTTTGCCTTAGGGTTAGGGTTAGGGTTCAGGTTAGGGTTAGGGTTTGGGTTAGGGTTAGGGTTATGGTTAGGGTAGGGTTAGGGTTAGGGTTAGGGTTAGGGGTTACGGTTAGCCTTAGATTTAGGGGTAGGGTTAGGGTTAGGATTTGGGTTATTGTTAGGGTTAGTGTTAGCTCTAGGGTTTGGGTTAGGGTTAGGGTAAGGGTTAGGGTTAGGGTTAGAGTTAGGGTTAGGGTTAGGGTTAGGGTTAGGGTGAGGTTTAGGGTTAGTATTAGGGTTAGGGTTAGTTTTAGGGTTAGGGTTTGGGTTAGGGTTTGCGTTAGGTTAGGGTAAAGGTTAGGGTTAGGGTTCAGTTTAGGGTTAGGGTTAAGGTTAGGGTTAGGGTTAGGGTTAGGTTAGGGTTAGGGTTTGGGTTAGCGTTAGGGGTTAGGATTATCGTTAGGGTGTGGGTTAGGGTATGGGTTAGGGTTAGGGTTAGGTTAGGGTTATGGTTAGGGTTAGGGATAGGGTTTAGGGTTAGGGTTAGGGTTAGGGTTAGGGTTAGGATTTGGGTTAGGGTTAGGGTTAGGGTTAGGGTTAGGGTTTGGGTTAGAGTTAGGGTAAGTTTAGGGTTAGGATTAGGGTTCGGGTTAGGGTTTGCGTTAGTGTTAGGGTTAGGGTTAGGGGTTAGGGTTAGGGTTAGGTTTAGGTTTAGGATTAGTGTTAGGGTTAGGGTTAGGTTTAGGGTTTGGGTTAGAGTAGGGTTAGGGTTATGTTTAGGTTTAGGGGTTAGGGTTAGCGTTAGGGTTAGGGTTAGGTTTATGGTTAGGGTTAGGGTTACAGTTAGGGTTAGGGTTAGGGTTAGGGTTTAGGATTAGGATTAGGGTTAGGGTGAGGGTTAGGGTTACGGTTTGGGTTAGGTTTAGGGTTAGGGTTAGGGTTAGGTTTAGGGTTTGGGTTAGGGTTAGGGTTAGGGTTAGGGTTAGGGTTAGGGTTAGGGTTAGGGGTTAGTGTTAGGTTTAGGGTTAGGGTTAGGGTTAGGGTTAGGGTTAGGTTTAGGGTTTGGGTTAGGGTTAGGGTAATGGTTAGGGTTGGGGTTACGGTTAGGGTAGGGTTAGGGGTAGGGTTAGGGGTTAGGGTTAGGGTTAGGATTTGTGTTAGGCTTAGGGTTAGGGTTAGGGTTAGGGTTAGGGTTTGGGTTAGGGTTAGGGTAAGGTTTAGGGTTAGGGTTACGGTTAGGGTTAGGGTTTGGGTTAGGGTTAGGCTTTGGGTTAGGGTAGGATTAGGGTTAGGGTTAGGGTTAGGGGTTAGTGTTAGGTTTAGGGTTAGGGTTAGGGATAAGGTTAGTGTTTGGGTTAGGGTTAGTGTTAGGGTTAGGGTTTGGGTTAGGGTTAGGGTTAAGGTTAGGGTTAGGGTTAGGTTTAGGGCAGGGTTAGGGTTAGGGTTAGGGTTAGGTTTAGGGTTAAAAAAAAGAGTTTAGAACAGTGTTCCTCTTCTTCTTAGAGTTAGGGTTACGGTTAGGGTTAGGTTTAGGGTTAGGGTTTGGGTTAAGTTTAGGGTTTGGGTAGGGTTAGGGTTAGGGTTAGGGTTAGGGGTTAGGTTTAGTGTTAGAGTTAGGGTTAGGGTTAGGGATAGGATTACGGTTAAGTTTTGGGTTAGGGTTAGGTTTAGGGTTAGGGTTACAGTTAGGGTTAGGGTTACGCTTAGTGTTAGGG
>JAQJZF010000038.1:732500-742500 GCA_028537955.1 Microtus californicus | reverse complement strand
TTACGGTTAGCCTTAGATTTAGGGTTAGGGTTAGGGTTAGGATTTGGGTTAGGGTTAGGGTTAGGGTTAGCTATGGGGTTTGGGTTAGGGTTAGGGTAAGGGTTACGGTTAGGGTTAAAGTTAGGGTTAGGGTTAGGGTTAGGGTTTGGGTTAGGGTTAGGGTTAAGGTTAGGGTTAGGGTTAGGTTTAGGGTAGGGTTAGGGTTAGGGTTAGGTTTAGGGTTAAAAAAAGAGTTTAGAACAGTGTTCCTCTTCCCCTTAGAGTTAGGGTTAGGGTTAGGGTTAGGTTTAGGGTTTAGGGTTAGGGTTAGGGTTAGGGTTAGAGTTAGGGTTAGGGTTAGGGTTAGGGTTATGGTAAGGGTTAGGGTTAGGGTTAGGGTTACGGTAGGGTTAGGGTTACGGTTAGGGTTTAGAGTTAGGTTTATGTTTAGGGTTAGGGTTAGGCTTAGGTTTACGGTTTGGGTTAGGGTGAGGGTTAGGGTTAGGGTAAGGGTTTGGATTACGGTTAGGGTAAGGGTTAGGGTTAGGGTTAGGGTTAGGTTTAGTGTTTAGTGTTAGTGTTAGCGTTAGGGTTAGGGTTAGGGTTAGGGTTAGGTTTAGGCTTTGGGTTAGGGTTAGGGTTAGGGTATGGATTATTGTTAGTGTAAGGGTTAGGTTTAGGGTTAGGGTTTAGTGTTAGGGTTAGGGTTACGGTTAGGAATAGGGTTTGCTTTAGGGTTAGGGTTAGGTTTAGGGTTAGGGTTTGGGTTAAGTTTAGGGTTAGGGTAGGGTTAGGGTTAGGGTTAGGGGTTAGGTTTAGTGTTAGAGTTAGGGTTAGGGTTAGGGATAGGATTACGGTTAAGTTTTGGGTTAGGGTTAGGTTTAGGGTTAGGGTTACAGTTAGGGTTAGGGTTACGCTTAGTGTTAGGGTTAGGGTTAGGGTTAGGGTTAGTTTTAGGGTTAGGGTTAGGGTTAGGGTTAGGGTTAGGGTTAGGGTTTGGGTTAGGGTTAGGGTAATGGTTAGGGTTAGGGTTAGGGTTACGGTTAGGGTTAGGGTTATGGTTAGGGTTTGCGTTAGGGTTAGAGTTAGTGTTAGGGTTAGTGTTAGGGTTAGGGTTATGGTTAGGGTTTGGGTTAGGGTAGAGTTAGGCTTAGGGTTAGGGTTAGTGGTTAGGGTTAGTGTTAGGGTTAGGGTTAGGGTTAGGGTTAGGTTTTGGGTTAGTGTTAAGGTTAGGGATTTGGGTTAGTGTTAGGGTTAGGTTTAGAGTTAGGTTTACTGTTAGGGTTAGGGTTAGTGTTAGGTTTAGTGTTAGGGTTTGCCTTAGGGTTAGGGTTAGGGTTAGGGTTAGGGTTCAGGTTAGGGTTAGGGTTTGGGTTAGGGTGAGGGTTATGGTTAGGGTAGGGTTAGGGTTAGGGTTAGGGTTAGGGGTTGCGGTTAGCCTTAGATTTAGGGTTAGGGTTAGGGTTAGGATTTGGGTTAGGGTTAGGGTTAGGGTTAGCTATAGGGTTTGGGTTAGGGTTAGGGTAAGGGTTACGGTTAGGGTTAGAGTTAGGGTTAGGTTTAGGGTTAGGGTTAGGGTGAGGTTTAGGGTTAGTGTTAGGGTTAGGGTTAGTTTTAGGGTTAGGGTTTGGGTTAGGGTTTGCGTTAGGGTTAGGGTAAGGGTTAGGGTTAGGGTTCAGTTTAGGGTTAGGGTTAGGGTTAGGGTTAGGGTTAGGGTTAGGTTAGGGATAGGGTTAGGGTTAGTGTTAGGGGTTAGGTTTAGCGTTAGGGTTAGGGTTAGGGTATGGGTTAGTGTTAGGTTTAGGGTAGGGTTATGGTTAGGGTTAGGGTTAGGGTTTAGGGTTAGGGTTAGGGTTAGGGTTAGGATTTGGGTTAGGGTTAGGGTTAGGGTTAGGGTTAGGGTTAGGGTTTGGGTTAGGGTTAGGGTAAGGTTTAGGGTTAGGATTAGGGTTAGGGCTAGGGTTGGCGTTAGGGTTAGGGTTAGGGGTTAGGGTTAGGGTTAGGTTTAGGGTTAGGATTTGTGTTAGGGTTAGGGTTAGGGTTAGGGTTAGGTTTTGGGTTAGTGTTAAGGTTAGGGATTTGGGTTAGGGTTAGGGTTAGGTTTAGAGTTAGGTTTACTGTTAGGATTAGTGTTAGTGTTAGGTTTAGTGTTATGGTTTGCCTTAGGGTTAGGGTTAGGGTTCAGGTTAGGGTTAGGGTTAGGGTTAGGGTTATGGTTAGGGTTTGGGTTAGGGTAGAGTTAGGCTTAGGGTTCGGGTTAGGGGTTAGGGTTAGTGTTAGGGTTAGGGTTAGGGTTAGGGTTAGGGTTAGGGTTAGGGTTAGGTTTAGGGTTAAGGTTACGGTTTGGGTTAGGTTAGGGTTAGGGTTAAGTTTAGGGTTAGGGTTAGCGTTAGGGTTAGGGTTAGGGTTTGCGTTAGGGTTAGAGTTAGAATTAGGGTTAGGGTTAATGTTAGGGTTGGGTTAGGCTTAGGGTTTACGTTAGGGTTAGGGTTATGGTTAGGGTTAGGGTGAGGGTTAGGTTTTGGGTTAGTGTTAAGGTTAGGGATTTGGGTTAGGGTTAGGGTTAGGTTTAGAGTTAGGTTTACTGTTAGGATTAGGTTTAGTGTTAGGGTTAGGGTTAGGGTTAAGGTTAGGGTTAGGGTTAGGGTTAGGGTTTGCGTTAGGGTTAGGGTTAGGGTGAGGGTTAGGGTTAAGGTTAGGGTTACGGTTAGGGTTAGGGTTATGGTTAGGGTAGGGTTATGGTTAGGATTAGGGTTAGGGGTTACGGTTAGCCTTAGATTTAGGGTTAGGGTTAGGGTTAGTATTTGGGTTAGGGTTAGGGTTAGGGTTAGCTATAGGGTTTGGGTTTGTGTTAGGGTAAGGGTTAGGGTTAGGGATAGAGTTAGGGTTAGGGTTAGGGTTAGGGTGAGGTTTAAGGTTAGTGTTAGGGTTAGGGTTAGTGTTAGGGTTAGGGTTTGGGTTAGGGTTTGCGTTAGGGTTAAGGTTAGGGTTAGGGTTAGGGTTCAGTTTAGGGTTAGGGTTAGGGTTAGGGTTAGGGTTAGGGTTAGGGTTAGGGTTTAGGGTTAGGGTTAGGGTTAGGATTTGTGTTAGGCTTAGGGTTAGGGTTAGGTTTAGGGTTTGGGTTAGGTTTAGGGTAAGGTTTAGGGTTAGGATTAGGGTTAGGGTTAGGGTATGCGTTAGGGTTAGGCTTAGGGGTTAGGATTAGGGTTAGGTTTAGGGTTACGATTAGTGTTAGGGTTAGGGTTGGGTTTAGGGTTTGGGTTAGGGTAGGGTTAGGGTTAGGGTTAGGGTTAGGGTTTAGGGTTAGTGTTAGGTTTAGGGTTAGTGTTAGGGTTAGGGTTAGGGTTTGGGTTAGGGTAGGGTAAGGGTTAGGGTTAGTGTTAGTGTTAGTGTTAGGGTTAAGGTTAGGGTTAGGGTTAGGGTCAGGGTGTGCCTTAGGGTTAGAGTTAGGGTTAGGGTTAGTGTTAGGGTTAGGGTTATGGTTAGGGTTAGGGTTAGGGTAGGGTTAGGCTTAGGTTTAGGGTTAGGGGTTAGGGTTAGTGTTAGGGTTAGGTTTACGGTTAGGGTTAGAGTTAGGGTTACGGTTAAGGTTAGGGTTACAGTTAGGGTTAGGGTACGCTTAGTGTTAGGGTTAGGGTTAGGGTTAGGGTTAGTGTTAGGGTTAGGGTAAGGGTTAGGGTTAGGATTAGGGTAGGGTTAGGGTTAGGCTTAGGCTTAGGCTTAGGGATAGGGTTAGGCTTACGGTTTGGGTTAGGGTTACGGTTAGGGTTAGGTTTAGGGTTTGGATTGGGGTTAGAGTAAGGTTTAGGGTTAGGTTTAGGGTTACAGTAGGGTTAGGGTTAGGGTTTACGGTTATGGTTAATGTTAGGGTTCGGGTTAGGGTTAGGTTTAGGGTTTGGGTTAGGGTTTGGATTACGGTTAGAGTAAAGGTTAGGGTTAGGGTTAGGGTTTAGTGTTAGGGTTAGGTTTAGTGTTAGGGTTAGGTTTAGGGTTTGCGTTAGGGTTAGGTTTAGGTTTAGGGTTTGGGTTAGGGTTAGGATTAGGGTTAGGGTAGGGTTAGGGTTAGGGTTAGGGTTAGGGGTTAGGGTAAGTGTTAGAATTAGTGTTAGGGTTAGGGTTAGTTTTAAGGTTTGGGTTAGGGTTAGGGTTAGGGTTAGGGTTAGGTTTAGGGTTAGGATTTGGGTTAGGGTTACGGTTAGGGTTAGTGTTAGGGTTTGGGTTAGGGTTATGGTAAGGGTTAGGGTTAGGGTTAGTGTTAGGTTTACGGTAGGGTTAGGGTTAGGGTTAGGGTTTAGGGTTAGGGTTAGGGTCAGGGTTAGGGTTAGGTTTAGGGTTTGGGTTAGGGTTAGGGTTAGGGTTAGGGTTTGGATTACGGTTAGGGTAAGGTTTGGGTTAGGGTTAGGGTTAGGTTTAGGGTTTAGTGTTAGGGTTAGGGTTAGGGTTTGCGTTAGGGTTAGGGTTTGGGTTAGGATTAGGGATTGGGTTAGGGTTAAGGTTTGGGTTAGGGGTTACGGTAAGTGTTAGAGTTAGGGTTAGGGTTAGGGTTAGGGTTAGGGTTAAGGTTTGGGTTCGGGTTAGGTTTAGGGTTTGGATTACTGTTAGGGTAAGTGTTAGGGTTAGGGTTAGGGTTTAGTGTTAGTGTTAGGTTTAGGCTTAGGGTTAGGGTTAGGGTTGCGTTAGGGTTAGGGTTAGGGTTTGGGTTAGGGTTAGGTTTAGGGTAGGGTTAGGGTTATGATTAGGGTTAGGGGTTAGGGTAAGTGTTAGAGTTAGGGTTAGGGTTAGGGTTAGGGTTTGGTTTAGGGTTAGGGTAAGGGTTAGGGTTAGGGTTAGGGTTACGGTTAGGGTTAGGGTTAGGGTTAGGGTTAGGGTTTGCGTTAGGGTTAGAATTAGTGTTAGGGTTAGTGTTAGGGTTAGGGTTATGGTTAGGGATTGGGTTAGGGTAGAGTTAGGCTTAGGGTTAGGGTTAGGGGTTAGGGTTAGTGTTAGGGTTAGGGTAAGGGTTAGAGTTAGGGTTAGGGTTTGGGTTAGGGTTAGGGTTAGGGTTAGGGTTAGGGTTAGGGTTAGGGTTAGGGTTTGGGTTAGGGTTAGGGTAATGGTTAGGGTTAGGGTTAGGGTTACGGTTAGGGTTAGGGTTACGGTTAGGGTTATGGTTAGGGTTTGCGTTAGGGTTAGAGTTAGTGTTAGGGTTAGTGTTAGGGTTAGGGTTATGGTTAGGGTTTGGGTTAGGGTAGAGTTAGGCTTAGGGTTAGGGTTAGTGGTTAGGGTTAGTGTTAGGGTTAGGGTTAGGGTTAGGGTTACGTTTTGGGTTAGGTTAGGGTTAGGGTTAGGGTTAGGGTTAGGGTTAGGGTTAGGGTTTGCGTTAGGGTTAGAGTTAGAATTAGGGTTAGGGTTAGTGTTAGGGTTGGGTTAGGCTTAGGGTTTACGTTAGGGTTAGGGTTATGGTTAGGGTTAGAGTTAGGGTTAGGGTTAGAGTTAGGTTTTGGGTTAGTGTTAAGGTTAGGGATTTGGGTTAGGGTTAGGGTTAGGTTTAGAGTTAGGTTTACTGTTAGGGTTAGGGTTAGTGTTAGGTTTAGTGTTAGGGTTTGCCTTAGGGTTAGGGTTAGGGTTAGGGTTAGGGTTACGGTTAGGAATAGGGTTTGCTTTAGGGTTAGGGTTAGGTTTAGGGTTAGGGTTTGGGTTAAGTTTAGGGTTAGGGTAGGGTTAGGGTTAGGGTTAGGGGTTAGGTTTAGTGTTAGAGTTAGGGTTAGGGTTAGGGATAGGATTACGGTTAAGTTTTGGGTTAGGGTTAGGTTTAGGGTTAGGGTTACAGTTAGGGTTAGGGTTACGCTTAGTGTTAGGGTTAGGGTTAGGGTTAGGGTTAGTTTTAGGGTTAGGGTTAGGGTTAGGGTTAGGGTTAGGGTTAGGGTTAGGGTTTGGGTTAGGGTTAGGGTAATGGTTAGGGTTAGGGTTAGGGTTACGGTTACGGTTAGGGTTATGGTTAGGGTTTGCGTTAGGGTTAGAGTTAGTGTTAGGGTTAGTGTTAGGGTTAGGGTTATGGTTAGGGTTTGGGTTAGGGTAGAGTTAGGCTTAGGGTTAGGGTTAGTGGTTAGGGTTAGTGTTAGGGTTAGGGTTAGGGTTAGGGTTACGTTTTGGGTTAGGTTAGGGTTAGGGTTAGGGTTAGGGTTAGGGTTAGGGTTAGGGTTTGCGTTAGGGTTAGAGTTAGAATTAGGGTTAGGGTTAGTGTTAGGGTTGGGTTAGGCTTAGGGTTTACGTTAGGGTTAGGGTTATGGTTAGGGTTAGAGTTAGGGTTAGGGTTAGGGTTAGGTTTTGGGTTAGTGTTAAGGTTAGGGATTTGGGTTAGGGTTAGGGTTAGGTTTAGAGTTAGGTTTACTGTTAGGGTTAGGGTTAGTGTTAGGTTTAGTGTTAGGGTTTGCCTTAGGGTTAGGGTTAGGGTTAGGGTTAGGGTTCAGGTTAGGGTTAGGGTTTGGGTTAGGGTGAGGGTTATGGTTAGGGTAGGGTTAGGGTTAGGGTTAGGGTTAGGGGTTACGGTTAGCCTTAGATTTAGGGTTAGGGTTAGGGTTAGGATTTGGGTTAGGGTTAGGGTTAGGGTTAGCTATGGGGTTTGGGTTAGGGTTAGGGTAAGGGTTACGGTTAGGGTTAAAGTTAGGGTTAGGGTTAGGGTTAGGGTTTGGGTTAGGGTTAGGGTTAAGGTTAGGGTTAGGGTTAGGTTTAGGGTAGGGTTAGGGTTAGGGTTAGGTTTAGGGTTAAAAAAAGAGTTTAGAACAGTGTTCCTCTTCCCCTTAGAGTTAGGGTTAGGGTTAGGGTTAGGTTTAGGGTTTAGGGTTAGGGTTAGGGTTAGGGTTAGAGTTAGGGTTAGGGTTAGGGTTAGGGTTATGGTAAGGGTTAGGGTTAGGGTTAGGGTTACGGTAGGGTTAGGGTTACGGTTAGGGTTTAGGGTTAGGTTTATGTTTAGGGTTAGGGTTAGGCTTAGGTTTACGGTTTGGGTTAGGGTTAGGGTTAGGGTTAGGGTAAGGGTTTGGATTACGGTTAGGGTAAGGGTTAGGGTTAGGGTTAGGTTTGGTTTAGTGTTTAGTGTTAGTGTTAGCGTTAGGGTTAGGGTTAGGGTTAGGGTTAGGTTTAGGCTTTGGGTTAGGGTTAGGGTTAGGGTATGGATTACTGTTAGTGTAAGGGTTAGGGTTAGGGTTAGGGTTTAGTGTTAGGGTTAGGGTTACGGTTAGGAATAGGGTTTGCTTTAGGGTTAGGGTTAGGTTTAGGGTTAGGGTTTGGGTTAAGTTTAGGGTTAGGGTAGGGTTAGGGTTAGGGTTAGGGGTTAGGTTTAGTGTTAGAGTTAGGGTTAGGGTTAGGGATAGGATTACGGTTAAGTTTTGGGTTAGGGTTAGGTTTAGGGTTAGGGTTACAGTTAGGGTTAGGGTTACGCTTAGTGTTAGGGTTAGGGTTAGGGTTAGTTTTAGGGTTAGGGTTAGGGTTAGGGTTAGGGTTAGGGTTAGGGTTTGGGTTAGGGTTAGGGTAATGGTTAGGGTTAGGGTTAGGGTTACGGTTACGGTTAGGGTTATGGTTAGGGTTTGCGTTAGGGTTAGAGTTAGTGTTAGGGTTAGTGTTAGGGTTAGGGTTATGGTTAGGGTTTGGGTTAGGGTAGAGTTAGGCTTAGGGTTAGGGTTAGTGGTTAGGGTTAGTGTTAGGGTTAGGGTTAGGGTTAGGGTTACGTTTTGGGTTAGGTTAGGGTTAGGGTTAGGGTTAGGGTTAGGGTTAGGGTTAGGGTTTGCGTTAGGGTTAGAGTTAGAATTAAGGTTAGGGTTAGTGTTAGGGTTGGGTTAGGCTTAGGGTTTACGTTAGGGTTAGGGTTATGGTTAGGGTTAGAGTTAGGGTTAGGGTTAGGGTTAGGTTTTGGGTTAGTGTTAAGGTTAGGGATTTGGGTTAGGGTTAGGGTTAGGTTTAGAGTTAGGTTTACTGTTAGGGTTAGGGTTAGTGTTAGGTTTAGTGTTAGGGTTTGCCTTAGGGTTAGGGTTAGGGTTAGGGTTAGGGTTCAGGTTAGGGTTAGGGTTTGGGTTAGGGTGAGGGTTATGGTTAGGGTAGGGTTAGGGTTAGGGTTAGTGTTAGGGGTTACGGTTAGCCTTAGATTTAGGGTTAGGGTTAGGGTTAGGATTTGGGTTAGAGTTAGGGTTAGGGTTAGCTATGGGGTTTGGGTTAGGGTTAGGGTAAGGGTTACGGTTAGGGTTAAAGTTAGGGTTAGGGTTAGGGTTAGGGTTTGGGTTAGGGTTAGGGTTAAGGTTAGGGTTAGGGTTAGGTTTAGGGTAGGGTTAGGGTTAAGGTTAGGTTTAGGGTTAAAAAAAGAGTTTAGAACAGTGTTCCTCTTCCCCTTAGAGTTAGGGTTAGGGTTAGGGTTAGGTTTAGGGTTTAGGGTTAGGGTTAGGGTTAGGGTTAGAGTTAGGGTTAGGGTTAGGGTTAGGGTTATGGTAAGGGTTAGGGTTAGGGTTAGGGTTACGGTAGGGTTAGGGTTACGGTTAGGGTTTAGGGTTAGGTTTATGTTTAGGGATAGGGTTAGGCTTAGGTTTACGGTTTGGGTTAGGGTTAGGGTTAGGGTTAGGGTAAGGGTTTGGATTACGGTTAGGGTAAGGTTTAGGGTTAGGGTTAGGGTTAGGTTTAGTGTTTAGTGTTAGTGTTAGCGTTAGGGTTAGGGTTAGGGTTAGGGTTAGGTTTAGGCTTTGGGTTAGGGTTAGGGTTAGGGTATGGATTACTGTTAGTGTAAGGGTTAGGGTTAGGGTTAGGGTTTAGTGTTAGGGTTAGGGTTACGGTTAGGAATAGGGTTTGCTTTAGGGTTAGGTTTAGGGTTAGGGTTTGGGTTAAGTTTAGGGTTAGGGTAGGGTTAGGGTTAGGGTTAGGGGTTAGGTTTAGTGTTAGAGTTAGGGTTAGGGGTAGGGATAGGATTACGGTTAAGTTTTGGGTTAGGGTTAGGTTTAGGGTTAGGGTTACAGTTAGGGTTAGGGTTACGCTTAGTGTTAGGGTTAGGGTTAGGGTTAGGGTTAGTTTTAGGGTGAGGGTTAGGGTTAGGGTTAGGGTTAGGGTTAGGGTTAGTGTTTGGGTTAGGGTTAGGGTAATGGTTAGGGTTAGGGTTAGGGTTACGGTTAGGGTTAGGGTTATGGTTAGGGTTTGCGTTAGGGTTAGAGTTAGTGTTAGGGTTAGTGTTAGGGTTAGGGTTATGGTTAGGGTTTGGGTTAGGGTAGAGTTAGGCTTAGGGTTAGGGTTAGTGGTTAGGGTTAGTGTTAGGGTTAGGGTTAGGGTTAGGGTTAGGTTTTGGGTTAGTGTTAAGTTTAGGGATTTGGGTTAGTGTTAGGGTTAGGTTTAGAGTTAGGTTTACTGTTAGGGTTAGGGTTAGTGTTAGGTTTAGTGTTAGGGTTTGCCTTAGGGTTAGGGTTAGGGTTAGGGTTAGGGTTCAGGTTAGGGTTAGGGTTTGGGTTAGGGTGAGGGTTATGGTTAGGGTAGGGTTAGGGTTAGGGTTAGGGTTAGGGGTTGCGGTTAGCCTTAGATTTAGGGTTAGGGTTAGGGTTAGGATTTGGGTTAGGGTTAGGGTTAGGGTTAGCTATAGGGTTTGGGTTAGGGTTAGGGTAAGGGTTACGGTTAGGGTTAGAGTTAGGGTTAGGGTTAGGGTTAGGGTTAGGGTGAGGTTTAGGGTTAGTGTTAGGGTTAGGGTTAGTTTTAGGGTTAGGGTTTGGGTTAGGGTTTGCGTTAGGGTTAGGGTAAGGGTTAGGGTTAGGGTTCAGTTTAGGGTTAGGGTTCGGGTTAGGGTTAGGGTTAGGGTTAGGTTAGGGATAGGGTTAGGGTTAGTGTTAGGGGTTAGGTTTAGCGTTAGGGTTAGGGTTAGGGTATGGGTTAGGGTTAGGTTTAGGTTAGGGTTATGGTTAGGGTTAGGGTTAGGGTTTAGGGTTAGGGTTAGGGTTAGGGTTTGGATTTGGGTTAGGGTTAGGGTTAGGGTTAGGGTTAGGGTTAGGGTTTGGGTTAGGGTTAGGGTAAGGTTTAGGGTTAG
>JAQJZF010000038.1:692500-697500 GCA_028537955.1 Microtus californicus | reverse complement strand
GGGTTAGGGTTATGGTTAGGGTTAGTGTTAGGGTTAGGTTTAGGGTTTGAGTTAGGGTTAGCGTTAGGATTAGGGTTAGGGTTTGGATTACGGTTAGGGTAAGGGTTAGGGTTAGGTTTAGAGTTAGGTTTAGGGTTTAGTGTTAGTGTTAGTGTTAGGGTTAGGGTTAGGTTTAGGGTTAGGTTTAGGGTTTGGGTTAGGGTTAGGGTTAGGGTATGGATTACGGTTAGGGTAAGGGTTTGGGTTAGGGTTATGGTTAGGGTTAGGTTTTAGTGTTAGGGTTAGGGTTAGGGATAGGGTTTGCTTTAGGGTTAGGGTTAGGGTTAGGGTTAGTGTTTGGGTTAGGGTTAGGTTTAGGTTAGGGTTAGGGTTAGGGTTTGGGTTAGGGTTTGGATTACGGTTAGAGTAAAGGTTAGGGTTAGGGTTAGGGTTAGTGTTTAGTGTTAGGGTTAGGTTTAGGGTTAGGGTTAGGTTTAGGGTTTGCATTAGGTTTAGGTTTAGGGTTTGGGTTAGGGTTAGGGTTAGGGTTAGGGTAGGGTTAGGGTTAGGGTTAGGGTTAGGGGTTAGGGTAAGTGTTAGAGTTAGTGTTAGGGTTAGGGTTAGGTTTAAGGTTTGGTTTAGGGTTAGGGTTAGGGTTAGGGTTAGGATTTGGGTTAGGGTTACGGTTAGGGTTAGTGTTAGGGTTTGGGTTAGGGTTATGGTAAGGGTTAGGGTTAGGGTTAGGTTTACGGTAGGGTTAGGGTTAGGTTTAGGGTTTGGGATAGGGTTAGGGTTTGGATTACGGTTAGGGTAAGGTTTGGGTTAGGGTTAGGGTTAGGTTTAGGGTTTAGTGTTAGGGTTAGGGTTAGGGTTTGCGTTAGGGTTAGGGTTAGGGTTAGGTTTAGGGATTGGGTTAGGGTTAAGGTTTGGGTTAGGGGTTACGGTAAGTGTTAGAGTTAGGGTTAGGGTTAGGGTTATGGTTAAGGTTTGGGTTAGGGTTAGTGTTAGGGTTTGGATTACGGTTAGGGTAGGTGTTAGGGTTAGGGTTAGGGTTTAGTGTTAGTGTTAGGTTTAGGCTTAGGGTTAGGGTTAGGGTTGGGTTAGGGTTAGGGTTAGGGTTTGGGTTAGGGTTAGGTTTAGGTTAGGGTTAGGGTTAGGATTAGGGTTAGGGGTTAGGGTAAGTGTTAGAGTTAGGGTTAGGGTTAGGGTTAGGGTTAGGGTTTGGGTTAGGGTTAGGGTAAGGGTTAGGGTTAGGGTTACGGTTAGGGTTAGGGTTAGGGTTAGGGTTAGGGTTTGCGTTAGGGTTAGAGTTAGTGTTAGGGTTAGTGTTAGGGTTAGGGTTATGGTTAGGGATTGGGTTAGGGTAGAGTTAGGCTTAGGGTTAGGGTTAGGGGTTAGGGTTAGTGTTTGGGTTAGGGTAAGGTTTTGCGTTAGGATTAGAGTTAGAATTAGGGTTAAGGTTAGTGTTAGGGTTGGGTTAGGCTTAGGGTTTACGTTAGGGTTAGGGTTAGGGTTATGGTTAGGGTTAGGGTTAGGGTTAGGGTTAGGGTTAGGTTTTGGGTTAGTGTTAAGGTTAGGGATTTGGGTTAGGGTTAGGGTTAGGTTTAGACTTAGGTTTACTGTTAGGGTTAGGGTTAGTGTTAGGTTTAGTGTTAGGGTTTGCCTTAGGGTTAGGGTTAGGGTTAGGGTTAGGGTTCAGGTTAGGGTTAGGGTTAGGGTAAGGGTTAGGGTTATGGTTAGGGTAGGGTTAGGGTTAGGGTTAGGTTTAGGTGTTACGGTTAGCCTTAGATTTAGGGTTAGGGTTAGGGTTAGGGTTTAGGGTTTGGGTTAGTGTTAGGGTTAAGTTTAGGGTTATGGTAAGGGTTAGGGTTAGGGTAAGGGTTAGGGTTAGGGTTAGGGTTAGGGTTAAGGTTTGGGTTAGGGTTAGGGTTAGGTTTAGGGTTAGGGTTTGGGATAGGGTTAGGGTCAGGGTTAGGGTTAGGGTTAGGGTTACGGTTAGGGTTAGGTTTAGGGTTAGGTTTAGGGTTTGCGTTAGGGTTAGAGTTAGTTTTAGGGTTAGTTTTAGGGTTAGGGATAGGCTTAGGGTTAGGGTTAGGTTTAGGGTTAGGGTTAGGGTTAGGGTTAGGGTTAGGGTTAGGGTTAGAGTTACGGTAGGGTTAGAGTTAGGGTAGGGTTAGGGTTTAGGGTTAGGGTTAATGTTAGGGTTAGGGTTAGCTTTAGGGTTTGGGTTAGGGTTAGGGTTAGGGTTTGGATTACGGTTAGGGTAGGGTTAGGGTTAGGGTTAGGCTTAGGGTTAGGGTTAGGGTTACGGTTTGGGTTAGGGTTACGGTTAGGGTTAGGTTTAGGGTTTGGATTAGGGTTAGGGTAAGGGTTAGGGTTAGGGTTAGAGTTACGGTAGGGTTAGAGTTAGGGTTAGGGTTAGGGTTTATGGTTAGGGTTAATGTTAGGGTTAGGGTTAGCTTTAGGGTTTGGGTTAGGGTTAGGGTTTGGATTACGGTTAGGGTAAGTGTTAGGGTTAGGGTTAGGGTTTAGTGTTAGTGTTAGGTTTAGGCTTAGGGTTAGGGTTAGGGTTGCGTTAGGGTTAGGGTTAGGGTTTGGGTTAGGGTTAGGTTTAGGGTAGGGTTAGGGTTAGGGGTTAGGGTAAGTGTTAGAGTTAGGGTTATGGTTAGGGTTAGTATTAGGGTTAGGTTTAGGGTTTGGGTTAGGATTAGGGTAAGGGTTAGAGTTAGGGTTAGGGTTACGGTTAGGTTTAGGGTTAGGGTTAGGGTTAGGGTTAGGGTTTGGGATAGGGTTAGAGTTAGTGTTAGGGTTAGTGTTAGGTTTAGGGTTATGGTTAGGGATTGGGTTAGGGTAGAGTTAGGCTTAGGGTTAGGGTTAGGGGTTAGGGTTAGTGTTAGGGTTAGGGTAAGGGTTAGGGTTAGGGTTAGGGTTAGGGTTAGGGTACGGTTTGGGTTAGGTTACGGTTAGGGTTAGGGTTATGGTTAGGGTTAGGTTTATGGTTTGTGTTAGGGTTAGAGTTAGAATTAGGGGTAGGGTTAGTGTTAGGGTTGGGTTAGGCTTAGGGTTTACGTTAGGGTTAGGGTTAAGGTTATGGTTAGGGTTAGGGTTAGGGTTAGGTTTTGCGTTAGTGTTATGGTTAGGGATTTGGGTTAGGGTTAGGGTTAGGTTTAGATTTAGGTTTACTGTTAGGGTTACGGTTAGTGTTAGGTTTAGTATTAGGGTTTGCCTTAGGGTTAGGGTTAGGGTTAGGGTTAGGGTTCAGGTTAGGGTTAGGGTTAGTGTAAGGGTTAGGGTTATGGTTAGGTTAGGGTTAGGGTTAGGGTTAGGGTTAGGGGTTGCGGTTAGCCTTGGATGTAGGGTTAGGGTTAGGGTTAGGATTTGGGTTAGTGTTAGGGTTAGCTATAGGGTTTTGGTTAGGGTTAGGGTAAGGGTTAGAGTTAGGGTTAGAGTTAGGGTTAGGGTTAGGGTGAGGTTTCAGGTTAGTGTTAGGGTTAGGGTTAGTGTTAGGGTTAGGGTTTGGGTTAGGGTTTGCGTTAGGGTTAGGGTTAGGGTTAGGGTTCAGTTTAGGGTTAGGGTTAGGTTTAGGGTTAGGGTTAGGGTTAGGGTCAGGTTAGGGTTAGGGTTAGGGTTAGGGTTAGGGTTAGGGTTACGGTTAGTTAGGGTTAGGGTTAGGGTTAGGGTTAGGGTTAGGGTTTGTGTTAGGGTTAGAGTTAGTGTTAGGGTTAGGGTTAGGGTTAGGGTTAGGTTTAGGGTTTGCGTTAGGGTTAGGGTTAGAGTTACGGTAGGGTTAGGGTTAGGGTTAGGGTTTAGGGTTAGGGTTAATGTTAGGGTTAGGGTTAGCTTTAGGGTTTGGGTTAGGGTTAGGGTTAGGGTATGGATTACGGTTAGGGTAAGTGTTAGTGTTAGGGTTAGGGTTTAGTGTTAGTGTTAGATTTAGGCTTAGGGTTAGGGTTAGGGTTGCGTTAGGGTTAGGGTTAGGGCTTTTGTTAGGGTTAGGTTTAGGGTAGGGTTAGGGTTAGGGGTTAGGGTAAGTGTTAGAGTTAGGGTTATGGTTAGGGTTAGGGTTAGGGTTATGGTTAGGGTTTGGGTTAGGGTTAGGGTAAGGGTTAGGGTTAGGGTTACGGTTAGGGTTAGGGTTAGGGTTAGGTTTAGGGTTTGCGTTAGGGTTAGAGTTAGTGTTAGGGTTAGTTTTAGGATTAGGGTTATGGTAAGGGTTTGGGTTAGGGTAGAGTTAGGCTTAGGGTTAGGGTTAGGGGTTAGGGTTAGTGTTAGGGTTAGGGTTAGGGTTAGGATTAGGGGTTAGGTTTAGGGTTACGGTTAGGGTTAGGGTTACAGTTAGGGTTAGAATTACGCTTAGTGTTAGGATTAGGGTTAGGGTTAGGGTTAGTGTTCGGGTTAGGGTACGCGTTAGGGTTAGGGTTAGAGTTACGGTAGGGTTAGGGTTAGGGTTAGGGTTTAGGGTTAGGGTTAATGTTAGGGTTAGGGTTAGCTTTAGGGTTTGGGTTAGGGTTAGGGTTAGGGTTTGGATTACGGTTAGGGTAAGTGTTAGTGTTAGGGTTAGGGTTTAGTGTTAGTGTTAGGTTTAGGCTTAGGGTTAGGGTTAGGGTTGCGTTAGGGTTAGGGTTAGGGTTTGGGTTAGGGTTAGGTTTAGGGTAGGGTTAGGGTTAGGGGTTAGGGTAAGTGTTAGAGTTAGGGTTATGGTTAGGGTTAGGGTTAAGGTTAGGGTTAGGGTTAGGGTTTGGGTTAGGGTTAGGGTAAGGTTTAGGGTTAGGATTAGGGTTAGGGTTAGGGTTTTCGTTAGGGTTAGGGTTAGGGGTTAGGGTTAGGGTTAGGTTTAGGGTTAGGATTAGTGTTAGGGTTAGGGTTGGGTTTAGGGTTTGGGTTAGAGTAGGGTTAGGGTTATGGTTAGGGTTAGGGGTTTGGGTTAGCGTTAGGGTTAGGGTTAGGTTTATGGTTAGGGTTAGGGTTAGGGTTACAGTTAGGGTTAGGGTTAGGGTTAGGGTTTAGGGTTAGGGTTAGGT
>JAQJZF010000038.1:672500-682500 GCA_028537955.1 Microtus californicus | reverse complement strand
AGGGTTTGGTTTAGAGTTAGGGTAAGGGTTATGGTTAGGGTTAGGATTAGGGTTAGGGTTAGGGTTAGGATTAGGGTTTGGGTTACGTTTAGGTTTAGGGTTAGGGTTTGGGTTAGGGTTAGCATAAGTGTTAGGGTTAGGGTTAGGGTAGGGTTAGGGTTAGGGGTTAGGGTTAGGGTTAGGGTTAGGGTTAGCGTTAGGGTTTGGGTTAGGGTTAGGGTAAGGGTGAGGGTTAGTTTTACAGTTACGGTTAGGGTTAGGGTTAGGGTCAGGGTTTATGGTTAGGGTTAGGGTTAGGATTAAAAAAAAAGAATTTAGAAGAGTTTTACTCTTCCCCTAAGAAACTTTACTTTGAAAGATAATCTCGTTCTTTTGAAAGTGTATGAATTTCATGAAATGCTTTTGTAAGAAACACAGACGTGTTTCTTTGAAAAGAAGATTCGTTGTTTGGGATGTATCAAAGTATTGTTAGAATTGAGATCAGTGTTCCTCTTCTGTTTAGAAGCTTTACTTTGAGAGATATTCACATTCATCTGAAAGTGTATGAATTTCATGAAATGCTTTTGTAAGAAACGTAGACGTGATTGAAAAGAAGATTCGTTGTGTGGGATGTTTCACAGTATTGTTAGAATTGAGAACAGTGTTCCTCTTCCGCTTAGAAGCTTTACTTTGAAAGATAATCTCGTCTTATGAAAGTGTATGAATTTCATGAAATGCTTTTGTGAGAAACACAGACGTGTTTCTGTGAAAAGAAGATTCGTTGTTTGGGATATATCAAAGTATTGTTAGAATTGAGAATATTGTTCCTCTTCCCCTTAGAAGCTTTACTTTGAAAGATAGTCTCGTTCTTTTGAAAGTGTACGAATTTCATGAAATGCTTTTGTTAGAAACAGAGATGTGTTTCGGTGAAAAGAAGATGCGTTGTTTGGGATTTATCAAAGTATTGTTAGAATTTAGAACAGTGGTTAGTGTTAGGGTTAGGATTAGTGTTAGGGTTAGGGTTATGGTTAGGGTTAGGGTTAGGGTTAGGGTTAGGTTTTAGGGTTAGGGTTAGGGTTAGGGTTAGGGTTATGGTTAGGTTTAGGTTTAGGGTTACTGTTAGGGTTAGGGTTAGTGTTAGGGTTAGTGTTAGGGTTAGGGTTAGGGTTTGCGTTAGGGTTAGGGTTAGGGTTCAGGTTAGGGTTAGGGTTAGGTTTTGGGTTAGGGTTAGGGTAAGGGTTATGGTAAGGGTTAGGGTTAGGAATAGGGTAGAGTTAGGGTCAGGGTTAGGGGTTAGGGTTAGGATTAGGGTTAGGTTTAGGGTTAGGGTTAGGGTTAGGGTAAGGGTTATGGTAAGGGTTAGGGTTAGGAATAGGGTAGAGTTAGGGTCAGGGTTAGGGTTAGGGTTAGGGTTAGGGTTCAGGTTAGGGTTAGGGTTAGGGTTAGGTTAGGGTTTATTTTAGGGTTAGCGTTAGGGGTTAGGGTTAGCGTTAGGGTTAGGGTTAGGGTTAGGGTTTTGGTTAGGGTTTGGGTTAGGGTTAGTGTTAGGGTTAGGGTTTGGGTTAGGGTTAGGGTAATGGTTAAGGTTGGGGTTACGGTTAGGGTTCGGTTAGGGGTAGGGTTAGGGGTTAGGGTTAGGATTAGGGTTAGGGTTAGGGTTAGGTTTAGGGTTTGGGTTAGGGTTAGGGTTACGGTTAGGGTTTGGGTTAGAGTTAGGGTAAGGGTTATGGTTATGGTTAGGGTTAGGTTTAGGGTTACGGGTACGGTTAGGGTTAGGGTTAGGGTTAGGGTTAGGGTTTAGGGTTAGGCTTAGGGTTAGTGTTGGGGTTATGGTTAGGGTTAGGGTTTGGTTAGGGTTTGCGTGAGGGTTAGGGTTAGGGTTAGGGTTCAGGTTAGGGTTAGGGTTAGGGTTTGGTTAGGGTTTGGGTTAGGGTTAGTGTTAGGGTTAGGGTTTGGGTTAGGTTTAGGGTAATGGTTAAGGTTGGGGTTACGGTTAGGTTTGGGTTAGGGGTAGGGTTAGGGGTTAGGGTTAGGGTTAGGGTTAGGTTTAGGGTTTGGGTTAGGGTTAGGGTTACGGTTAGGGTTAGGGTTAGGGTTCAGGTTAGGGTTAGGGTTAGGGTTAGGTTTAGGTTTAGGGTTTGGGTTAGGGTTAGGGTTACGGTTAGGGTTTGGGTTAGAGTTAGGGTAAGGGTTATGGGTATGGTTAGGGTTAGGGTTAGGGTTACGGGTACGGTTAGGGTTAGGGTTAGGGTTAGGGTTAGGGTTTAGGGTTAGGGTTAGGGTTATGGTTAGGGTTAGGGTTAGGGTTAGGATTAGGGTTAGGGTTAGGGTTAGGGTTAAGTTTAGGGTTTGGGTTACGTTTAGGGTTAGGGTTAGGGTTTGGGTTAGGGTTAGCATAAGTGTTAGGGTTAGGGTTAGGGTAGGGTTAGGGTTAGGGTTAGGGGTTAGGGTTAGGGTTAGGGTTAGCGTTAGGGTTTGGGTTAGGGTTAGGGTAAGGGTTAGGGTTATGGTTAGGGTTAGGGTTAGGGTTTGGGTTAGGGTTAGCATAAGTGTTAGGGTTAGGGTTAGGGTAGGGTTAGGGTTAGGGTTAGGGGTTAGGGTTAGGGTTAGGGTTAGGGTTAGGGTTCAGGTTAGGGTTAGGGTTAGGGTTAGGCTTAGCATTAGGGTTAGGGTTAGGGTTAGGGTTAGGTTTAAGGTTTGGGTTAGGGTTAGGGTTACGGTTAGGGTTTGGGTTAGAGTTAGGGTATGGGTTATGGTTATGGTTAGGGTTAGGGTTTGGGTTAGGGTTAGCATAAGTGTTAGGGTTAGGGTTAGGGTAGGGTTAGGGTTAGGGTTAGGGGTTCGGGTTAGGGTTAGGGTTAGGGTTAGGGTTAGGGTCAGGGTTTATGGTTAGGGTTAGGGTTAGGATTAAAAAAAAAGAATTTAGAAGAGTTTTACTCTTCCCCTAAGAAACTTTACTTTGAAAGATAATCTCGTTCTTTTGAAAGTGTATGAATTTCATGAAATGCTTTTGTAAGAAACACAGACGTGTTTCTTTGAAAAGAAGATTCGTTGTTTGGGATGTATCAAAGTATTGTTAGAATTGAGATCAGTGTTCCTCTTCTGTTTAGAAGCTTTACTTTGAGAGATATTCACATTCATCTGAAAGTGTATGAATTTCATGAAATGCTTTTGTAAGAAACGTAGACGTGATTGAAAAGAAGATTCGTTGTGTGGGATGTTTCACAGTATTGTTAGAATTGAGAACAGTGTTCCTCTTCCGCTTAGAAGCTTTACTTTGAAAGATAATCTCGTCTTATGAAAGTGTATGAATTTCATGAAATGCTTTTGTGAGAAACACAGACGTGTTTCTGTGAAAAGAAGATTCGTTGTTTGGGATATATCAAAGTATTGTTAGAATTGAGAATATTGTTCCTCTTCCCCTTAGAAGCTTTACTTTGAAAGATAGTCTCGTTCTTTTGAAAGTGTACGAATTTCATGAAATGCTTTTGTTAGAAACAGAGATGTGTTTCGGTGAAAAGAAGATGCGTTGTTTGGGATTTATCAAAGTATTGTTAGAATTTAGAACAGTGGTTAGTGTTAGGGTTAGGATTAGTGTTAGGGTTAGGGTTATGGTTAGGGTTAGGGTTAGGGTTAGGGTTAGGTTTTAGGGTTAGGGTTAGGGTTAGGGTTAGGGTTATGGTTAGGTTTAGGTTTAGGGTTACTGTTAGGGTTAGGGTTAGTGTTAGGGTTAGTGTTAGGGTTAGGGTTAGGGTTTGCGTTAGGGTTAGGGTTAGGGTTCAGGTTAGGGTTAGGGTTAGGTTTTGGGTTAGGGTTAGGGTAAGGGTTATGGTAAGGGTTAGGGTTAGGAATAGGGTAGAGTTAGGGTCAGGGTTAGGGGTTAGGGTTAGGATTAGGGTTAGGTTTAGGGTTAGGGTTAGGGTTAGGGTAAGGGTTATGGTAAGGGTTAGGGTTAGGAATAGGGTAGAGTTAGGGTCAGGGTTAGGGTTAGGGTTAGGGTTAGGGTTCAGGTTAGGGTTAGGGTTAGGGTTAGGTTAGGGTTTATTTTAGGGTTAGCGTTAGGGGTTAGGGTTAGCGTTAGGGTTAGGGTTAGGGTTAGGGTTTTGGTTAGGGTTTGGGTTAGGGTTAGTGTTAGGGTTAGGGTTTGGGTTAGGGTTAGGGTAATGGTTAAGGTTGGGGTTACGGTTAGGGTTCGGTTAGGGGTAGGGTTAGGGGTTAGGGTTAGGATTAGGGTTAGGGTTAGGGTTAGGTTTAGGGTTTGGGTTAGGGTTAGGGTTACGGTTAGGGTTTGGGTTAGAGTTAGGGTAAGGGTTATGGTTATGGTTAGGGTTAGGTTTAGGGTTACGGGTACGGTTAGGGTTAGGGTTAGGGTTAGGGTTAGGGTTAGGGTTTAGGGTTAGGCTTAGTGTTAGTGTTGGGGTTATGGTTAGGGTTAGGGTTTGGTTAGGGTTTGCGTGAGGGTTAGGGTTAGGGTTAGGGTTCAGGTTAGGGTTAGGGTTAGGGTTTGGTTAGGGTTTGGGTTAGGGTTAGTGTTAGGGTTAGGGTTTGGGTTAGGTTTAGGGTAATGGTTAAGGTTGGGGTTACGGTTAGGTTTGGGTTAGGGGTAGGGTTAGGGGTTAGGGTTAGGGTTAGGGTTAGGTTTAGGGTTTGGGTTAGGGTTAGGGTTACGGTTAGGGTTAGGGTTAGGGTTCAGGTTAGGGTTAGGGTTAGGGTTAGGTTTAGGTTTAGGGTTTGGGTTAGGGTTAGGGTTACGGTTAGGGTTTGGGTTAGAGTTAGGGTAAGGGTTATGGGTATGGTTAGGGTTAGGGTTAGGGTTACGGGTACGGTTAGGGTTAGGGTTAGGGTTAGGGTTAGGGTTTAGGGTTAGGGTTAGGGTTATGGTTAGGGTTAGGGTTAGGGTTAGGATTAGGGTTAGGGTTAGGGTTAGGGTTAAGTTTAGGGTTTGGGTTACGTTTAGGGTTAGGGTTAGGGTTTGGGTTAGGGTTAGCATAAGTGTTAGGGTTAGGGTTAGGGTAGGGTTAGGGTTAGGGTTAGGGGTTAGGGTTAGGGTTAGGGTTAGCGTTAGGGTTTGGGTTAGGGTTAGGGTAAGGGTTAGGGTTATGGTTAGGGTTAGGGTTAGGGTTTGGGTTAGGGTTAGCATAAGTGTTAGGGTTAGGGTTAGGGTAGGGTTAGGGTTAGGGTTAGGGGTTAGGGTTAGGGTTAGGGTTAGGGTTAGGGTTCAGGTTAGGGTTAGGGTTAGGGTTAGGCTTAGCATTAGGGTTAGGGTTAGGGTTAGGGTTAGGTTTAAGGTTTGGGTTAGGGTTAGGGTTACGGTTAGGGTTTGGGTTAGAGTTAGGGTATGGGTTATGGTTATGGTTAGGGTTAGGGTTTGGGTTAGGGTTAGCATAAGTGTTAGGGTTAGGGTTAGGGTAGGGTTAGGGTTAGGGTTAGGGGTTCGGGTTAGGGTTAGGGTTAGGGTTAGGGTTAGGGTCAGGGTTTATGGTTAGGGTTAGGGTTAGGATTAAAAAAAAAGAATTTAGAAGAGTTTTACTCTTCCCCTAAGAAACTTTACTTTGAAAGATAATCTCGTTCTTTTGAAAGTGTATGAATTTCATGAAATGCTTTTGTAAGAAACACAGACGTGTTTCTTTGAAAAGAAGATTCGTTGTTTGGGATGTATCAAAGTATTGTTAGAATTGAGATCAGTGTTCCTCTTCTGTTTAGAAGCTTTACTTTGAGAGATATTCACATTCATCTGAAAGTGTATGAATTTCATGAAATGCTTTTGTAAGAAACGTAGACGTGATTGAAAAGAAGATTCGTTGTGTGGGATGTTTCACAGTATTGTTAGAATTGAGAACAGTGTTCCTCTTCCGCTTAGAAGCTTTACTTTGAAAGATAATCTCGTCTTATGAAAGTGTATGAATTTCATGAAATGCTTTTGTGAGAAACACAGACGTGTTTCTGTGAAAAGAAGATTCGTTGTTTGGGATATATCAAAGTATTGTTAGAATTGAGAATATTGTTCCTCTTCCCCTTAGAAGCTTTACTTTGAAAGATAGTCTCGTTCTTTTGAAAGTGTACGAATTTCATGAAATGCTTTTGTTAGAAACAGAGATGTGTTTCGGTGAAAAGAAGATGCGTTGTTTGGGATTTATCAAAGTATTGTTAGAATTTAGAACAGTGGTTAGTGTTAGGGTTAGGATTAGTGTTAGGGTTAGGGTTATGGTTAGGGTTAGGGTTAGGGTTAGGGTTAGGTTTTAGGGTTAGGGTTAGGGTTAGGGTTAGGGTTATGGTTAGGTTTAGGTTTAGGGTTACTGTTAGGGTTAGGGTTAGTGTTAGGGTTAGTGTTAGGGTTAGGGTTAGGGTTTGCGTTAGGGTTAGGGTTAGGGTTCAGGTTAGGGTTAGGGTTAGGTTTTGGGTTAGGGTTAGGGTAAGGGTTATGGTAAGGGTTAGGGTTAGGAATAGGGTAGAGTTAGGGTCAGGGTTAGGGGTTAGGGTTAGGATTAGGGTTAGGTTTAGGGTTAGGGTTAGGGTTAGGGTAAGGGTTATGGTAAGGGTTAGGGTTAGGAATAGGGTAGAGTTAGGGTCAGGGTTAGGGTTAGGGTTAGGGTTCAGGTTAGGGTTAGGGTTAGGGTTAGGTTAGGGTTTATTTTAGGGTTAGCGTTAGGGGTTAGGGTTAGCGTTAGGGTTAGGGTTAGGGTTAGGGTTTTGGTTAGGGTTTGGGTTAGGGTTAGTGTTAGGGTTAGGGTTTGGGTTAGGGTTAGGGTAATGGTTAAGGTTGGGGTTACGGTTAGGGTTCGGTTAGGGGTAGGGTTAGGGGTTAGGGTTAGGATTAGGGTTAGGGTTAGGGTTAGGTTTAGGGTTTGGGTTAGGGTTAGGGTTACGGTTAGGGTTTGGGTTAGAGTTAGGGTAAGGGTTATGGTTATGGTTAGGGTTAGGTTTAGGGTTACGGGTACGGTTAGGGTTAGGGTTAGGGTTAGGGTTAGGGTTAGGGTTTAGGGTTAGGCTTAGGGTTAGTGTTGGGGTTATGGTTAGGGTTAGGGTTTGGTTAGGGTTTGCGTGAGGGTTAGGGTTAGGGTTAGGGTTCAGGTTAGGGTTAGGGTTAGGGTTTGGTTAGGGTTTGGGTTAGGGTTAGTGTTAGGGTTAGGGTTTGGGTTAGGTTTAGGGTAATGGTTAAGGTTGGGGTTACGGTTAGGTTTGGGTTAGGGGTAGGGTTAGGGGTTAGGGTTAGGGTTAGGGTTAGGTTTAGGGTTTGGGTTAGGGTTAGGGTTACGGTTAGGGTTAGGGTTAGGGTTCAGGTTAGGGTTAGGGTTAGGGTTAGGTTTAGGTTTAGGGTTTGGGTTAGGGTTAGGGTTACGGTTAGGGTTTGGGTTAGAGTTAGGGTAAGGGTTATGGGTATGGTTAGGGTTAGGGTTAGGGTTACGGGTACGGTTAGGGTTAGGGTTAGGGTTAGGGTTAGGGTTTAGGGTTAGGGTTAGGGTTATGGTTAGGGTTAGGGTTAGGGTTAGGATTAGGGTTAGGGTTAGGGTTAGGGTTAAGTTTAGGGTTTGGGTTACGTTTAGGGTTAGGGTTAGGGTTTGGGTTAGGGTTAGCATAAGTGTTAGGGTTAGGGTTAGGGTAGGGTTAGGGTTAGGGTTAGGGGTTAGGGTTAGGGTTAGGGTTAGCGTTAGGGTTTGGGTTAGGGTTAGGGTAAGGGTTAGGGTTATGGTTAGGGTTAGGGTTAGGGTTTGGGTTAGGGTTAGCATAAGTGTTAGGGTTAGGGTTAGGGTAGGGTTAGGGTTAGGGTTAGGGGTTAGGGTTAGGGTTAGGGTTAGGGTTAGGGTTCAGGTTAGGGTTAGGGTTAGGGTTAGGCTTAGCGTTAGGGTTAGGGTTAGGGTTAGGGTTAGGTTTAAGGTTTGGGTTAGGGTTAGGGTTACGGTTAGGGTTTGGGTTAGAGTTAGGGTATGGGTTATGGTTATGGTTAGGGTTAGGGTTTGGGTTAGGGTTAGCATAAGTGTTAGGGTTAGGGTTAGGGTAGGGTTAGGGTTAGGGTTAGGGTTAGGGTTAGGGTTAGGGTCAGGGTTTATGGTTAGGGTTAGGGTTAGGATTAAAAAAAAAGAATTTAGAAGAGTTTTACTCTTCCCCTAAGAAACTTTACTTTGAAAGATAATCTCGTTCTTTTGAAAGTGTATGAATTTCATGAAATGCTTTTGTAAGAAACACAGACGTGTTTCTTTGAAAAGAAGATTCGTTGTTTGGGATGTATCAAAGTATTGTTAGAATTGAGATCAGTGTTCCTCTTCTGTTTAGAAGCTTTACTTTGAGAGATATTCACATTCATCTGAAAGTGTATGAATTTCATGAAATGCTTTTGTAAGAAACGTAGACGTGATTGAAAAGAAGATTCGTTGTGTGGGATGTTTCACAGTATTGTTAGAATTGAGAACAGTGTTCCTCTTCCGCTTAGAAGCTTTACTTTGAAAGATAATCTCGTCTTATGAAAGGGTATGAATTTCATGAAATGCTTTTGTGAGAAACACAGACGTGTTTCGGTGAAAAGAAGATGCGTTGTTTGGGATTTATCAAAGTATTGTTAGAATTTAGAACAGTGGTTAGTGTTAGGGTTAGGATTAGTGTTAGGGTTAGGGTTATGGTTAGGGTTAGGGTTAGGGTTAGGTTTTAGGGTTAGGGTTAGGGTTAGGGTTAGGGTTATGGTTAGGTTTAGGTTTAGGGTTACTGTTAGGGTTAGGGTTAGTGTTAGGGTTAGTGTTAGGGTTAGGGTTAGGGTTTGCGTTAGGGTTAGGGTTAGGGTTCAGGTTAGGGTTAGGGTTAGGGTTTGGGTTAGGGTTAGGGTTAGGGTTAGCGTTAGGGTTTGGGTTAGGGTTAGGGTAAGGGTGAGGGTTAGTTTTACAGTTACGGTTAGGGTTAGGGTTAGGGTCAGGGTTTATGGTTAGGGTTAGGGTTAGGATTAAAAAAAAAGAATTTAGAAGAGTTTTACTCTTCCCCTAAGAAACTTTACTTTGAAAGATAATCTCGTTCTTTTGAAAGTGTATGAATTTCATGAAATGCTTTTGTAAGAAACACAGACGTGTTTCTTTGAAAAGAAGATTCGTTGTTTGGGATGTATCAAAGTATTGTTAGAATTGAGATCAGTGTTCCTCTTCTGTTTAGAAGCTTTACTTTGAGAGATATTCACATTCATCTGAAAGTGTATGAATTTCATGAAATGCTTTTGTAAGAAACGTAGACGTGATTGAAAAGAAGTTTCGTTGTGTGGGATGTTTCACAGTATTGTTAGAATTGAGAACAGTGTTCCTCTTCCGCTTAGAAGCTTTACTTTGAAAGATAATCTCGTCTTATGAAAGTGTATGAATTTCATGAAATGCTTTTGTGAGAAACACAGACGTGTTTCTGTGAAAAGAAGATTCGTTGTTTGGGATATATCAAAGTATTGTTAGAATTGAGAATATTGTTCCTCTTCCCCTTAGAAGCTTTACTTTGAAAGATAGTCTCGTTCTTTTGAAAGTGTACGAATTTCATGAAATGCTTTTGTTAGAAACAGAGATGTGTTTCGGTGAAAAGAAGATGCGTTGTTTGGGATTTATCAAAGTATTGTTAGAATTTAGAACAGTGGTTAGTGTTAGGGTTAGGATTAGTGTTAGGGTTAGGGTTATGGTTAGGGTTAGGGTTAGGGTTAGGTTTTAGGGTTAGGGTTAGGGTTAGGGTTAGGGTTATGGTTAGGTTTAGGTTTAGGGTTACTGTTAGGGTTAGCGTTAGTGTTAGGGTTAGTGTTAGGGTTAGGGTTAGGGTTTGCGTTAGGGTTAGGGTTAGGGTTCAGGTTAGGGTTAGGGTTAGGGTTTGGGTTAGGGTTAGGGTAAGGGTTATGGTAAGGGTTAGGGTTAGGAATAGGGTAGAGTTAGGGTCAGGGTTAGGGGTTAGGGTTAGGATTAGGGTTAGGTTTAGGGTTAGGGTTAGGGTTAGGGTAAGGGTTATGGTAAGGGTTAGGGTTAGGAATAGGGTAGAGTTAGGGTCAGGTTAGGGTTAGGGTTAGGGTTAGGGT
>JAQJZF010000038.1:662500-665000 GCA_028537955.1 Microtus californicus | reverse complement strand
GGTTAGGGTTAGGATTAAATAAAAAGAATTTAGAAGAGTTTTACTCTTCCCCTAAGAAACTTTACTTTGAAAGATAATCTCGTTCTTTTGAAAGTGTATGAATTTCATGAAATGCTTTTGTAAGAAACACAGACGTGTTTCTTTGAAAAGAAGATTCGTTGTTTGGGATGTATCAAAGTATTGTTAGAATTCAGATCAGTGTTCCTCTTCTGTTTAGAAGCTTTACTTTGAGAGATATTCACATTCATCTGAAAGTGTATGAATTTCATGAAATGCTTTTGTAAGAAACGTAGACGTGATTGAAAAGAAGATTCGTTGTGTGGGATGTTTCACAGTATTGTTAGAATTGAGAACAGTGTTCCTCTTCCGCTTAGAAGCTTTACTTTGAAAGATAATCTCGTCTTATGAAAGTGTATGAATTTCATGAAATGCTTTTGTGAGAAACACAGATGTGTTTCTGTGAAAAGAAGATTCGTTGTTTGGGATATATCAAAGTATTGTTAGAATTGAGAATATTGTTCCTCTTCCCCTTAGAAGCTTTACTTTGAAAGATAGTCTCGTTCTTTTGAAAGTGTACGAATTTCATGAAATGCTTTTGTTAGAAACAGAGATGTGTTTCGGTGAAAAGAAGATGCGTTGTTTGGGATTTATCAAAGTATTGTTAGAATTTAGAACAGTGGTTAGTGTTAGGGTTAGGATTAGTTTTAGGGTTAGGGTTATGGTTAGGGTTAGGGTTAGGGTTAGGTTTTAGGGTTAGGGTTAGGGTTAGGGTTAGGGTTAGGGTTATGGTTAGGTTTAGGTTTAGGGTTACTGTTAGGGTTAGGGTTAGTGTTAGGGTTAGTGTTAGGGTTAGGGTTAGGGTTTGCGTTAGGGTTAGGGTTAGGGTTCAGGTTAGGGTTAGGGTTAGGGTTTGGGTTAGGGTTAGGGTAAGGGTTATGGTAAGGGTTAGGGTTAGGAATAGGGTAGAGTTAGGGTCAGGGTTAGGGGTTAGGGTTAGGATTAGGGTTAGGTTTAGGGTTAGAGTTAGGTTTAGGGTTAGTGTTAGGGTTAGTGTTAGTGTTAGGGTTAGGGTTTGGTTAGGGTTTGCGTGAGGGTAAAGGTTAGGGTTAGGGTTCAGGTTAGGGTTAAGGTTAGGGTTAGGCTTAGCGTTAGGGTTAGTGTTAGGGTTAGGGTTTGGGTTAGATTTTGGGTTAGAGTTAGGGTTAGGGTTAGGGTTACGGTTAGGGTTAGGGTTAGGGTTAGGGTTTGCGTTAGGGTTAGGGTTAGGGTTATGGTTAGGGTAAGGGTTAGGGTTAGGGTTATGGTTAGGGTAAGGGTTTGGGTTAGGGTTAAGGTTAGGGATTAGGGTTAGGGTTAGGGTTAGGTTTAGGTTTAGGTTTACTGTTAGGGTTAGGGTTAGGGTTAGGGTTAGTGTTAGGGTTAGGGTTAGGGTTTGCGTTAGGGGTAGGGTTAGGGTTCAGGTTAGGGTTAGGGTTAGGGTTAGTGTTATGGTTAGGGTAGGGTTAGGGTTAGGGTTAGGGTTAGGTTTTAGGGTTAGGGTTAGGGTTAGGGTTAGGGTTAGGGTTAGGGTTAGGGTTAGGTTTAGGTTTAGGGTTACTGTTAGGGTTAGGGTTAGTGTTAGGGTTAGTGTTAGGGTTAGGGTTAGGGTTTGCGTTAGGGTTATGGTTAGGGTTCAGGTTAGGGTTAGGTTTAGGGTTTGGGTTAGGGTAAGGGTTATGGTAAGGGTTAGGGTTAGGAATAGGGTAGATTTAGGGTCAGGGTTAGGGGTTAGGGTTAGGATTAGGGTTAGGTTTAGGGTTAGGGTTAGGATTAGGGTTAGTGTTAGGGTTAGTGTTAGTGTTAGGGTTAGGGTTTGGTTAGGGTTTGCGTGAGGGTTAAGGTTAGGGTTAGGGTTAGGGTTCAGGTTAGGGTTAGGGTTAGGGTTAGGCTTAGCGTTAGGGTTAGTGTTAGGGTTAGGGTTTTGGTTAGATTTTGGGTTAGAGTTAGGGTTAGGATTAGGGTTACATTTAGGGTTAGGGTTAGGGTTTGCGTTAGGATTAGGGTTAGGTTTATTGTTAGGGTAAGGGTAAGGGTTGGGGTTATGGTTAGGGTAGGGTTAGGGTTAGGGTTAGGGTTAGGGGTTACGGTTAGCGTTAGTGTTAGTGTTAGGGTTAGCGTTAGGGTTTGGTTTAGGTTTAGGATTAGGGTTAGGGTTAGGTTTAGGGTTTGTGTTAGGGTTAGGGTAAGTGTTATGGTAAGGGTTAGGGTTAGGAATAGGGTAGAGTTAGGGTCAGGGTTAGGAGTTAGGGTTAGGATTAGGGTTAGGTTTAGGGTTAGGGTTAGGGTTAGGGTTAGTGTTGGGGTTATGGTTAGTGTTAGGGTTAGGGTTTGGTTAGGGTTTGCGTGAGGGTTAGGGTTAGGGTTAGGGTTCAGGTTAGGGTTAGGGTTAGGGTTAGGTTAGGGTTTATTTTAGGGTTAGCGTTAGGGGTTAGGGTTAGCGTTAGGGTTAGGGTTAGGGTTA
>JAQJZF010000038.1:650000-657500 GCA_028537955.1 Microtus californicus | reverse complement strand
GGGGTCAGGTTAGGGTTAGGGTTAGGATTAGGCTTAGCGTTAGGGTTAGTGTTAGGGTTAGGGTTTGGGTTAGATTTTGGGTTAGAGTTAGGGTTAGGGTTAGGGTTACGGTTAGGGTTAGGGTTAGGGTTTGCGTTAGGGTTAGGGTTAGGGTTATGGTTAGGGTAAGGGTTAGGGTTAGGGTTAGGGTTATGGTTAGGGTAGGGTTAGGGTTAGGATTAGGGTTAGGGGTTAGGGTTAGTGTTAGGGTTAGGGTTTGGGTTTGGGTTAGGGTAATGGTTAAGGTTGGGGTTACGGTTAGGGTTGGGTTAGGGGTAGGGTTAGGGGTTAGGGTTAGGGTTAGGGTTATGGATAGGGTTAGGTTTAGGGTTTGGTTTAGGATTAGGGTTACGGTTAGGGTTTGGGTTAGAGTTAGGGTAAGGGTTATGGTTATGTTTAGGGTTAGGTTTAGGGTTAGGGTTAGAGTTATGGTTAGGGTTAGGGTTAGGATTAGGGTTAGGCTTAGGGTTATGATTAGGGTTTGGGTTACAATTAGGGTTAGGGTTAGTGTTTGGGTTAGGGTTAGCATAAGTGTTAGGGGTCGAGTTAGGGTAGGGTTAGGGTTAGGGTTAGGGGTTAGGTTAGGGTTAGTGTTAGGGTTAGCGTTAGGGTTTGGGTTAGGTTTAGGGTAAGGGTTAGGGTTAGTTTTACAGTTACGGTTAGGGTTAGGGTTAGGGTCAGGGTTTATGGTTAGGGTTAGGGTTAGGATTAAAAAAAAAGAATTTAGAAGAGTTTTACTCTTCCCCTAAGAAACTTTACTTTGAAAGATAATCTCGTTCTTTTGAAAGTGTATGAATTTCATGAAATGCTTTTGTAAGAAACACAGACGTGTTTCTTTGAAAAGAAGATTCATTGTTTGGGATGTATCAAAGTATTGTTAGAATTGAGATCAGTGTTCCTCTTCTGTTTAGAAGCTTACTTTGAGAGATATTCACATTCATCTGAAAGTGTATGAATTTCATGAAATGCTTTTGTAAGAAACGTAGACGTGATTGAAAAGAAGATTCGTTGTGTGGAATGTTTCACAGTATTGTTAGAATTGAGAACAGTGTTCCTCTTCCGCTTAGAAGCTTTACTTTGAAAGATAATCTCGTCTTATGAAAGTGTATGAATTTCATGAAATGCTTTTGTGAGAAACACAGACGTGTTTCTGTGAAAAGAAGATTCGTTGTTTGGGATATATCAAAGTATTGTTAGAATTGAGAATATTGTTCCTCTTCCCCTTAGAAGCTTTACTTTGAAAGATAGTCTCGTTCTTTTGAAAGTGTACGAATTTCATGAAATGCTTTTGTTAGAAACAGAGATGTGTTTCGGTGAAAAGAAGATGCGTTGTTTGGGATTTATCAAAGTATTGTTAGAATTTAGAACAGTGGTTAGTGTTAGGGTTAGGATTAGTGTTAGGGTTAGGGTTATGGTTAGGGTTAGGGTTAGGGTTAGGTTTTTTTAGGGTTAGGGTTAGGGTTAGGGTTAGGTTTAGGTTTAGGGTTACTGTTAGGGTTAGGGTTAGTGTTAGGGTTAGTGTTAGGGTTAGGGTTAGGGTTTGCGTTAGGGTTAGGGTTAGGGTTCAGGTTAGGGTTAGGGTTAGGGTTTGGGTTAGGGTTAGGGTAAGGGTTATGGTAAGGGTTAGGGTTAGGAATAGGGTAGAGTTAGAGTCAGGGTTAGGGGTTAGGTTTAGGATTAGTGTTAGGTTTAGGGTTAGTGTTAGGGTTAGTGTTAGTGTTAGGGTTAGGGTTTGGTTAGGGTTTGCGTGAGGGTTAAAGTTAGGGTTAGGGTTAGGGTTCAGGTTAGGGTTAGGGTTAGGGTTAGGCTTAGCGTTAGGGTTAGTGTTAGGGTTAGGGTTTGGGTTAGATTTTGGGTTAGAGTTAGGGTTAGGGTTAGGGTTTGCGTTAGGGTTAGGGTTAGGGTTATGGTTAGGGTAAGGGTTAGGGTTTGCGTTAGGGTTAGGGTTAGGGTTATGGTTAGGGTTAGGGTTATGGTTAGGGTAAGGGTTAGGGTTAGGGTTAGTGTTAGGGTTAGGGTTAGGGTTAGGGTTAGGGTTTGCGTTAGGTTTAGCTTTAGGGTTCAGGTTAGGGTTAGGGTTAGGGTTTGGGTTAGGGTTAGGGTAAGGGTTATGGTAAGGGTTAGGGTTAGGAATAGGGTAGAGTTAGGGTCAGGGTTAGGGGTTAGGGTAAGGATTATGGTTAGGTTTAGGGTTAGGGTTAGGTTTAGGGTTAGTGTTAGGGTTAGTGTTAGTGTTAGGGTTAGGGTTTGGTTAGGGTTTGCGTGATGGTTAAGGTTAGGGTTAGGGTTAGGGTTCAGGTTAGGGTTAGGGTTAGGGTTAGGCTTAGCGTTAGGGTTAGTGTTAGGGTTAGGGTTTGGGTTAGATTTTGGGTTAGAGTTAGGGTTAGGGTTAGGGTTTGCGTTAGGTTTAGGGTTAGGGTTATGGTTAGGGTAAGGGTTAGGGTTAGTGTTAGGTTTAGGTTTAGGGTTACTGTTAGGGTTAGGGTTAGTGTTAGTGTTAGTGTTAGGGTTAGGGTTAGGGTTTGCGTTAGGGTTAGGGTTAGGGTTCAGGTTAGGGTTAGGGTTAGGGTTTGGGTTAGGGTTAGGGAAAGGGTTATGGTAAGGGTTAGGGTTAGGAATAGGGTAGAGTTAGGGTCAGGGTTAGGGGTTAGGGTTAGGATTAGTGTTAGGTTTAGGGTTCGGTTTAGGTTTAGGGTTTGTGTTAGGGTTAGTGTTAGTGTTAGGGTTATGATTTGGTTAAGGTTAGCGTGAGGGTTAAGGTTAGGGTTAGAGTTAGGGTTCAGGTTAGGGTTAGGGTTAGGGTTAGGGTTAGGGGTTACGGTTAGCGTTAGGGTTAGGGTTAGGGTTAGGGTTAGGGTTAGGGTTAGGTTTAGGTTTCGGGTTACTGTTAGGGTTAGGGTTAGTGTTAGGGTTAGTGTTAGGGTTAGGGTTAGGGTTTGCGTTAGGGTTAGGGTTCAGGTTAGGGTTAGGGTTAGGGTTAGGTTAGGGTTTAGGTTAGGGTTAGCGTTAGGGGTTAGTGTTAGCGTTAGGTTTAGGGTTAGGGTTAGGGTTTGGGTTAGGGTTTGGGTTAGGGTTAGTGTTAGGGTTAGGGTTTGGGTTAGGGTTAGGGTAATGGTTAAGGTTGGGGTTACGGTTAGGGTTGGGTTAGGGGTAGGGTTAGGGGTTAGGGTTAGGGTTAGGGTTATGGTTAGGGTTAGGGTTAGGTTTTAGGGTTAGGCTTAGGGTTTGGGTTAGGGTTAGGGTAAGGGTTATGGTAAGGGTTAGGGTTAGGAATAGGGTAGAGTTAGGGTCAGGGTTAGGGGTTAGGGTTAGGATTAGGGTTAGGTTTAGGGTTAGGGTTAGGTTTAGGGTTAGTGTTAGGGTTAGTGTTAGTGTTAGTGTTAGGGTTTGGTTAGGGTTTGCATGAGTGTTAAGGTTAGGGTTAGGGTTCAGGTTAGGGTTAGGGTTAGGCTTAGCGGTAGGGTTAGTGTTAGTGTTAGGGTTTGGGTTAGATTTTGGGTTAGAGTTAGGGTTAGGGTTAGGGTTTGCGTTAGGGTTAGGGTTAGGGTTTGCGTTAGGGTTAGGGTTAGGGTTATGGTTAGGGTAAGGGTTAGGGTTAGGGTTAGGGTTAGGGTTAGGGTTAGGGTTACTGTTAGGGTTAGGGTTAGTGTTAGGGTTAGTGTTAGGTTTATGGTTAGGGTTTGCGTTAGGGTTAGGGTTAGGGTTCAGGTTAGGGTTAGGGTTAGGGTTTGGGTTAGGGTTAGGGTAAGGGTTATGGTAAGGGTTAGGGTTAGGAATAGGGTAGAGTTAGGGTCAGGGTTAGGGGTTAGGTTTAGGGTTAGGTTTAGGTTTAGGGTTAGTGTTAGGGTTAGTGTTAGTGTTAGGGTTATGATTTGGTTAGGGTTTGCGTGAGGGTTAAGGTTAGGGTTAGAGTTAGGGTTCAGTTTAGGGTTAGGGTTAGGGTTAGGCTTAGCGTTAGGGTTAGTCTTAGGGTTAGGGTTTGGGTTAGATTTTGGGTTAGAGTTAGGGTTAGGGTTAGGGTTACGGTTAGGGTTAGGGTTAGGGTTTGCTTTAGGGTTAGGGTTAGGGTTAGGGTAGGGTTAGGGTTAGGGTTAGGGTTAGGGGTTACGGTTAGCGTTAGTGTTAGGGTTAGGGTTAGGGTTAGGGTTTGGTTTAGGGTTAGAATTAGGGTTAGGGTTTGTGTTAGGGTTTGTGTTTGGGTTAGGGTAAGTGTTATGGTAAGGGTTAGGGTTAGGAATAGGGTAGAGTTAGGGTCAAGGTTAGGAGTTAGGGTTAGGATTAGGGTTAGGTTTAGGGTTAGGGTTAGGGTTAGGGTTAGTGTTGGGGTTATGGTTAGTGTTAGGGTTAGGGTTTGGTTAGGGTTTGCGTGAGGGTTAGGGTTAGGGTTAGGGTTCAAGTTAGGGTTAGGGTTAGGGTTAGGTTAGGGTTTAGGTTAGGGTTAGCGTTAGGGGTTAGTGTTAGTGTTAGGTTTAGGGTTAGGGTTAGGGTTTGGGTTAGGGTTTGTGTTAGGTTTAGTGTTAGGGTTAGGGTTTTGGTTAGGGTTAGGGTAATGGTTAAGGTTGGGGTTACGGTTAGGGTTGGGTTAGGGGTAGGGTTAGGTGTTAGGGTTAGGGTTAGGGTTATGAATAGGGTTAGGTTTAGGGTTTGGGTTAGGGTTAGGGTTACGGTTAGGGTTTGGGTTCGAGTTATGGTAAGGGTTAGGGTTAGGAATAGGGTAGAGTTAGGGTGAGGGTTAGGGGTTAGGGTTAGGATTAGGGTTAGGTTTAGGGTTGGGTTTAGGTTTAGGGTTTGTGTTAGGGTTAGTGTTAGTGTTAGGGTTATGATTTGGTTAGGGTTTGCGTGAGGGTTAAGGTTAGGGTTAGAGTTAGGGTTAGGCTTAGCGTTAGGGTTAGTGTTAGGGTTAGGGTTTGGGTTAGATTTTGGGTTAGAGTTAGGGTTAGGGTTAGGGTTACGGTTAGGGTTAGGGTTAGGGTTTGCGTTAGGGTTAGGGTTAGGGTTATGGTTAGGGTAAGGGTTAGGGTTAGGGTTAGGGTTAGGGTTATGGTTAGGGTAGGGTTAGGGTTAGGGTTAGGGGTTACGGTTAGCGTTAGTGTTAGGGTTAGGGTTAGGGTTAGGGATTGGTTTAGGGTTAGGATTAGGGTTAGGGTTAGGGTTTGTGTTAGGGTTAGGGTAAGGGTTATGGTAAGGGTTAGGGTTAGGAATAGGGTAGAGTTAGGGTCAAGGTTAGGAGTTAGGGTTAGGATTAGGGTTAGGTTTAGGGTTAGGGTTAGGGTTAGTGTTGGGGTTATGGTTAGTGTTAGGGTTAGGGTTTGGATAGGGTTTGCGTGAGGGTTAGGGTTAGGGTTATGGTTAGGGTAAGGGTTAGGGTTAGGGTTAGGGTTAGGGTTATGGTTAGGGTAGGGTTAGGGTTAGGGTTAGGGTTAGTGTTAGGGTTAGTGTTAGGGTTAGGGTTAGGGTTTGCGTTAGGGTTAGGGTTCAGGTTAGGGTTAGGGTTAGGGTTAGGTTAGGGTTTAGGTTAGGGTTAGCGTTAGGGGTTAGTGTTAGCGTTAGGTTTAGGGTTAGGGTTAGGGTTTGGGTTAGGGTTTGGGTTAGGGTTAGTGTTAGGGTTAGGGTTTGGGTTAGGGTTAGGGTAATGGTTAAGGTTGGGGTTACGGTTAGGGTTGGGTTAGGGGTAGGGTTAGGGGTTAGGGTTAGGGTTAGGGTTATGGTTAGGGTTAGGGTTAGGTTTTAGGGTTAGGCTTAGTGTTTGGGTTAGGGTTAGGGTAAGGGTTATGGTAAGGGTTAGGGTTAGGAATAGGGTAGAGTTAGGGTCAGGGTTAGGGGTTAGGGTTAGGATTAGGGTTAGGTTTAGGGTTAGGGTTAGGTTTAGGGTTAGTGTTAGGGTTAGTGTTAGTGTTAGTGTTAGGGTTTGGTTAGGGTTTGCATGAGTGTTAAGGTTAGGGTTAGGGTTAGGGTTCAGGTTAGGGTTAGGGTTAGGCTTAGCGGTAGGGTTAGTGTTAGTGTTAGGGTTTGGGTTAGATTTTGGGTTAGAGTTAGGGTTAGGGTTAGGGTTTGCGTTAGGGTTAGGGTTAGGGTTTGCGTTAGGGTTAGGGTTAGGGTTATGGTTAGGGTAAGGGTTAGGGTTAGGGTTAGGGTTAGGGTTAGGGTTAGGGTTAGGGTTACTGTTAGGGTTAGGGTTAGTGTTAGGGTTAGTGTTAGGTTTATGGTTAGGGTTTGCGTTAGGGTTAGGGTTAGGGTTCAGGTTAGGGTTAGGGTTAGGGTTTGGGTTAGGGTTAGGGTAAGGGTTATGGTAAGGTTTAGGGTTAGGAATAGGGTAGAGTTAGGGTCAGGGTTAGGGGTTAGGTTTAGGGTTAGGTTTAGGTTTAGGGTTAGTGTTAGGGTTAGTGTTAGTGTTAGGGTTATGATTTGGTTAGGGTTTGCGTGAGGGTTAAGGTTAGGGTTAGAGTTAGGGTTCAGGTTAGGGTTAGGGTTAGGGTTAGGCTTAGAGTTAGGGTTAGTGTTAGGGTTAGGGTTTGGGTTAGATTTTGGGTTAGAGTTAGGGTTAGGGTTAGGGTTACGGTTAGGGTTAGGGTTAGGGTTTGCGTTAGGGTTAGGGTTAGGGTTATGGTTAGGGTAAGGGTTAGGGTTAGGGTTAGGGTTAGGGTTATGGTTAGGGTAGGGTTAGGGTTAGGGTTAGGGGTTACGGTTAGCGTTAGTGTTAGGGTTAGGTTTAGGGTTAGGGTTTGGTTTAGGGTTAGGATTAGGGTTAGGGTTAGGGTTAGGGTTTGTGTTAGGGTTAGGGTAAGGGTTATGATAAGGGTTAGGGTTAGGAATAGGGTAGAGTTAGGGTCAAGGTTAGGAGTTAGGGTTAGGATTAGGTTTAGGTTTAGGGTTAGGGTTAGGGTTAGGGTTAGTGTTGGGGTTATGGTTAGTTTTAGGGTTAGGGTTTGGTTAGGGTTTGCGTGAGGGTTAGGGTTAGGGTTATGGTTAGGGTAAGGGTTAGGGTTAGGGTTAGGGTTAGGGTTATGGTTAGGGTAGGGTTAGGGTTAGGGTTAGGGTTAGGGGTTACGGTTAGCGTTAG
The DNA here is from genome assembly GCA_028537955.1 of Microtus californicus. Taxonomy (NCBI): domain Eukaryota; kingdom Metazoa; phylum Chordata; class Mammalia; order Rodentia; family Cricetidae; genus Microtus; species Microtus californicus. Next base: position 650,401 of record JAQJZF010000038.1, on the reverse strand, counting down.
TGTTAGGGTTAGGGTTAGGGTTTGGTTTAGGGTTAGGATTAGGGTTAGGGTTATGGTTAGGGTTTGTGTTAGGGTTAGGGTAAGGGTTATGGTAATGGTTAGGGTTAGGAATAGGGTAGAGTTAGGGTCAAGGTTAGGAGTTAGGGTTAGGTTTAGGGTTAGGGTTAGGGTTAGGGTTAGTGTTGGGGTTATGGTTAGTGTTAGGGTTAGGGTTTTGTTAGGGTTTGCGTGAGGGTTAGGGTTAGGGTTAGGGTTCAAGTTAGGGTTAGGGTTAGGGTTAGGTTAGGGTTTAGGTTAGGGTTAGCGTTAGGGGTTAGTGTTAGCGTTAGGTTTAGGGTTAGGGTTAGGGTTTGGGTTAGGGTTTGGGTTAGGGTTAGTGTTAGGGTTAGGGTTTGGGTTAT
>JAQJZF010000038.1:632500-645000 GCA_028537955.1 Microtus californicus | reverse complement strand
TCTTCCCCTTAGAAGCTTTACTTTGAAAGATAGTCTCGTTCTTTTGAAAGTGTACGAATTTCATGAAATGCTTTTGTTAGAAACAGAGATGTGTTTCGGTGAAAAGAAGATGCGTTGTTTGGGATTTATCAAAGTATTGTTAGAATTTAGAACAGTGGTTAGTGTTAGGGTTAGGATTAGTGTTAGGGTTAGGGTTAGGGTTAGGGTTATGGTTAGGTTTTAGGGTTAGGGTTAGGGTTAGGGTTAGGGTTAGGTTTAGGTTTAGGGTTACTGTTAGGGTTAGGGTTAGTGTTAGGGTTAGTGTTAGGGTTAGGGTTAGGGTTTGCGTTAGGGTTAGCTTTAGGGTTCAGGTTAGGGTTAGGGTTAGGGTTTGGGTTAGGGTTAGGGTAAGGGTTATGGTAAGGGTTAGGGTTAGGAATAGGGTAGAGTTAGGGTTAGGGTTAGGGGTTAGGGTAAGGATTATGGTTAGGTTTAGGGTTAGGGTTAGGTTGAGGGTTAGTGTTAGGGTTAGTGTTAGTGTTAGGGTTAGGGTTTGGTTAGGGTTTGCGTGAGGGTTAAGGTTAGGGTTAGGGTTAGGGTTTAGGTTAGGGTTAGGGTTAGAGTTAGGCTTAGCGTTAGGGTTAGTGTTAGGGTTAGGGTTTGGGTTAGATTTTGGGTTAGAGTTAGGGTTAGGGTTAGGGTTACGGTTAGGGTTAGGGTTAGGGTTTGCGTTAGGGTTAGGGTTAGGGTTATGGTTAGGGTAAGGGTTAGGGTTAGGCTTAGGGTTAGGGTTATGGTTAGGGTAGGGTTAGGGTTAGGGTTAGGGTTAGGGTTAGGTGTTACGGTTAGCGTTACTGTTAGGGTTAGGGTTAGGGTTAGGGTTAGGGTTAGGGTTTGGGTTAGGGTTTGGGTTAGGGTTAGTGTTAGGGTTAGGGTTTGGGTTAGGGTTAGGGTAATGGTTAAGGTTGGGGTAACGGTTAGAGATGGGTTAGGTGTAGGGTTAGGGGTTAGGGTTAGGGTTAGGGTTAGGGTTAGGATTAGGGTTAGGTTTAGGGTTATGATTAGGGTTTGGGTTACATTTAGGGTTAGGGTTAGGGTTTGGGTTAGGGTTAGCATAAGTGTTAGGGTTAGAGTTAGGGTTTGCGTTAGGGTTAGGGTTAGGGTTCAGGTTAGGGTTAGGGTTAGGGTTTGGGTTAGTGTTAGGGTAAGGGTTATGGTTAGGGTAGGGTTAGGGTTAGGGTTAGGGGTTACGGTTAGCGTTACTGTTAGGGTTAGGGTTAGGGTTCAGGTTAGGGTTAGGGTTAGGGTTTGGGTTAGGGTTAGGGTAAGGGTTATGGTAAGGGTTAGGGTTAGGAATAGGGTAGAGTTAGGGTCAGGGTTAGGGGTTAGGGTTAGGATTAGGGTTAGGTTTAGAGTTAGGTTTAGGTTTAGGGTTAGTGTTAGGGTTAGTGTTAGTGTTAGGGTTATGATTTGGTTAGGGTTTGCGTGAGGGTTAAGGATAGGGTTAGAGTTAGGGTTCAGGTTAGGGTTAGGGTTAGGGTTAGGCTTAGCGTTAGGGTTAGTGTTAGGGTTAGGGTTTGGGTTAGATTTTGGGTTAGAGTTAGGGTTAGGGTTAGGATTACGGTTAGGGTTAGGGTTAGGGTTTGCGTTAGGGTTAGGGTTATGGTTAGGGTAAGGGTTAGGGTTAGGGTTAGGGTTATGGTTAGGGTAGGGTTAGGGTTAGGGTTAGGGTTATGGTTAGGGTTAGCGTTAGTGTTAGGGTTAGGGTTAGGGTTAGGGTTTGGTTTAGGGTTAGGATTAGGGTTAGGGTTAGGGTTAGGGTTTGTGTTAGGGTTATGGTAAGGGTTATGGTAAGGGTTAGGGTTAGGAATAGGGTAGAGTTAGGGTCAAGGTTAGGAGTTATTGTTAGGATTAGGGTTAGGTTTAGGGTTAGGGTTAGGGTTAGGGTTAGTGTTGGGGTTATGGTTAGTGTTAGGGTTAGGGTTTGGTTAGGGTTTGCGTGAGGGTTAGGGTTAGGGTTAGGGTTCAAGTTAGGTTTAGGGTTAGGGTTAGGTTAGGGTTTAGGTTAGGGTTAGCGTTAGGGGTTAGTGTTAGCGTTAGGTTTAGGGTTAGGGTTAGGGTTTGGGTTAGGGTTTGGGTTAGGGTTAGTGTTAGGGTTAGGGTTTGGGTTAGGGTTAGGGTAATGGTTAAGGTTGGGGTTACGGTTAGGGTTGGGTTAGGGGTAGGGTTAGGGGTTAGGGTTAGGGTTAGGGTAATGGATAGGGTTAGGTTTAGGGTTTAGGTTAGGGTTAGGGTTACGGTTAGGGTTTGGGTTAGAGTTATGGTAAGGGTTAGGGTTAGGAATAGGGTAGAATTAGGGTCAGGGTTAGGGGTTAGGGTTAGGATTAGGGTTAGGTTTAGGGTTAGGTTTAGGTTTAGGGTTTGTGTTAGGGTTAGTGTTAGTGTTAGGGTTATGATTTGGTTAGGGTTAGGGTTTGGGTTAGGGTTAGGGTTAGTGTTAGGGTTATGATTTGGTTAGGGTTTGCGTGAGGGTTAAGGTTAGGGTTAGAGTTAGGGTTCAGGTTAGGGTTAGGGTTAGGGTTAGGCTTAGCGTTAGGGTTAGTGTTAGGGTTAGGGTTTGGGTTAGATTTTGGGTTAGAGTTAGGGTTAGGGTTAGGGTTAGCGTTAGGGTTAGGGTTAGGGTTATGGTTAGGGTAAGGGTTAGGGTTAGGGTTAGGGTTAGGGTTATGGTTAGGGTAGGGTTAGGGTTAGGGGTTACGGTTAGTGTTACTGTTAGGGTTAGGGTTAGGGTTAGGGTTAGGGTTTGGTTTAGGGTTAGGATTAGGGTTAGGGTTAGGGTTAGGGTTTGTGTTAGGGTTAGGGTAAGGGTTATGGTAAGGGTTAGGATTAGGAATAGGGTAGAGTTAGGGTCAAGGTTAGGAGTTAGGGTTAGGATTAGGGTTAGGTTTAGGGTTAGGGTTAGGGTTAGTGTTGGGGTTATGGTTCGTGTTAGGGTTAGGGTTTGGTTAGGGTTTGCGTGAGGGTTAGGGTTAGGGTTAGGGTTCAAGTTAGGGTTAGGGTTAGGGTTAGGTTAGGGTTTAGGTTAGGGTTAGCGTTAGGGGTTAGTGTTAGCGTTAGGTTTAGGGTTAGGGTTAGGGTTTGGGTTAGGGTTTGGGTTAGGGTTAGTGTTAGGGTTAGGGTTTGGGTTAGGGTTAGGGTAATGGTTGAGGTTGGGGTTTCGGTTAGGGTTGGGTTAGGGGTTTGGTTAGGGGATAGGGTTAGGGTTAGGGTTAGGGTTAGGATTAGGGTTAGGGTTAGGGTTAGGATTAGGGTTTGGGTTACGTTTAGGGTTAGGGTTAGGGTTTGGGTTAGGGTTAGCATAAGTGTTAGGGTTAGGGTTAGGGTAGGGTTAGGGTTAGGGTTAGGGGTTAGGGTTAGGGTTAGGGTTAGGGTTAGCGTTAGGGTTTGGGTTAGGGTTAGGGTAAGGGTTAGGGTTAGTTTTACAGTTACGGTTAGGGTTAGGGTTAGGGTCAGGGTTTATGGTTAGGGTTAGGTTTAGGATTAAAAAAAAAGAATTTAGAAGAGTTTTCCTCTTCCCCTAAGAAACTTTACTTTGAAAGATAATCTCGTTCTTTTGAAAGTGTATGAATTTCATGAAATGCTTTTGTGAGAAACACAGACGTGTTTCTGTGAAAAGAAGATTCGTTGTTTGGGATATATCAAAGTATTGTTAGAATTGAAAACAGTGTTCCTCTTCTGTTTAGAAGCTTTAATTTGAGAGATATTCACATTCATCTGAAAGTGTATGAATTTCATGTAATGCTTCTGTAAGAAACACAGACGTGTTTCTTTGAAAAGAAGATTCGTTGTTTGGGATGTATCAAAGTATTGTTAGAATTGAGATCAGTGTTCCTCTTCTGTTTAGAAGCTTTACTTTGAGAGATATTCACATTCATCTGAAAGTGTATGAATTTCATGAAATGCTTTTGTAAGAAACGTAGACGTGAATGAAAAGAAGATTCGTTGTGTGGGATGTTTCACAGTATTGTTAGAATTGAGAACAGTGTTCCTCTTCCGCTTAGAAGCTTTACTTTGAAAGATAATCTCGTCTTATGAAAGTGTATGAATTTCATGAAATGCTTTTGTGAGAAACACAGACGTGTTTCTGTGAAAAGAAGATTCGTTGTTTGGGATATATCAAAGTATTGTTAGAATTGAGAATATTGTTCCTCTTCCCCTTAGAAGCTTTACTTTGAAAGATAGTCTCGTTCTTTTGAAAGTGTACGAATTTCATGAAATGCTTTTGTTAGAAACAGAGATGTGTTTCGGTGAAAAGAAGATGCGTTGTTTGGGATTTATCAAAGTATTGTTAGAATTTAGAACAGTGGTTAGTGTTAGGGTTAGGATTAGTGTTAGGGTTAGGGTTAGGGTTAGGGTTACGGTTAGGTTTTAGGGTTAGGGTTAGGGTTAGGGTTAGGGTTAGGTTTAGGTTTAGGGTTACTGTTAGGGTTAGGGTTAGTGTTAGGGTTAGTGTTAGGGTTAGGGTTAGGGTTTGCGTTAGGGTTAGCTTTAGGGTTCAGGTTAGGGTTAGGGTTAGGGTTTGGGTTAGGGTTAGGGTAAGGGTTATGGTAAGGGTTAGGGTTAGGAATAGGGTAGAGTTAGGTTTAGGGTTAGGGGTTAGGGTAAGGATTATGGTTAGGTTTAGGGTTAGGGTTAGGTTGAGGGTTAGTGTTAGGGTTAGTGTTAGTGTTAGGGTTAGGGTTTGGTTAGGGTTTGCGTGAGGGTTAAGGTTAGGGTTAGGGTTAGGGTTTAGGTTAGGGTTAGGGTTAGAGTTAGGCTTAGCGTTAGGGTTAGTGTTAGGGTTAGGGTTTGGGTTAGATTTTGGGTTAGAGTTAGGGTTAGGGTTAGGGTTACGGTTAGGGTTAGGGTTAGGGTTTGCGTTAGGGTTAGGGTTAGGGTTATGGTTAGGGTAAGGGTTAGGGTTAGGCTTAGGGTTAGGGTTATGGTTAGGGTAGGGTTAGGGTTAGGGTTAGGGTTAGGGTTAGGTGTTACGGTTAGCGTTACTGTTAGGGTTAGGGTTAGGGTTAGGGTTAGGGTTAGGGTTTGGGTTAGGGTTTGGGTTAGGGTTAGTGTTAGGGTTAGGGTTTGGGTTAGGGTTAGGGTAATGGTTAAGGTTGGGGTAACGGTTAGAGTTGGGTTAGGTGTAGGGTTAGGGGTTAGGGTTAGGGTTAGGGTTAGGGTTAGGATTAGGGTTAGGTTTAGGGTTATGATTAGGGTTTGGGTTACATTTAGGGTTAGGGTTAGGGTTTGGGTTAGGGTTAGCATAAGTGTTAGGGTTAGAGTTAGGGTTTGCGTTAGGGTTAGGGTTAGGGTTCAGGTTAGGGTTAGGGTTAGGGTTTGGGTTAGTGTTAGGGTAAGGGTTATGGTTAGGGTAGGGTTAGGGTTAGGGTTAGGGGTTACGGTTAGCGTTACTGTTAGGGTTAGGGTTAGGGTTTGGTTTAGGGTTAGGATTAGGGTTAGGGTTAGGGTTAGGGTTTGTGTTAGGGTTAGGGTAAGGGTTATGGTAAGGGTTAGGGTTAGGAATAGGGTAGAGTTAGGGTCAAGGTTAGGAGTTAGGGTTAGGATTAGGGTTATGTTTAGGGTTAGGGTTAGGGTTAGGGTTAGGGTTAGTGTTGGGGTTATGGTTAGTGTTAGGGTTAGGCTTTGGTTAGGGTTTGCGTGACGGTTAAGGTTAGGGTTAGAGTTAGGGTTCAGGTTAGGGTTAGGGTTAGGGTTAGGCTTAGCGTTAGGGTTAGTGTTAGGGTTAGGGTTTGGGTTAGATTTTGGGTTAGAGTTAGGGTTAGGGTTAGGATTACGGTTAGGGTTAGGGTTAGGGTTTGCGTTAGGGTTAGGGTTAGGGTTATGGTTAGGGTAAGGGTTAGGATTAGGGTTAGGGTTAGGGTTATGGTTACGGTAGGGTTAGGGTTAGGGTTAGGGTTAGGGGTTACGGTTAGCGTTAGTGTTAGTGTTAGGGTTAGGGTTAGGGTTAGGGTTTGGTTTAGGGTTAGGATTAGGGTTAGGGTTAGGGTTAGGGTTTGTGTTAGGGTTAGGGTAAGGGTTATGGTAAGGGTTAGGGTTAGGAATAGGGTAGAGTTAGGGTCAAGGTTAGGAGTTAGGGTTAGGATTAGGGTTAGGTTTAGGGTTAGGGTTAGGGTTAGGGTTAGTGTTGGGGTTATGGTTAGTGTTAGGGTTAGGGTTTGGTTAGGGTTTGCGTGAGGGTTAGGGTTAGGGTTAGGGTTCAAGTTAGGGTTAGGGTTAGGGTTAGGGTTAGGTTAGGGTTTAGGTTAGGGTTAGCGTTAGGGGTTAGTGTTAGCGTTAGGTTTAGGGTTAGGGTTAGGGTTTGGGTTAGGGTTTGGGTTAGGGTTAGTGTTAGGGTTAGGGTTTGGGTTAGGGTTAGGGTAATGGTTAAGGTTGGGGTTACGGTTAGGTTTGGGTTAGGGGTAGGGTTAGGGGTTAGGGTTAGGGTTAGGGTTATGGATAGGGTTAGGTTTAGGGTTTGGGTTAGGGTTAGGGTTACGGTTAGGGTTTGGGTTAGAGTTATGGTAAGGGTAAGGGTTAGGAATAGGGTAGAGTTAGGGTCAGGGTTAGGGGTTAGGGTTAGGATTAGGGTTAGGTTTAGGGTTAGGTTTAGGTTTAGGGTTTGTGTTAGGGTTAGTGTTAGTGTTAGGGTTATGATTTGGTTAGGGTTTGCGTGAGGGTTAAGGTTAGGGTTAGAGTTAGGGTTCAGGTTAGGGTTAGGTTTAGGGTTAGGCTTAGCGTTAGGGTTAGTGTTAGTGTTAGGGTTTGGGTTAGATTTTGGGTTAGAGTTAGGGTTAGGGTTAGGGTTAGCGTTAGGGTTAGGGTTAGGGTTATGGTTAGGGTAAGGGTTAGGGTTAGGGTTAGGGTTAGGGTTATGGTTAGGGTAGGGTTAGGGTTAGGGTTAGGGGTTACGGTTAGCGTTACTGTTAGGGTTAGGGTTAGGGTTTGGTTTAGGGTTAGGATTAGGGTTAGGGTTAGGGTTAGGGTTTGTGTTAGGGTTAGGGTAAGGGTTATGGTAAGGGTTAGGGTTAGGAATAGGGTAGAGTTAGGGTCAAGGTTAGGAGTTAGGGTTAGGATTAGGGTTAGGTTTAGGGTTAGGGTTAGGGTTAGGGTTAGTGTTGGGGTTATGGTTAGTGTTAGGGTTAGGGTTTGGTTAGGGTTTGCGTGAGGGTTAGGGTTAGGGTTAGGGTTCAAGTTAGGGTTAGGGTTAGGGTTAGGGTTAGGGTTTGGGTTAGGGTTTGGGTTAGGGTTAGTGTTAGGGTTAGGGTTTGGGTTAGGGTTAGGGTAATGTTTAATGTTGGGGTTACGGTTAGGGTTGGGTTAGGGGTAGGGTTAGGGGATAGGGTTAGGGTTAGGGTTAGGGTTAGGGTTAGGATTAGGGTTAGGGTTAGGGTTAGGATTAGGGTTTGGGTTACGTTTAGGGTTAGGGTTAGGGTTTGGGTTAGGGTTAGCATAAGTGTTAGGGTTAGGGTTAGGGTAGGGTTATGGTTAGGGTTAGGGTTAGGGTTAGGTTAGGGTTAGGGTTAGGGTTAGGATTAGCGTTAGGGGTTAGGGTTAGCGTTAGGGTTAGGGTTAGGGTATGGGTTAGGGTTAGGGTTAGGGTAGGGTTATGGTTAGTGTTAGGATTAGGGTTTAGGGTTAGGGTTAGGGTTAGGGTTAGGATTTGGGTTAGGGTTAGGGTTAGGGTTAGCGTTAGGGTTTGGGTTAGGGTTAGGGTAAGGGTTAGGGTTAGTTTTACAGTTACGGTTAGGGTTAGGGTTAGGGTCAGGGTTTATGGTTAGGGTTAGGGTTAGGATTAAAAAAAAAGAATTTAGAAGAGTTTTACTCTTCCCCTAAGAAACTTTACTTTGAAAGATAATCTCGTTCTTTTGAAAGTATATGAATTTCATGAAATGCTTTTTTAAGAAACACAGACGTGTTTCTTTGAAAAGAAGATTCGTTGTTTGGGATGTATCAAAGTATTGTTAGAATTGAGATCAGTGTTCCTCTTCTGTTTAGAACCTTTACTTTGAGAGATATTCACATTCATCTGAAAGTGTATGAATTTCATGAAATGCTTTTGTAAGAAACGTAGACGTGACTGAAAAGAAGATTCGTTGTGTGGGATGTTTCACAGTATTGTTAGAATTGAGAACAGTGTTCCTCTTCCGCTTAGAAGCTTTACTTTGAAAGATAATCTCGTCTTATGAAAGTGTATGAATTTCATGAAATGCTTTTGTGAGAAACACAGACGTGTTTCTGTGAAAAGAAGATTCGTTGTTTGGGATATATCAAAGTATTGTTAGAATTGAGAATATTGTTCCTCTTCCCCTTAGAAGCTTTACTTTGAAAGATAGTCTCGTTCTTTTGAAAGTGTTCGAATTTCATGAAATGCTTTTGTTAGAAACAGAGATGTGTTTCGGTGAAAAGAAGATGCGTTGTTTGGGATTTATCAAAGTATTGTTAGAATTTAGAACAGTGGTTAGTGTTAGGGTTAGGATTAGTGTTAGGGTTAGGGTTATGGTTAGGGTTAGGGTTAGGGTTAGGTTTTAGGGTTAGGGTTAGGGTTAGGGTTAGGTTTAGGTTTAGGGTTACTGTTAGGGTTAGGGTTAGTGTTAGGGTTAGTGTTAGGTTTAGGGTTAGGGTTTGCGTTAGGGTTAGGGTTAGGGTTCAGGTTAGGGTTAGGGTTAGGGTTTGGGTTAGGGTTAGGGTAAGGGTTATGGTAGGGTTAGGGTTAGGAATAGGGTAGAGTTAGGGTCAGGGTTAGGGGTTAGGGTTAGGATTAGGGTTAGGTTTAGGGTTAGGGTTAGGTTTAGGGTTAGTGTTAGGGTGTTAGTGTTAGGGTTAGGGTTTGGTTAGGGTTTGCGTGAGGGTTAAGGTTAGGGTTAGGGTTAGGGTTCAGGTTAGGGTTAGGGTTAGATTTTGGGTTAGAGTTAGGTTTAGGGTTAGGGTTACGGTTAGGGTTAGGGTTAGGGTTTGCGTTAGGGTTAGGGTTAGGGTTATGATTAGGGTAAGGGTTAGGGTTAGGGTTAGGGTTATGGTTAGGGTAGGATTAGGGTTAGGGTTAGGGTTAGGTGTTACGGTTAGCGTTAGTGTTAGGGTTAGGGTTAGGGTTAGGGTTAGGGTTTGGGTTAGGGTTTGTGTTAGGGTTAGTGTTAGGGTTAGGGTTTGGGTTAGGGTTAGGGTAATGGTTAAGGTTGGGGTTACGGTTAGAGTTGGGTTAGGTGTAGGGTTAGGGGTTAGGGTTAGGGTTATGGTTAGGGTTAGGTTTAGGGTTTGGGTTAGGTTTAGGGTTACGGTTAGGGTTTGGTTTAGAGTTAGGGTAAGGGTTATGGTTATGGTTAGGGTTAGGTTTAGGGTTACTGGTACGGTTAGGGTTAGGGTTAGGGTTTAGTGTTAGGGTTAGGGTTATGGTTAGGGTTAGGGTTAGGGTTAGGATTAGGGTTAGGTTTAGGGTTATGTTTAGGGTTTGGGTTACATTTAGGGTTAGGGTTAGGGTTTGGGTTAGGGTTAGCATAAGTGTTAGGGTTAGAGTTAGGGAATGGTTAGGGTTAGGGTTAGGGGTTAGGGTTAGGGTTAGGGTTAGGGTTATGGTTAGCGTTAGGGTTTGGGTTAGGGTTAGGGTTCAGGTTAGGGTTAGGGTTAGGGTTATGTTTAGGTTTAGGGTTACTGTTAGGGTTAGGGTTAGTGTTAGGGTTATTGTTAGGGTTAGGGTTAGGGTTTGCGTTAGGGTTAGGGTTAGTGTTCAGGTTAGGGTTACGGTTAGGGTTTGGGTTAGGGTTAGGGTAAGGGTTATGGTAAGGGTTAGGGTTAGGAATAGGGTAGAGTTAGGGTCAGGGTTAGGGGTTAGGGTTAGGATTAGGGTTCGGTTTAGGGTTAGGTTTAGGTTTAGGGTTAGTGTTAGGGTTAGTGTTAGTGTTAGGGTTATGATTTGGTTAGGGTTTGCGTGAGGGTTAAGGTTAGGGTAAGAGTTAGGGTTCAGGTTAGGGTTAGGGTTAGGGTTAGGCTTAGCGTTAGGGTTAGTGTTAGGGTTAGGGTTTGGGTTAGATTTTGGGTTAGAGTTAGTGTTAGGGTTAGGATTACGGTTAGGGTTAGGGTTAGCGTTAGGGTTTGCGTTAGGGTTAGGGTTAGGGTTATGGTTAGGGTAAGGGTTAGGGTTAGGGTTAGGGTTAGGGTTAGGGTTATGGTTAGGGTAGGGTTAGGGTTAGGGTTAGGGTTAGGGGTTACGGTTAGCGTTAGTGTTAGGGTTAGGGTTAGGGTTAGGGTTTGGTTTAGGGTTAGGATTAGGGTTAGGGTTAGGGTTAGGGTTTGTGTTAGGGTTAGGGTAAGGGTTATGGCAAGGGTTAGGGTTAGGAATAGGGTAGAGTTAGGGTCAAGGTTAGGAGTTAGGGTTAGGATTAGGGTTAGGTTTAGGGTTAGGGTTAGGGTTAGGGTTAGTGTTGGGGTTATGGTTAGTGTTAGGGTTATGATTTGGTTAGGGTTTGCGTGAGGGTTAAGGTTAGGGTTAGAGTTAGGGTTAGGCTTAGCGTTAGGGTTAGTGTTAGGGTTAGGGTTTGGGTTAGATTTTGGGTTAGAGTTAGGGTTAGGGTTATGGTTACGGTTAGGGTTAGGGTTAGGGTTTGCGTTAGGGTTAGGGTTAGGGTTATGGTTAGGGTAAGGGTTAGGGTTAGGGTTAGGGTTAGGGTTATGGTTAGGGTAGGGTTAGGGTTAGGGTTAGGGGTTACGGTTAGCGTTAGTGTTAGGGTTAGGGTTAGGGTTAGGGATTGGTTTAGGGTTAGGATTAGGGTTAGGGTTAGGGTTTGTGTTAGGGTTAGGGTAACGGTTATGGTAAGGGTTAGGGTTAGGAATAGGGTAGAGTTAGGGTCAAGGTTAGGAGTTAGGGTTAGGATTAGGGTTAGGTTTAGGGTTAGGGTTAGGGTTAGTGTTGGGGTTATGGTTAGTGTTAGGGTTAGGGTTTGGTTAGGGTTTGCGTGAGGGTTAGGGTTAGGGTTATGGTTAGGGTAAGGGTTAGGGTTAGGGTTAGGGTTAGGGTTATGGTTAGGGTAGGGTTAGGGTTAGGGTTAGGGTTAGTGTTAGGGTTAGTGTTAGGGTTAGGGTTAGGGTTTGCGTTAGGGTTAGGGTTCAGGTTAGGGTTAGGGTTAGGGTTAGGTTAGGGTTTAGGTTAGGGTTAGCGTTAGGGGTTAGTGTTAGCGTTAGGTTTAGGGTTAGGGTTAGGGTTTGGGTTAGGGTTTGGGTTAGGGTTAGTGTTAGGGTTAGGGTTTGGGTTAGGGTTAGGGTAATGGTTAAGGTTGGGGTTACGGTTAGGGTTGGGTTAGGGGTAGGGTTAGGGGTTAGGGTTAGGGTTAGGGTTATGGTTAGGGTTAGGGTTAGGTTTTAGGGTTAGGCTTAGTGTTTGGGTTAGGGTTAGGGTAAGGGTTATGGTAAGGGTTAGGGTTAGGAATAGGGTAGAGTTAGGGTCAGGGTTAGGGGTTAGGGTTAGGATTAGGGTTAGGTTTAGGGTTAGGGTTAGGTTTAGGGTTAGTGTTAGGGTTAGTGTTAGTGTTAGTGTTAGGGTTTGGTTAGGGTTTGCATGAGTGTTAAGGTTAGGGTTAGGGTTAGGGTTCAGGTTAGGGTTAGGGTTAGGCTTAGCGGTAGGGTTAGTGTTAGTGTTAGGGTTTGGGTTAGATTTTGGGTTAGAGTTAGGGTTAGGGTTAGGGTTTGCGTTAGGGTTAGGGTTAGGGTTTGCGTTAGGGTTAGGGTTAGGGTTATGGTTAGGGTAAGGGTTAGGGTTAGGGTTAGGGTTAGGGTTAGGGTTAGGGTTAGGGTTACTGTTAGGGTTAGGGTTAGTGTTAGGGTTAGTGTTAGGTTTATGGTTAGGGTTTGCGTTAGGGTTAGGGTTAGGGTTCAGGTTAGGGTTAGGGTTAGGGTTTGGGTTAGGGTTAGGGTAAGGGTTATGGTAAGGTTTAGGGTTAGGAATAGGGTAGAGTTAGGGTCAGGGTTAGGGGTTAGGTTTAGGGTTAGGTTTAGGTTTAGGGTTAGTGTTAGGGTTAGTGTTAGTGTTAGGGTTATGATTTGGTTAGGGTTTGCGTGAGGGTTAAGGTTAGGGTTAGAGTTAGGGTTCAGGTTAGGGTTAGGGTTAGGGTTAGGCTTAGAGTTAGGGTTAGTGTTAGGGTTAGGGTTTGGGTTAGATTTTGGGTTAGAGTTAGGGTTAGGGTTAGGGTTACGGTTAGGGTTAGGGTTAGGGTTTGCGTTAGGGTTAGGGTTAGGGTTATGGTTAGGGTAAGGGTTAGGGTTAGGGTTAGGGTTAGGGTTATGGTTAGGGTAGGGTTAGGGTTAGGGTTAGGGGTTACGGTTAGCGTTAGTGTTAGGGTTAGGGTTAGGGTTAGGGTTTGGTTTAGGGTTAGGATTAGGGTTAGGGTTAGGGTTAGGGTTTGTGTTAGGGTTAGGGTAAGGGTTATGATAAGGGTTAGGGTTAGGAATAGGGTAGAGTTAGGGTCAAGGTTAGGAGTTAGGGTTAGGATTAGGTT
>JAQJZF010000038.1:617500-627500 GCA_028537955.1 Microtus californicus | reverse complement strand
GGTTAGGGTTAGGGTAAGGGTTAGGGTTAGTTTTACAGTTACGGTTAGGGTTAGGGTTAGGGTCAGGGTTTATGGTTAGGGTTAGGTTTAGGATTAAAAAAAAAGAATTTAGAAGAGTTTTCCTCTTCCCCTAAGACACTTTACTTTGAAAGATAATCTCGTTCTTTTGAAAGTGTATGAATTTCATGAAATGCTTTTGTAAGAAACACAGACGTGTTTCTTTGAAAAGAAGATTCGTTGTTTGGGATGTATCAAAGTATTGTTAGAATTGAGATCAGTGTTCCTCTTCTGTTTAGAAGCTTTACTTTGAGAGATATTCACATTCATCTGAAAGTGTATGAATTTCATGAAATGCTTTTGTAAGAAACGTAGACGTGAATGAAAAGAAGATTCGTTGTGTGGGATGTTTCACAGTATTGTTAGAATTGAGAACAGTGTTCCTCTTCCGCTTAGAAGCTTTACTTTGAAAGATAATCTCGTCTTATGAAAGTGTATGAATTTCATGAAATGCTTTTGTGAGAAACACAGACGTGTTTCTGTGAAAAGAAGATTCGTTGTTTGGGATATATCAAAGTATTGTTAGAATTGAGAATATTGTTCCTCTTCCCCTTAGAAGCTTTACTTTGAAAGATAGTCTCGTTCTTTTGAAAGTGTACGAATTTCATGAAATGCTTTTGTTAGAAACAGAGATGTGTTTCGGTGAAAAGAAGATGCGTTGTTTGGGATTTATCAAAGTATTGTTAGAATTTAGAACAGTGGTTAGTGTTAGGGTTAGGATTAGTGTTAGGGTTAGGGTTAGGGTTAGGGTTATGGTTAGGTTTTAGGGTTAGGGTTAGGGTTAGGGTTAGGGTTAGGTTTAGGTTTAGGGTTACTGTTAGGGTTAGGGTTAGTGTTAGGGTTAGTGTTAGGGTTAGGGTTAGGGTTTGCGTTAGGGTTAGCTTTAGGGTTCAGGTTAGGGTTAGGGTTAGGGTTTGGGTTAGGGTTAGGGTAAGGGTTATGGTAAGGGTTAGGGTTAGGAATAGGGTAGAGTTAGGGTTAGGGTTAGGGGTTAGGGTAAGGATTATGGTTAGGTTTAGGGTTAGGGTTAGGTTGAGGGTTAGTGTTAGGGTTAGTGTTAGTGTTAGTGTTAGGGTTTGGTTAGGGTTTGCGTGAGGGTTAAGGTTAGGGTTAGGGTTAGGGTTTAGGTTAGGGTTAGGGTTAGAGTTAGGCTTAGCGTTAGGGTTAGTGTTAGGGTTAGGGTTTGGGTTAGATTTTGGGTTAGAGTTAGGGTTAGGGTTAGGGTTACGGTTAGGGTTAGGGTTAGGGTTTGCGTTAGGGTTAGGGTTAGGGTTATGGTTAGGGTAAGGGTTAGGGTTAGGCTTAGGGTTAGGGTTATGGTTAGGGTAGGGTTAGGGTTAGGGTTAGGGTTAGGGTTAGGTGTTACGGTTAGCGTTACTGTTAGGGTTAGGGTTAGGGTTAGGGTTAGGGTTAGGGTTTGGGTTAGGGTTTGGGTTAGGGTTAGTGTTAGGGTTAGGGTTTGGGTTAGGGTTAGGGTAATGGTTAAGGTTGGGGTAACGGTTAGAGATGGGTTAGGTGTAGGGTTAGGGGTTAGGGTTAGGGTTAGGGTTAGGGTTAGGATTAGGGTTAGGTTTAGGGTTATGATTAGGGTTTGGGTTACATTTAGGGTTAGGGTTAGGGTTTGGGTTAGGGTTAGCATAAGTGTTAGGGTTAGAGTTAGGGTTTGCGTTAGGGTTAGGGTTAGGGTTCAGGTTAGGGTTAGGGTTAGGGTTTGGGTTAGTGTTAGGGTAAGGGTTATGGTTAGGGTAGGGTTAGGGTTAGGGTTAGGGGTTACGGTTAGCGTTACTGTTAGGGTTAGGGTTAGGGTTCAGGTTAGGGTTAGGGTTAGGGTTTGGGTTAGGGTTAGGGTAAGGGTTATGGTAAGGGTTAGGGTTAGGAATAGGGTAGAGTTAGGGTCAGGGTTAGGGGTTAGGGTTAGGATTAGGGTTAGGTTTAGAGTTAGGTTTAGGTTTAGGGTTAGTGTTAGGGTTAGTGTTAGTGTTAGGGTTATGATTTGGTTAGGGTTTGCGTGAGGGTTAAGGATAGGGTTAGAGTTAGGGTTCAGGTTAGGGTTAGGGTTAGGGTTAGGCTTAGCGTTAGGGTTAGTGTTAGGGTTAGGGTTTGGGTTAGATTTTGGGTTAGAGTTAGGGTTAGGGTTAGGATTACGGTTAGGGTTAGGGTTAGGGTTTGCGTTAGGGTTAGGGTTATGGTTAGGGTAAGGGTTAGGGTTAGGGTTAGGGTTATGGTTAGGGTAGGGTTAGGGTTAGGGTTAGGGTTATGGTTAGGGTTAGCGTTAGTGTTAGGGTTAGGGTTAGGGTTAGGGTTTGGTTTAGGGTTAGGATTAGGGTTAGGGTTAGGGTTAGGGTTTGTGTTAGGGTTATGGTAAGGGTTATGGTAAGGGTTAGGGTTAGGAATAGGGTAGAGTTAGGGTCAAGGTTAGGAGTTATTGTTAGGATTAGGGTTAGGTTTAGGGTTAGGGTTAGGGTTAGGGTTAGTGTTGGGGTTATGGTTAGTGTTAGGGTTAGGGTTTGGTTAGGGTTTGCGTGAGGGTTAGGGTTAGGGTTAGGGTTCAAGTTAGGTTTAGGGTTAGGGTTAGGTTAGGGTTTAGGTTAGGGTTAGCGTTAGGGGTTAGTGTTAGCGTTAGGTTTAGGGTTAGGGTTAGGGTTTGGGTTAGGGTTTGGGTTAGGGTTAGTGTTAGGGTTAGGGTTTGGGTTAGGGTTAGGGTAATGGTTAAGGTTGGGGTTACGGTTAGGGTTGGGTTAGGGGTAGGGTTAGGGGTTAGGGTTAGGGTTAGGGTAATGGATAGGGTTAGGTTTAGGGTTTGGGTTAGGGTTAGGGTTACGGTTAGGGTTTGGGTTAGAGTTATGGTAAGGGTTAGGGTTAGGAATAGGGTAGAATTAGGGTCAGGGTTAGGGGTTAGGGTTAGGATTAGGGTTAGGTTTAGGGTTAGGTTTAGGTTTAGGGTTTGTGTTAGGGTTAGTGTTAGTGTTAGGGTTATGATTTGGTTAGGGTTAGGGTTTGGGTTAGGGTTAGGGTTAGTGTTAGGGTTATGATTTGGTTAGGGTTTGCGTGAGGGTTAAGGTTAGGGTTAGAGTTAGGGTTCAGGTTAGGGTTAGGGTTAGGGTTAGGCTTAGCGTTAGGGTTAGTGTTAGGGTTAGGGTTTGGGTTAGATTTTGGGTTAGAGTTAGGGTTAGGGTTAGGGTTAGCGTTAGGGTTAGGGTTAGGGTTATGGTTAGGGTAAGGGTTAGGGTTAGGGTTAGGGTTAGGGTTATGGTTAGGGTAGGGTTAGGGTTAGGGGTTACGGTTAGTGTTACTGTTAGGGTTAGGGTTAGGGTTAGGGTTAGGGTTTGGTTTAGGGTTAGGATTAGGGTTAGGGTTAGGGTTAGGGTTTGTGTTAGGGTTAGGGTAAGGGTTATGGTAAGGGTTAGGATTAGGAATAGGGTAGAGTTAGGGTCAAGGTTAGGAGTTAGGGTTAGGATTAGGGTTAGGTTTAGGGTTAGGGTTAGGGTTAGTGTTGGGGTTATGGTTCGTGTTAGGGTTAGGGTTTGGTTAGGGTTTGCGTGAGGGTTAGGGTTAGGGTTAGGGTTCAAGTTAGGGTTAGGGTTAGGGTTAGGTTAGGGTTTAGGTTAGGGTTAGCGTTAGGGGTTAGTGTTAGCGTTAGGTTTAGGGTTAGGGTTAGGGTTTGGGTTAGGGTTTGGGTTAGGGTTAGTGTTAGGGTTAGGGTTTGGGTTAGGGTTAGGGTAATGGTTGAGGTTGGGGTTTCGGTTAGGGTTGGGTTAGGGGTTTGGTTAGGGGATAGGGTTAGGGTTAGGGTTAGGGTTAGGATTAGGGTTAGGGTTAGGGTTAGGATTAGGGTTTGGGTTACGTTTAGGGTTAGGGTTAGGGTTTGGGTTAGGGTTAGCATAAGTGTTAGGGTTAGGGTTAGGGTAGGGTTAGGGTTAGGGTTAGGGGTTAGGGTTAGGGTTAGGGTTAGGGTTAGCGTTAGGGTTTGGGTTAGGGTTAGGGTAAGGGTTAGGGTTAGTTTTACAGTTACGGTTAGGGTTAGGGTTAGGGTCAGGGTTTATGGTTAGGGTTAGGTTTAGGATTAAAAAAAAAGAATTTAGAAGAGTTTTCCTCTTCCCCTAAGAAACTTTACTTTGAAAGATAATCTCGTTCTTTTGAAAGTGTATGAATTTCATGAAATGCTTTTGTAAGAAACACAGACGTGTTTCTTTGAAAAGAAGATTCGTTGTTTGGGATGTATCAAAGTATTGTTAGAATTGAGATCAGTGTTCCTCTTCTGTTTAGAAGCTTTACTTTGAGAGATATTCACATTCATCTGAAAGTGTATGAATTTCATGAAATGCTTTTGTAAGAAACGTAGACGTGAATGAAAAGAAGATTCGTTGTGTGGGATGTTTCACAGTATTGTTAGAATTGAGAACAGTGTTCCTCTTCCGCTTAGAAGCTTTACTTTGAAAGATAATCTCGTCTTATGAAAGTGTATGAATTTCATGAAATGCTTTTGTGAGAAACACAGACGTGTTTCTGTGAAAAGAAGATTCGTTGTTTGGGATATATCAAAGTATTGTTAGAATTGAGAATATTGTTCCTCTTCCCCTTAGAAGCTTTACTTTGAAAGATAGTCTCGTTCTTTTGAAAGTGTACGAATTTCATGAAATGCTTTTGTTAGAAACAGAGATGTGTTTCGGTGAAAAGAAGATGCGTTGTTTGGGATTTATCAAAGTATTGTTAGAATTTAGAACAGTGGTTAGTGTTAGGGTTAGGATTAGTGTTAGGGTTAGGGTTAGGGTTAGGGTTACGGTTAGGTTTTAGGGTTAGGGTTAGGGTTAGGGTTAGGGTTAGGTTTAGGTTTAGGGTTACTGTTAGGGTTAGGGTTAGTGTTAGGGTTAGTGTTAGGGTTAGGGTTAGGGTTTGCGTTAGGGTTAGCTTTAGGGTTCAGGTTAGGGTTAGGGTTAGGGTTTGGGTTAGGGTTAGGGTAAGGGTTATGGTAAGGGTTAGGGTTAGGAATAGGGTAGAGTTAGGTTTAGGGTTAGGGGTTAGGGTAAGGATTATGGTTAGGTTTAGGGTTAGGGTTAGGTTGAGGGTTAGTGTTAGGGTTAGTGTTAGTGTTAGGGTTAGGGTTTGGTTAGGGTTTGCGTGAGGGTTAAGGTTAGGGTTAGGGTTAGGGTTTAGGTTAGGGTTAGGGTTAGAGTTAGGCTTAGCGTTAGGGTTAGTGTTAGGGTTAGGGTTTGGGTTAGATTTTGGGTTAGAGTTAGGGTTAGGGTTAGGGTTACGGTTAGGGTTAGGGTTAGGGTTTGCGTTAGGGTTAGGGTTAGGGTTATGGTTAGGGTAAGGGTTAGGGTTAGGCTTAGGGTTAGGGTTATGGTTAGGGTAGGGTTAGGGTTAGGGTTAGGGTTAGGGTTAGGTGTTACGGTTAGCGTTACTGTTAGGGTTAGGGTTAGGGTTAGGGTTAGGGTTAGGGTTTGGGTTAGGGTTTGGGTTAGGGTTAGTGTTAGGGTTAGGGTTTGGGTTAGGGTTAGGGTAATGGTTAAGGTTGGGGTAACGGTTAGAGTTGGGTTAGGTGTAGGGTTAGGGGTTAGGGTTAGGGTTAGGGTTAGGGTTAGGATTAGGGTTAGGTTTAGGGTTATGATTAGGGTTTGGGTTACATTTAGGGTTAGGGTTAGGGTTTGGGTTAGGGTTAGCATAAGTGTTAGGGTTAGAGTTAGGGTTTGCGTTAGGGTTAGGGTTAGGGTTCAGGTTAGGGTTAGGGTTAGGGTTTGGGTTAGTGTTAGGGTAAGGGTTATGGTTAGGGTAGGGTTAGGGTTAGGGTTAGGGGTTACGGTTAGCGTTACTGTTAGGGTTAGGGTTAGGGTTTGGTTTAGGGTTAGGATTAGGGTTAGGGTTAGGGTTAGGGTTTGTGTTAGGGTTAGGGTAAGGGTTATGGTAAGGGTTAGGGTTAGGAATAGGGTAGAGTTAGGGTCAAGGTTAGGAGTTAGGGTTAGGATTAGGGTTAGGTTTAGGGTTAGGGTTAGGGTTAGGGTTAGTGTTGGGGTTATGGTTAGTGTTAGGGTTAGGCTTTGGTTAGGGTTTGCGTGACGGTTAAGGTTAGGGTTAGAGTTAGGGTTCAGGTTAGGGTTAGGGTTAGGGTTAGGCTTAGCGTTAGGGTTAGTGTTAGGGTTAGGGTTTGGGTTAGATTTTGGGTTAGAGTTAGGGTTAGGGTTAGGATTACGGTTAGGGTTAGGGTTAGGGTTTGCGTTAGGGTTAGGGTTAGGGTTATGGTTAGGGTAAGGGTTAGGATTAGGGTTAGGGTTAGGGTTATGGTTACGGTAGGGTTAGGGTTAGGGTTAGGGTTAGGGGTTACGGTTAGCGTTAGTGTTAGTGTTAGGGTTAGGGTTAGGGTTAGGGTTTGGTTTAGGGTTAGGATTAGGGTTAGGGTTAGGGTTAGGGTTTGTGTTAGGGTTAGGGTAAGGGTTATGGTAAGGGTTAGGGTTAGGAATAGGGTAGAGTTAGGGTCAAGGTTAGGAGTTAGGGTTAGGATTAGGGTTAGGTTTAGGGTTAGGGTTAGGGTTAGGGTTAGTGTTGGGGTTATGGTTAGTGTTAGGGTTAGGGTTTGGTTAGGGTTTGCGTGAGGGTTAGGGTTAGGGTTAGGGTTCAAGTTAGGGTTAGGGTTAGGGTTAGGGTTAGGTTAGGGTTTAGGTTAGGGTTAGCGTTAGGGGTTAGTGTTAGCGTTAGGTTTAGGGTTAGGGTTAGGGTTTGGGTTAGGGTTTGGGTTAGGGTTAGTGTTAGGGTTAGGGTTTGGGTTAGGGTTAGGGTAATGGTTAAGGTTGGGGTTACGGTTAGGGTTGGGTTAGGGGTAGGGTTAGGGGTTAGGGTTAGGGTTAGGGTTATGGATAGGGTTAGGTTTAGGGTTTGGGTTAGGGTTAGGGTTACGGTTAGGGTTTGGGTTAGAGTTATGGTAAGGGTAAGGGTTAGGAATAGGGTAGAGTTAGGGTCAGGGTTAGGGGTTAGGGTTAGGATTAGGGTTAGGTTTAGGGTTAGGTTTAGGTTTAGGGTTTGTGTTAGGGTTAGTGTTAGTGTTAGGGTTATGATTTGGTTAGGGTTTGCGTGAGGGTTAAGGTTAGGGTTAGAGTTAGGGTTCAGGTTAGGGTTAGGTTTAGGGTTAGGCTTAGCGTTAGGGTTAGTGTTAGTGTTAGGGTTTGGGTTAGATTTTGGGTTAGAGTTAGGGTTAGGGTTAGGGTTAGCGTTAGGGTTAGGGTTAGGGTTATGGTTAGGGTAAGGGTTAGGGTTAGGGTTAGGGTTAGGGTTATGGTTAGGGTAGGGTTAGGGTTAGGGTTAGGGGTTACGGTTAGCGTTACTGTTAGGGTTAGGGTTAGGGTTTGGTTTAGGGTTAGGATTAGGGTTAGGGTTAGGGTTAGGGTTTGTGTTAGGGTTAGGGTAAGGGTTATGGTAAGGGTTAGGGTTAGGAATAGGGTAGAGTTAGGGTCAAGGTTAGGAGTTAGGGTTAGGATTAGGGTTAGGTTTAGGGTTAGGGTTAGGGTTAGGGTTAGTGTTGGGGTTATGGTTAGTGTTAGGGTTAGGGTTTGGTTAGGGTTTGCGTGAGGGTTAGGGTTAGGTTTAGGGTTCAAGTTAGGGTTAGGGTTAGGGTTAGGGTTAGGGTTTGGGTTAGGGTTTGGGTTAGGGTTAGTGTTAGGGTTAGGGTTTGGGTTAGGGTTAGGGTAATGTTTAATGTTGGGGTTACGGTTAGGGTTGGGTTAGGGGTAGGGTTAGGGGATAGGGTTAGGATTAGGGTTAGGGTTAGGGTTAGGATTAGGGTTAGGGTTAGGGTTAGGATTAGGGTTTGGGTTACGTTTAGGGTTAGGGTTAGGGTTTGGGTTAGGGTTAGCATAAGTGTTAGGGTTAGGGTTAGGGTAGGGTTAGGGTTAGGGTTAGGGTTAGGGTTAGGTTAGGGTTAGGGTTAGGGTTAGGATTAGCGTTAGGGGTTAGGGTTAGCGTTAGGGTTAGGGTTAGGGTATGGGTTAGGGTTAGGGTTAGGGTAGGGTTATGGTTAGTGTTAGGATTAGGGTTTAGGGTTAGGGTTAGGGTTAGGGTTAGGATTTGGGTTAGGGTTAGGGTTAGGGTTAGCGTTAGGGTTTGGGTTAGGGTTAGGGTAAGGGTTAGGGTTAGTTTTACAGTTACGGTTAGGGTTAGGGTTAGGGTCAGGGTTTATGGTTAGGGTTAGGGTTAGGATTAAAAAAAAAGAATTTAGAAGAGTTTTACTCTTCCCCTAAGAAACTTTACTTTGAAAGATAATCTCGTTCTTTTGAAAGTATATGAATTTCATGAAATGCTTTTTTAAGAAACACAGACGTGTTTCTTTGAAAAGAAGATTCGTTGTTTGGGATGTATCAAAGTATTGTTAGAATTGAGATCAGTGTTCCTCTTCTGTTTAGAACCTTTACTTTGAGAGATATTCACATTCATCTGAAAGTGTATGAATTTCATGAAATGCTTTTGTAAGAAACGTAGACGTGACTGAAAAGAAGATTCGTTGTGTGGGATGTTTCACAGTATTGTTAGAATTGAGAACAGTGTTCCTCTTCCGCTTAGAAGCTTTACTTTGAAAGATAATCTCGTCTTATGAAAGTGTATGAATTTCATGAAATGCTTTTGTGAGAAACACAGACGTGTTTCTGTGAAAAGAAGATTCGTTGTTTGGGATATATCAAAGTATTGTTAGAATTGAGAATATTGTTCCTCTTCCCCTTAGAAGCTTTACTTTGAAAGATAGTCTCGTTCTTTTGAAAGTGTTCGAATTTCATGAAATGCTTTTGTTAGAAACAGAGATGTGTTTCGGTGAAAAGAAGATGCGTTGTTTGGGATTTATCAAAGTATTGTTAGAATTTAGAACAGTGGTTAGTGTTAGGGTTAGGATTAGTGTTAGGGTTAGGGTTATGGTTAGGGTTAGGGTTAGGGTTAGGTTTTAGGGTTAGGGTTAGGGTTAGGGTTAGGTTTAGGTTTAGGGTTACTGTTAGGGTTAGGGTTAGTGTTAGGGTTAGTGTTAGGTTTAGGGTTAGGGTTTGCGTTAGGGTTAGGGTTAGGGTTCAGGTTAGGGTTAGGGTTGGGTTTGGGTTAGGGTTAGGGTAAGGGTTATGGTAGGGTTAGGGTTAGGAATAGGGTAGAGTTAGGGTCAGGGTTAGGGGTTAGGGTTAGGATTAGGGTTAGGTTTAGGGTTAGGGTTAGGTTTAGGGTTAGTGTTAGGGTGTTAGTGTTAGGGTTAGGGTTTGGTTAGGGTTTGCGTGAGGGTTAAGGTTAGGGTTAGGGTTAGGGTTCAGGTTAGGGTTAGGGTTAGATTTTGGGTTAGAGTTAGGTTTAGGGTTAGGGTTACGGTTAGGGTTAGGGTTAGGGTTTGCGTTAGGGTTAGGGTTAGGGTTATGATTAGGGTAAGGGTTAGGGTTAGGGTTAGGGTTATGGTTAGGGTAGGATTAGGGTTAGGGTTAGGGTTAGGTGTTACGGTTAGCGTTAGTGTTAGGGTTAGGGTTAGGGTTAGGGTTAGGGTTTGGGTTAGGGTTTGTGTTAGGGTTAGTGTTAGGGTTAGGGTTTGGGTTAGGGTTAGGGTAATGGTTAAGGTTGGGGTTACGGTTAGAGTTGGGTTAGGTGTAGGGTTAGGGGTTAGGGTTAGGGTTATGGTTAGGGTTAGGTTTAGGGTTTGGGTTAGGTTTAGGGTTACGGTTAGGGTTTGGTTTAGAGTTAGGGTAAGGGTTATGGTTATGGTTAGGGTTAGGTTTAGGGTTACTGGTACGGTTAGGGTTAGGGTTAGGGTTTAGTGTTAGGGTTAGGGTTATGGTTAGGGTTAGGGTTAGGGTTAGGATTAGGGTTAGGTTTAGGGTTATGTTTAGGGTTTGGGTTACATTTAGGGTTAGGGTTAGGGTTTGGGTTAGGGTTAGCATAAGTGTTAGGGTTAGAGTTAGGGAATGGTTAGGGTTAGGGTTAGGGGTTAGGGTTA
>JAQJZF010000038.1:607500-610000 GCA_028537955.1 Microtus californicus | reverse complement strand
AGGGTTAGGGTTAGGAATAGGGTAGAGTTAGGGTCAGGGTTAGGGGTTAGGGTTAGGATTAGGGTTAGGTTTAGGGTTAGTGTTAGGGTTAGTGTTAGGGTTAGGGTTTGGTTAGGGTTAGGGTAATGGTTAAGGTTGGGGTTACGGTTAGAGTTGGGTTAGGGGTAGGGTTAGGGGTTAGGGTTAGGGTTAGGGTTATGGTTAGGGTTAGGTTTAGGGTTTGGGTTAGGTTTAGGGTTACGGTTAGAATTTGTGTTAGAGTTAGGGTAAGGGTTATGGTTATGGTTAGGGTTAGGTTTAGGGTTACGGGTACGGTTAGGGTTAGGGTTAGGGTTTAGGGTTAGGGTTAGGGTTATGGTTAGGGTTAGGGTTAGGGTTAGGATTACGGTTAGGTTTAGGGTTATGATTAGGGGTTGGGTTACATTTAG
Organism: Microtus californicus; assembly: GCA_028537955.1. Lineage (NCBI taxonomy): Eukaryota > Metazoa > Chordata > Mammalia > Rodentia > Cricetidae > Microtus > Microtus californicus. The sequence continues at coordinate 609,572 of JAQJZF010000038.1, read as the reverse complement.
GGTTAGTGTTAGGGTTTGGGTTAGGGTTAGCATAAGTGTTAGGGTTAGAGTTAGGGTATGGTTAGGGTTAGGGTTAGGGATTAGGGTTAGGGTTAGGGTTAGGGTTAGGGTTATGGTTAGGGTAGGGTTAGGGTTAGGGTTAGGGTTAGGGGTTACGGTTAGCGTTAGTGTTAGGGTTAGGGTTAGGGTTAGGGTTTGGTTTAGGGTTAGGATTAGGGTTAGGGTTAGGGTTAGGGTTTGTGTTAGGGTTAGGGTAAGGGTTATGGTAAGGGTTAGGGTTAGGAATAGGGTAGAGTTAGGGTCAAGGTTAGGAGTTAGGGTTAGGATTAGGGTTAGGTTTAGGGTTAGGGTTAGGGTTAGGGTTAGTGTTGGGGTTATGGTTAGTGTTAGGGTTAGGGTTTGGTTAGGGTTTGCGTGAGGGTTAGGGTTTGGGTTAGGGTTCAAGTTAGGGTTAGGGTTAGGGTTAGGTTAGGGTTTATTTTAGGGTTAGCGTTAGGGGTTAGTGTTAGCGTTAGGTTTAGGGTTAGGGTTAGGGTTTGGGTTAGGGTTTGGGTTAGGGTTAGTGTTAGGGTTAGGGTAATGGTTAAGGTTGGGGTTACGGTTAGGGTTGGGTTAGCGGTAGGGATAGGGGTTAGGGTTAGGGTTAGGGTAATGGATAGGGTTAGGTTTAGGGTTTGGGTTAGGGTTAGGGTTACGGTTAGGGTTTGGGTTAGAGTTATGGTAAGGGTTAGGGTTAGGAATAGGGTAGAGTTAGGGTCAGGGTTAGGGGTTAGGGTTAGGATTAGGGTTAGGTTTAGGGTTAGGTTTAGGTTTAGGTTTAGGGTTTGTGTTAGGGTTAGTGTTATTGTTAGGGTTATGATTTGGTTAGGGTTTGCGTGAGGGTTAAGGTTAGGGTTAGAGTTAGGGTTCAGGTTAGGGTTAGGGTTAGGGTTAGGCTTAGCGTTAGGGTTAGTGTTAGGGTTATGGTTTGGGTTAGATTTTGGGTTAGAGTTAGGGTTAGGGTTAGGGTTACTGTTAGGGTTAGGGTTAGGGTTTGCGTTAGGGTTAGGGTTAGGGTTATGGTTAGGGTAAGGGTTAGGGTTAGGGTTAGGGTTAGGGTTATGGTTAGGGTAGGGTTAGGGTTAGGGTTAGGGTTAGGGGTTACGGTTAGCGTTACTGTTAGGGTTAGGGTTAGGGTTAGGGTTTGGTTTAGGGTTAGGATTAGGGTTAGGGTTAGGGTTAGGGTTTGTGTTAGGGTTAGGGTAAGGGTTATGGTAAGGGTTAGGGTTAGGAATAGGGTAGAGTTAGGGTCAAGGTTAGGAGTTAGGGTTAGGATGAGGGTTAGGTTTAGGGTTAGGGTTAGGGTTAGGGTTAGTGTTGGGGTTATGGTTAGTGTTAGGGTTAGGGTTTGGTTAGGGTTTGCGTGAGGGTTAGGGTTAGGGTTAGGGTTCAAGTTAGGGTTAGGGTTAGGCTTAGGTTAGGGTTTAGGTTAGGGTTAGCGTTAGGGGTTAGTGTTAGCGTTAGGTTTAGGGTTAGGGTTAGGGTTTGGGTTAGGGTTTGGGTTAGGGTTAGAGTTAGGGTTAGGGTTTGGGTTAGGGTTAGGGTAATGGTTAAGGTTGGGGTTACGGTTAGGGTTGGGTTAGGGGTAGGGTTAGGGGTTAGGGTTAGGGTTAGGGTTATGGATAGGGTTAGGTTTAGGGTTTGGGTTAGGGTTAGGGTTACGGTTAGGGTTTGGGTTAGAGTTAGGGTAAGGGTTATGGTTATGGTTAGGGTTAGGTTTAGGGTTAGGGTTAGAGTTATGGTTAGGGTTAGGGTTAGGGTTAGGATTAGGGTTAGGCTTAGGGTTATGATTAGGGTTTGGGTTACATTTAGGGTTAGGGTTAGTGTTTGGGTTAGGATTAGCATAAGTGTTACGGTTAGAGTTAGGGTAGGGTTAGGGTTAGGGTTAGGGGTTAGGTTAGGGTTAGGGTTAATGTTAGCGTTAGGGTTTGGGTTAGGGTTAGGGTAAGGGTTAGGGTTAGTTTTACAGTTACGGTTAGGGTTAGGGTTAGGGTCAGGGTTTATGGTTAGGGTTAGGGTTAGGATTAAAAAAA
>JAQJZF010000038.1:587500-600000 GCA_028537955.1 Microtus californicus | reverse complement strand
GGGTTAGGGGTTAGGGTTAGGGTTAGGGTTATGGATAGGGTTAGGTTTAGGGTTTGGGTTAGGGTTAGGGTTACGGTTAGGGTTTGGGTTAGAGTTATGGTAAGGGTTAGGGTTAGGAATAGGGTAGAGTTAGGGTCAGGGTTAGGGGTTAGGGTTAGGATTAGGGTTAGGTTTAGGGTTAGGTTTAGGTTTAGGGTTTGTGTTAGGGTTAGTGTTAGTGTTAGGGTTATGATTTGGTTAGGGTTTGCGTGAGGGTTAAGGTTAGGGTTAGAGTTAGGGTTCAGGTTAGGGTTAGGGTTAGGGTTAGGCTTAGCTTTAGGGTTAGTGTTAGGGTTAGGGTTTGGGTTAGATTTTGGGTTAGAGTTAGGGTTAGGGTTAGGGTTACGGTTAGGGTTAGGGTTAGGGTTTGCGTTAGGGTTAGGGTTAGGGTTATGGTTAGGGTAAGGTTTAGGGTTAGGGTTAGGGTTAGGGTTATGGTTAGGGTAGGGTTAGGGTTAGGGTTAGGGTTAGGGTTAGGGGTTACGGTTAGCGTTAGTGTAAGGGTTAGGGTTAGGGTTTGGTTTAGGGTTAGGATTAGGGTTAGGGTTAGGGTTAGGGTTTGTGTTAGGGTTAGTGTTAGTGTTAGGGTTATGATTTGGTTAGGGTTTGCGTGAGGGTTAAGGTTAGGGTTAGAGTTAGGGTTCAGGTTAGGGTTAGGGTTAGGGTTAGGCTTATCGTTAGGGTTAGGGTTTGGGTTAGATTTTGGGTTGGAGTTAGGGTTAGGGTTAAGGTTACGGTTAGGGTTAGGGTTAGGGTTTGCGTTAGGGTTAGGGTTAGGGTTATGGTTAGGGTAAGGGTTAGGGTTAGGGTTAGGGTTATGGTTAGGGTAGGATTAGGGTTAGGGTTAGGGTTAGGGTTTGTGTTAGGGTTAGGGTAAGGGTTATGGTAAGGGTTAGGGTTAGGAATAGGGTAGAGTTAGGGTCAAGGTTAGGAGTTAGGGTTAGGATTAGGGTTAGGTTTAGGGTTAGGGTTAGGGTTAGGGTTAGTGTTGGGGTTATGGTTAGTGTTAGGGTTAGGGTTTGGTTAGGGTTTGCGTGAGGGTTAGGGTTAGGGTTAGGGTTCAAGTTAGGGTTAGGGTTAGGGTTAGGTTAGGGTTTAGGTTAGGGTTAGCGTTAGGGGTTAGTGTTAGCGTTAGGTTTAGGGTTAGGGTTAGGGTTTGGGTTAGGGTTTGGGTTATGGTTAGTGTTAGGGTTAGGGTTTGGGTTAGGGTTAGGGTAATGGTTAAGGTTGGGGTTACGGTTAGGGTTGGGTTAGGGGTAGGGTTAGGGGTTAGGGTTAGGGTTAGGGTTATGGATAGGGTTAGGTTTAGGGTTTGGGTTAGGGTTAGGGTTACGGTTAGGGTTTGGGTTAGAGTTATGGTAAGGGTTAGGGTTAGGAATAGGGTAGAGTTAGTGTCAGGGTTAGGGGTTAGGGTTAGGATTAGGGTTAGGTTTAGGGTTAGGTTTAGGTTTAGGGTTTGTGTTAGGGTTAGTGTTAGTGTTAGGGTTATGATTTGGTTAGGGTTTGCGTGAGGGTTAAGGTTAGGGTTAGAGTTAGGGTTCAGGTTAGGGTTAGGGTTAGGGTTAGGCTTAGCGTTAGGGTTAGTGTTAGGGTTAGGGTTTGGGTTAGATTTTGGGTTAGAGTTAGGGTTAGGGTTAGGGTTACGGTTAGGGTTAGGGTTTGCGTTAGGGTTAGGGTTAGGGTTATGGTTAGGGTAAGGGTTAGGGTTAGGGTTAGGGTTAGGGTTATGGTTAGGGTAGGGTTAGGGTTAGGGTTAGGGTTAGGGTAGGATTAGGGTTAGGGTTAGGGTTTGTGTTAGGGTTAGGGTAAGGGTTATGGTAAGGGTTAGGGTTAGGAATAGGGTAGAGTTAGGGTCAAGGTTAGGAGTTAGGGTTAGGATTAGGGTTAGGTTTAGGGTTAGGGTTAGGGTTAGGGTTAGTGTTGGGGTTATGGTTAGTGTTAGGGTTAGGGTTTGGTTAGGGTTTGCGTGAGGGTTAGGGTTAGGGTTAGGGTTCAAGTTAGGGTTAGGGTTAGGGTTAGGTTAGGGTTTAGGTTAGGGTTAGCGTTAGGGGTTAGTGTTAGCGTTAGGTTTAGGGTTAGGGTTAGGGTTTAGGTTAGGGTTTGGGTTAGGGTTAGTGTTAGGGTTAGGGTTTGGCTTAGGGTTAGGGTAATGGTTAAGGTTGGGGTTACGGTTAGGTTTGGGTTAGGGGTAGGGTTAGGGGTTAGGGTTAGGGTTAGGGTTATGGATAGGGTTAGGTTTAGGGTTTGGGTTAGGGTTACGGTTACGGTTAGGGTTTGGGTTAGAGTTATGGTAAGTGTTAGGGTTAGGAATAGGGTAGAGTTAGGGTCAGGTTTAGGGGTTAGGGTTAGGATTAGGGTTAGGTTTAGGGTTAGGTTTAGGTTTAGGGTTTGTGTTAGGGTTAGTGTTAATGTTAGGGTTATGATTTGGTTAGGGTTTGCGTGAGGGTTAAGGTTAGGGTTAGAGTTAGGGTTCAGGTTAGGGTTAGGGTTAGGGTTAGGCTTAGCGTTAGGGTTAGTGTTAGGGTTAGGATTTGGGTTAGATTTTGGGTTAGAGTTAGGGTTAGGGTTAGGGTTACGTTTAGGGTTAGGGTTAGGGTTTGCGTTAGGGTTAGGGTTAGGGTTATGGTTAGGGTAAGGGTTAGGGTTAGGGTTAGGGTTAGGGTTATGGTTAGGGTAGGGTTAGGGTTAGGGTTAGGGTTAGGGGTTACGGTTTGCGTTAGTGTTAGGGTTAGGGTTAGGGTTAGGGTTTGGTTTAGGGTTAGGATTAGGGTTAGGGTTAGGGTTAGGGTAATGGTTAAGGTTGGGGTTACGGTTAGAGTTGGGTTAGGGGTAGGGTTAGGGGTTAGGGTTAGGGTTAGGGTTATGGTTAGGGTTAGGTTTAGGGTTTGGGTTAGGTTTAGGGTTACGGTTAGGGTTTGGGTTAGAGTTAAGGTAAGGGTTATGGTTATGGTTAGGGTTAGGTTTAGGGTTACGTGTACGGTTAGGGTTAGGGTTTAGGGTTAGGGTTAGGGTTATGGTTAGGGTTAGGGTTAGGGTTAGGATTAGGGTTAGGTTTAGGGTTATGATTAGGGTTTGAGTTACATTTAGGGTTAGGGTTAGGGTTTGGGTTAGGGTTAGCATAAGTGTTAGGGTTAGAGTTAGGGTATGGTTAGGGTTAGGGTTACGGGTTAGGGTTAGGTTTAGGTTTAGGGTTAGGGTTAGGGTTATGGTTAGCGTTAGGGTTTGGGTTAGGGTTAGGGTTCAGGTTAGGGTTAGGGTTAGGGTTTGGATTAGGGTTAGGGTAAGGGTTATGGTAAGGGTTAGGGTTAGGAATAGGGTAGAGTTAGGGTCAGGGTTAGGGGTTAGGGTTAGGATTAGGGTTAGGTTTAGGGTTATGGTTAGGTTTAGGGTTAGTGTTAGGGTTAGTGTTAGTGTTAGGGTTAGGGTTTGGTTAGGGTTTGCGTGAGGGTTAAGGTTAGGGTTAGGGTTAGGGTTCAGGTTAGGGTTAGGGTTATGGATAGGCTTAGCGTTAGGGTTAGTGTTAGGGTTAGGGTTTGGGTTAGATTTTGGGTTAGAGTTAGGGTTAGTGTTAGGGTTTGCGTTAGGGTTAGGGTTAGGGTTATAGTTAGGGTAAGGGTTAGGGTTAGGGTTAGGGTTAGGGTTAGGGTTAGGGTTAGGGTTAGGGTTACTGTTAGGGTTAGGGTTAGTGTTAGGGTTAGTGTTAGGTTTAGGGTTAGGGTTTGCGTTAGGGTTAGGGTTAGGGTTCAGGTTAGGGTTAGGGTTAGGGTTTGGGTTAGGGTTAGGGTAAGGGTTATGGTAAGGGTTAGGGTTAGGAATAGGGTAGAGTTAGGGTCAGGGTTAGGGGTTAGGTTTAGGGTTAGGTTTAGGTTTAGGGTTAGTGTTAGGGTTAGTGTTAGTGTTAGGGTTATGATTTGGTTAGGGTTTGCGTGAGGGTTAAGGTTAGGGTTAGAGTTAGGGTTTGCGTTAGGGTTAGGGTTAGGTTTATGGTTAGGGTAAGGGTTAGGGTTAGGGTTAGGGTTAGGGTTAGGGTTATGGTTAGGGTAGGGTTAGGGTTAGGGTTAGGGTTAGGGGTTACGGTTAGCGTTAGTGTTAGGGTTAGGGTTAGGGTTAGGGTTTGGTTTAGGGTTAGGATTAGGGTTAGAGTTTGTGTTAGGGTTTGTGTTAGGGTTAGGGTAAGGGTTATGGTAAGGGTTAGTGTTAGGAATAGGGTAGAGTTAGGGTCAAGGTTAGGAGTTAGGGTTAGGATTAGGGTTAGGTTTAGGGTTAGGGTTAGGGTTAGGGTTAGTGTTGGGGTTATGGTTAGTGTTAGGGTTAGGGTTTGGTTAGGGTTTGCGTGAGGGTTAGTGTTAGTGTTAGGGTTAGGGTTAGGGTTAGGGTTAGGGTTAGGGTTAGGGTTAGGGTTAGTGTTAGGGTTAGTGTTAGTGTTAGGGTTATGATTTGGTTAGGGTTTGCGTGAGGGTTAGGGTTTGGGTTAGGGTTAGGGTTAGGGTAAGGGTTAGGGTTTGGGTTAGGGTTAGGGTTAGGGTTAGGGTTAGCGTTAGGGTTTGGGTTAGGGTTAGGGTAAGGGTTAGGCTTAGTTTTACAGTTACGGTTAGGGTTAGGGTTAGGGTCAGGGTTTATGGTTAGGGTTAGGGTTAGGATTAAAAAAAAAGAATTTAGAAGAGTTTTACTCTTCCCCTAAGAAACTTTACTTTGAAAGATAATCTCGTTCTTTTGAAAGTGTATGAATTTCATGCAATGCTTTTGTAAGAAACACAGACGTGTTTCTTTGAAAAGAAGATTTGTTGTTTGGGATGTATCAAAGTATTGTTAGAATTGAGATCAGTGTTCCTCTTCTGTTTAGAAGCTTTACTTTGAGAGATATTCACATTCATCTGAAAGTGTATGAATTTCATGAAATGCTTTTGTAAGAAACGTAGACGTGATTGAAAAGAAGATTCGTTGTGTGGGATGTTTCACAGTATTGTTAGAATTGAGAACAGTGTTCCTCTTCCGCTTAGAAGCTTTACTTTGAAAGATAATCTCGTCTTATGAAAGTGTATGAATTTCATGAAATGCTTTTGTGAGAAACACAGACGTGTTTCTGTGAAAAGAAGATTCGTTGTTTGGGATATATCAAAGTATTGTTAGAATTGAGAATATTGTTCCTCTTCCCCTTAGAAGCTTTACTTTGAAAGATAGTCTCGTTCTTTTGAAAGTGTACGAATTTCATGAAATGCTTTTGTTAGAAACAGAGATGTGTTTCGGTGAAAAGAAGATGCGTTGTTTGGGATTTATCAAAGTATTGTTAGAATTTAGAACAGTGGTTAGTGTTAGGGTTAGGATTAGTGTTAGGGTTAGGGTTATGGTTAGGGTTAGGGTTAGGGTTAGGTTTTAGGGTTAGGGTTAGGGTTAGGGTTAGGATTAGGGTTAGGCTTAGGGTTACGATTAGGGTTTGGGTTACATTTAGGGTTAGGGTTAGTGTTTGGGTTAGGGTTAGCATAAGTGTTAGGGTTAGAGTTAGGGTAGGGTTAGGGTTAGGGTTAGGGGTTAGGTTAGGGTTAGGGTTAGGGTTAGCGTTAGGGTTTGGGTTAGGGTTAGTGTAAGGGTTAAGGTTAGTTTTACAGTTACGGTTAGGGTTAGGGTTAGGGTCAGGGTTTATGGATAGGGTTAGGGTTAGGATTAAAAAAAAAGAATTTAGAAGAGTTTTACTCTTCCCCTAAGAAACTTTACTTTGAAAGATAATCTCGTTCTTTTGAAAGTGTATGAATTTCATGAAATGCTTTTGTAAGAAACACAGACGTGTTTCTTTGAAAAGAAGATTCGTTGTTTGGGATGTATCAAAGTATTGTTAGAATTGAGATCAGTGTTCCTCTTCTGTTTAGAAGCTTTACTTTGAGAGATATTCACATTCATCTGAAAGTGTATGAATTTCATGAAATGCTTTTGTAAGAAACGTAGACGTGATTGAAAAGAAGATTCGTTGTGTGGGATGTTTCACAGTATTGTTAGAATTGAGAACAGTGTTCCTCTTCCGCTTAGAAGCTTTACTTTGAAAGATAATCTCGTCTTATGAAAGTGTATGAATTTCATGAAATGCTTTTGTGAGAAACACAGACGTGTTTCTGTGAAAAGAAGATTCGTTGTTTGGGATATATCAAAGTATTGTTAGAATTGAGAATATTGTTCCTCTTCCCCTTAGAAGCTTTACTTTGAAAGATAGTCTCGTTCTTTTGAAAGTGTACGAATTTCATGAAATGCTTTTGTTAGAAACAGAGATGTGTTTCGGTGAAAAGAAGATGCGTTGTTTGGGATTTATCAAAGTATTGTTAGAATTTAGAACAGTGGTTAGTGTTAGGGTTAGGATTAGAGTTAGGGTTAGGGTTATGGTTAGGGTTAGGGTTAGGGTTAGGTTTTAGGGTTAGGGTTAGGGTTAGGGTTAGGGTTAGGTTTAGGTTTAGGGTTACTGTTAGGGTTAGGGTTAGTGTTAGGGTTAGTGTTAGGGTTAGGGTTAGGGTTTGCGTTAGGGTTAGGGTTCAGGTTAGGGTTAGGGTTAGGGTTTGGGTTAGGGTTAGGGTAAGGGTTATGGTAAGGGTTAGGGTTAGGAATAGGGTAGAGTTAGGGTCAGGGTAAGGGGTTAGGGTTAGGATTAGGGTTAGGTTTAGGGTTAGTGTTAGGGTTAGTGTTAGTGTTAGGGTTAGGGTTTGGTTAGGGTTTGCGTGAGAGTTAAAGTTAGGGTTAGGGTTAGGGTTCAGGTTAGGGTTAGGGTTAGGGTTAGGCTTAGCGTTAGGGTTAGTGTTACGGTTAGGGTTTGGGTTAGATTGTGGGTTAGAGTTAGGGTTAGGGTTAGGGTTTGCGTTAGGGTTAGGGTTAGGGTTATGGTTAGGGTAAGGGTTAGGGTTTGCCTTAGGGTTAGGGTTAGGGTTATGGTTAGGGTTAGGGTTATGGTTAGTGTAAGGGTTAGGGTTAAGGTTAGTGTTAGGGTTAGTGTTAGGGTTAGGGTTAGGGTTTGCGTTAGGGTTAGGGTTAGGGTTCAGGTTAGGGTTAGGGTTAGTTTTTGGGTTAGGGTTAGGGTAAGGGTTATGGTAAGGGTTAGGGTTAGGAATAGGGTAGAGTTAGGGTCAGGGTTAGGGGTTAGGTTTAGGATTAGGGTTAGGTTTAGGGTTAGGGTTAGGTTTAGGGTTAGTGTTAGGGTTAGTGTTAGTTTTAGGGTTAGGGTTTGGTTAGGGTTTGCGTGAAGGTTAAAGTTAGGGTTAGGGTTAGGGTTCAGGTTAGGGTTAGGGTTAGGGTTAGGCTTAGCGTTAGGGTTAGTGTTAGGGTTAGGGTTTGGGTTAGATTTTGGGTTAGAGTTAGGGTTAGGGTTAGGGTTTGCGTTAGGGTTAGGGTTAGGGTTATGGTTAGGGTAAGGGTTAGGGCTAGGGTTAGGGTTAGGGTTAGGGTTAGGGTTACTGTTAGGGTTAGGGTTAGTGTTAGGGTTAGTGTTAGGTTTAGAGTTAGGGTTTGCGTTAGGGTTAGGGTTAGAGTTCAGGTTAGGGTTAGGGTTAGGGTTTGGGTTAGGATTAGGGTAAGGGTTATGGTAAGGGTTAGGGTTAGGAATAGGGTAGAGTTAGGGTCAGGGTTAGGGGTTAGGTTTAGGGTTAGGTTTAGGTTTAGGGTTAGTGTTAGGGTTAGTGTTAGGGTTATGATTTGGTTAGGGTTTGCGTGAGGGTTAAGGTTAGGGTTAGAGTTAGGGTTCAGGTTAGGGTTAGGGTTAGGGTTAGGCTTAGCGTTAGGGTTAGTGTTAGGGTTAGGGTTTGGGTTAGATTTTGGGTTAGAGTTAGGGTTAGGGTTAGGGTTACGGTTAGGGTTAGGGTTAGGGTTTGCGTTAGGGTTAGGGTTAGGGTTATGGTTAGGGTAAGGGTTAGGGTTAGGGTTAGGGTTAGGGTTATGGTTAGGGTAGGGTTAGGGTTAGGGTTAGGGTTAGGGGTTACGGTTAGCGTTAGTGTTAGGGTTAGGGTTAGGGTTAGGGTTTGGTTTAGGGTTAGGATTAGGGTTAGGGTTTGTGTTAGGGTTTGTGTTAGGGTTAGGGTAAGGGTTATGGTAAGTGTTAGGGTTAGGAATAGGGTAGAGTTAGGGTCAAGGTTAGGAGTTAGGGTTAGGATTAGGGTTAGGTTTAGGGTTAGGGTTAGGGTTAGGGTTAGGGTTAGTGTTGGGGTTATGGTTAGTGTTAGGGTTAGGGTTTGGTTAGGGTTTGCGTGAGGGTTAGGGTTAGGGTTAGGGTTCAAGTTAGGGTTAGGGTTAGGGTTAGGTTAGGGTTTAGGTTAGGGTTAGCGTTAGGGGTTAGTTTTAGCGTTAGGTTTAGGGTTAGGGTTAGGGTTTGGGTTAGGGTTTGGGTTAGGGTTAGTGTTAGGGTTAGGGTTTGGGTTAGGGTTAGGGTAATGGTTAAGGTTGGGGTTACGGTTAGGGTTGGGTTAGGGGTAGGGTTAGGGGTTAGGGTTAGGGTTAGGGTTATGGATAGGGTTAGGTTTAGGGTTTGGGTTAGGGTTAGGGTTACGGTTAGGGTTTGGGTTAGAGTTATGGTAAGGGTTAGGGTTAGGAACAGGGTAGAGTTAGGGTCAGGGTTAGGGGTTAGGGTTAGGATTAGGGTTAGGTTTAGGGTTAGGTTTAGGTTTAGGGTTTGTGTTAGGGTTAGTGTTAGTGTTAGGGTTATGATTTGGTTAGGGTTTGCGTGAGGGTTAAGGTTAGGGTTAGAGTTAGGGTTCAGGTTAGGGTTAGGGTTAGGGTTAGGCTTAGCGTTAGGGTTAGTGTTAGGGTTAGGGTTTGGGTTAGATTTTGGGTTAGAGTTAGGGTTAGGGTTAGGGTTATGGTTAGGGTTATGGTTAGGGTTTGCGTTAGGGTTAGGGTTAGGGTTATGTTTAGGGTAAGGGTTAGGGTTAGGGTTAGGGTTATGGTTAGGGTAGGGTTAGGGTTAGGGTTAGGGTTAGGGGTTACGGTTAGCGTTAGTGTTAGGGTTAGGGTTAGGGTTAGGGTTTGGTTTAGGGTTAGGATTAGGGTTAGGGTTAGGGTTAGGGTTTGTGTTAGGGTTAGGGTAAGGGTTATGGTAAGGGTTAGGGTTAGGAATAGGGTAGAGTTAGGGACAAGGTTAGGAGTTAGGGTTAGGATTAGGGTTAGGTTTAGGGTTAGGGTTAGGGTTAGGGTTAGTGTTGGTGTTATGGTTAGTGTTAGGGTTAGGGTTTGGTTAGGGTTTGTGTGAGGGTTAGGGTTAGGGTTCAAGTTAGGGTTAGGGTTAGGGTTATGGATAGGGTTAGGTTTAGGGTTTGTGTTAGGGTTAGGGTTACGGTTAGGGTTTGGGTTAGAGTTAGGGTAAGGGTTATGGTTATGGTTATGGTTAGGGTTAGGTTTAGGGTTAGGGTTAGAGTTATGGTTAGGGTTAGGGTTAGGGTTAGTATTAGGGTTAGGCTTAGGGTTATGATTAGGGTTTGGGTTACATTTAGGGTTAGGGTTAGTGTTTGGGTTAGGGTTAGCATAAGTGTTAGGGTTAGAGTTAGGGTAGGGTTAGGGTTAGGGTTAGGGGTTAGGTTAGGGTTAGGGTTAGGGTTAGCGTTAGGGTTTGGGTTAGGGTTAGGGTAAGGGTTAGGGTTAGTTTTACAGTTACGGTTAGGGTTAGGGTTAGGGTCAGGGTTTATGGTTAGGGTTAGGGTTAGGTTTAAAAAAAAAGAATTTAGAAGAGTTTTACTCTTCCCCTAAGAAACTTTACTTTGAAAGATAATCTCGTTCTTTTGAAAGTGTATGATATTCATGAAATGCTTTTGTAAGAAACACAGACGTGTTTCTTTGAAAAGAAGATTCGTTGTTTGGGATGTATCAAAGTATTGTTAGAATTGAGATCAGTGTTCCTCTTCTGTTTAGAAGCTTTACTTTGAGAGATATTCACATTCATCTGAAAGTGTATGAATTTCATGAAATGCTTTTGTAAGAAACGTAGACGTGATTGAAAAGAAGATTCGTTGTGTGGGATGTTTCACAGTATTGTTAGAATTGAGAACAGTGTTCCTCTTCCGCTTAGAAGCTTTACTTTGAAAGATAATCTCGTCTTATGAAAGTGTATGAATTTCATGAAATGCTTTTGTGAGAAACACAGACGTGTTTCTGTGAAAAGAAGATTCGTTGTTTGGGATATATCAAAGTATTGTTAGAATTGAGAATATTGTTCCTCTTCCCCTTAGAAGCTTTACTTTGAAAGATAGTCTCGTTCTTTTGAAAGTGTACGAATTTCATGAAATGCTTTTGTTAGAAACAGAGATGTGTTTCGGTGAAAAGAAGATGCGTTGTTTGGGATTTATCAAAGTATTGTTAGAATTTAGAACAGTGGTTAGTGTTAGGGTTAGGATTAGTGTTAGGGTTAGGGTTATGGTTAGGGTTAGGGTTAGGGTTAGGTTTTAGGGTTAGGGTTAGGGTTAGGGTTAGGGTTAGGTTTAGGTTTAGGGTTACTGTTAGGGTTAGGGTTAGTGTTAGGGTTAGTGTTAGGGTTAGGGTTAGGGTTTGCGTTAGGGTTAGGGTTCAGGTTAGGGTTAGGGTTAGGGTTTGGGTTAGGGTTAGGGTAAGGGTTATGGTAAGGGTTAGGGTTAGGAATAGGGTAGAGTTAGGGTCAGGGTTAGGGGTTAGGGTTAGGATTAGGGTTAGGTTTAGGGTTAGTGTTAGGGTTAGTGTTAGTGTTAGGGTTAGGGTTTGGTTAGGGTTTGCATGAGAGTTAAAGTTAGGGTTAGGGTTAGGGTTCAGGTTAGGGTTAGGGTTAGGGTTAGGCTTAGCGTTAGGGTTAGTGTTACGGTTAGGGTTTGGGTTAGATTTTGGGTTAGAGTTAGGGTTAGGGTTAGGGTTTGCGTTAGGGTTAGGGTTAGGGTTATGGTTAGGGTAAGGGTTAGGGTTTGCCTTAGGGTTAGGGTTAGGGTTATGGTTAGGGTTAGGGTTATGGTTAGGGTAAGGGTTAGGGTTAAGGTTAGTGTTAGGGTTAGTGTTAGGGTTAGGGTTAGGGTTTGCGTTAGGGTTAGGGTTAGGGTTCAGGTTAGGGTTAGGGTTAGTTTTTGGGTTAGGGTTAGTGTAAGGGTTATGGTAAGGGTTAGGGTTAGGAATAGGGTAGAGTTAGGGTCAGGGTTAGGGGTTAGGTTTAGGATTAGGGTTAGGTTTAGGGTTAGGGTTAGGTTTAGGGTTAGTGTTAGGGTTAGTGTTAGTTTTAGGGTTAGGGTTTGGTTAGGGTTTGCGTGAAGGTTAAAGTTAGGGTTAGGGTTAGGGTTCAGATTAGGGTTAGGGTTAGGGTTAGGCTTAGCGTTAGGGTTAGTGTTAGGGTTAGGGTTTGGGTTAGATTTTGGGTTAGAGTTAGGGTTAGGGTTAGGGTTTGCGTTAGGGTTAGGGTTAGGGTTATGTTTAGGGTAAGGGTTAGGGTTAGGGTTAGGGTTAGGGTTAGGGTTATGGTTAGGGTAAGGGTTAGGGTTAGGGTTAGGGTTAGTGTTAGGGTTAGGTTAGGGTTAGGGTTAGGGTTAGGGTTAGGGGTTACGGTTAGCGTTAGTGTTAGGGTTAGGGTTAGGGTTAGGGTTTGGTTTAGGGTTAGGATTAGGGTTAGGATTAGGGTTAGGGTTTGTGTTAGGGTTAGGGTAAGGGTTATGGTAAGGGTTAGGGTTAGGAATAGGGTAGAGTTAGGGTCAAGGTTAGGAGTTAGGGTTAGGATTAGGGTTAGGTTTAGGGTTAGGGTTAGGGTTAGGGTTAGTGTTGGGGTTATGGTTAGTGTTAGGGTTAGGGTTTGGTTAGGGTTTGCGTGAGGGTTAGGGTTAGGGTTCAAGTTAGGGTTAGGGTTAGGGTTAGGTTAGGGTTTAGGTTAGGGTTAGCGTTAGGGGTTAGTGTTAGCGTTAGGTTTAGGGTTAGGGTTAGGGTTTGGGTTAGGGTTTGGGTTAGGGTTAGTGTTAGGGTTAGGGTTTGGGTTAGGGTTAGTGTAATGGTTAAGGTTGGGGTTACGGTTAGGGTTGGGTTAGGGGTAGGGTTAGGGGTTAGGGTTAGGGTTAGGGTTATGGATAGGGTTAGGTTTAGGGTTTGGGTTAGGGTTAGGGTTACGGTTAGGGTTTGGGTTAGAGTTAGGGTAAGGGTTATGATTATGGTTATGGTTAGGGTTAGGTTTAGGGTTAGGGTTAGAGTTATGGTTAGGGTTAGGGTTAGGGTTAGGATTAGGGTTAGGCTTAGGTTTATGATTAGGGTTTGGGTTACATTTAGGGTTAGGGTTAGTGTTTGGGTTAGGGTTAGCATAAGTGTTAGGGTAAGAGTTAGGGTAGGGTTAGGGTTAGGGTTAGGGGTTAGGTTAGGGTTAGGGTTAGGGTTAGCGTTAGGGTTTGGGTTAGGGTTAGGTTAAGGGTTAGGGTTAGTTTTACAGTTACGGTTAGGGTTAGGGTTAGGGGCAGGGTTTATGGTTAGGGTTAGGGTTAGGATTAAAAAAAAAGAATTTAGAAGAGTTTTACTCT
>JAQJZF010000038.1:572500-582500 GCA_028537955.1 Microtus californicus | reverse complement strand
GTTAGGTTTTAGGGTTAGGGTTAGGGTTAGGGTTAGGTTTAGGTTTAGGGTTACTGTTAGGGTTAGGGTTAGTGTTAGGGTTAGTGTTAGGGTTAGGGTTAGGGTTTGCGTTAGGGTTAGCTTTAGGGTTCAGGTTAGGGTTAGGGTTAGGGTTTGGGTTAGGGTTAGGGTAAGGGTTATGGTAAGGGTTAGGGTTAGGAATAGGGTAGAGTTAGGGTCAGGGTTAGGGGTTAGGGTTAGGATTAGGGTTAGGTTTAGGATTAGGGTTAGGTTTAGGGTTAGTGTTAGGGTTAGTGTTAGTGTTAGGGTTAGGGTTTGGTTAGGGTTTGCGTGAGGGTTAAGGTTAGGGTTAGGGTTAGGGTTCAGGTTAGGGTTAGGGTTAGGGTTAGGCTTAGCGTTAGGGTTAGTGTTAGGGTTAGGGTTTGGGTTAGATTTTGGGTTAGAGTTAGGGTTAGGGTTAGGGTTTGCGTTAGGGTTAGGGTTAGGGTTATGGTTAGGGTAAGGGTTAGGGTTAGGGTTTGCGTTAGGGTTAGCTTTAGGGTTCAGGTTAGGGTAAGGGTTAGGGTTAGGGTTAGGTTTAGGTTTAGGGTTACTGTTAGGGTTAGGGTTAGGGTTCAGGTTAGGGTTAGGGTTAGGGTTTGGGTTAGGGTTAGGGTAAGGGTTATGGTAAGGGTTAGGGTTAGGAATAGGGTAGAGTTAGGGTCAGGGTTAGGGGTTAGGGTTAGGATTAGGGTTAGGTTTAGGTTTAGGGTTTGTGTTAGGGTTAGTGTTAGTGTTAGGGTTATGATTTGGTTAGGGTTTGCGTGAGGGTTAAGGTTAGGGTTAGAGTTAGGGTTCAGGTTAGGGTTAGGGTTAGGGTTAGGCTTAGCGTTAGGGTTAGTGTTAGGGTTAGGGTTTGGGTTAGATTTTGGGTTAGAGTTAGGGTTAGGGTTAGGGTTACGGTTAGGGTTAGGGTTAGGGTTTGCGTTAGGGTTAGGGTTAGGGTTATGGTTAGGGTAAAGGTTAGGGTTAGGGTTAGGGTTATGGTTAGGGTAGGATTAGGGTTAGGGTTAAGATTAGGGTTTGTGTTAGGGTTAGGGTAAGGGTTATGGTAAGGGTTAGGGTTAGGAATAGGGTAGAGTTAGGGTCAAGGTTAGGAGTTAGGGTTAGGATTAGGGTTAGGTTTAGGGTTAGGGTTAGGGTTAGGGTTAGTTTTGGGGTTATGGTTAGTGTTAGGGTTAGGGTTTGGTTAGGGTTTGCGTGAGGGTTAGGGTTAGGGTTAGGGTTCAAGTTAGGGTTAGGGTTAGGGTTAGGTTAGGGTTTAGGTTAGGGTTAGCGTTAGGGGTTAGTGTTAGCGTTAGGTTTAGGGTTAGGGTTAGGGTTTGGGTTAGGGTTTGGGTTAGGGTTAGTGTTAGGGTTAGGGTTTGGGTTAGGGTTAGGGTAATGGTTAAGGTTGGGGTTACGGTTAGGGTTGGGTTAGGGGTAGGGTTAGGGGTTAGGGTTAGGGTTAGGGTTATGGATAGGGTTAGGTTTAGGGTTTGGGTTAGGGTTAGGGTTACGGTTAGGGTTTGGGTTAGAGTTAGGGTAAGGGTTATGGTTATGGTTAGGGTTAGGTTTAGGGTTAGGGTTAGAGTTATGATTAGGGTTAGGGTTAGGGTTAGGATTAGGGTTAGGCTTAGGGTTATGATTAGGGTTTGGGTTACATTTAGGGTTAGGGTTAGTGTTTGGGTTAGGGTTAGCATAAGTGTTAGGGTTAGAGTTAGGGTAGGGTTAGGGTTAGGGTTAGGTGTTAGGTTAGGGTTAGGGTTAGGGTTAGCGTTAGGGTTTGGGTTAGGGTTAGGGTAAGGGTTAGGGTTAGTTTTACAGTTACGGTTAGGGTTAGGGTTAGGGTCAGGGTTTATGGTTAGGGTTAGGTTTAGGATTAAAAAAAAAGAATTTAGAAGAGTTTTACTCTTCCCCTAAGAAACTTTACTTTGAAAGATAATCTCGTTCTTTTGAAAGTGTATGAATTTCATGAAATGCTTTTGTAAGAAACACAGACGTGTTTCTTTGAAAAGAAGATTCGTTGTTTGGGATGTATCAAAGTATTGTTAGAATTGAGATCAGTGTTCCTCTTCTGTTTAGAAGCTTTACTTTGAGAGATATTCACATTCATCTGAAAGTGTATGAATTTCATGAAATGCTTTTGTAAGAAACGTAGACGTGATTGAAAAGAAGATTCGTTGTGTGGGATGTTTCACAGTATTGTTAGAATTGAGAACAGTGTTCCTCTTCCGCTTAGAAGCTTTACTTTGAAAGATAATCTCGTCTTATGAAAGTGTATGAATTTCATGAAATGCTTTTGTGAGAAACACAGACGTGTTTCTGTGAAAAGATGATTCGTTGTTTGGGATATATCAAAGTATTGTTAGAATTGAGAATATTATTCCTCTTCCCCTTAGAAGCTTTACTTTGAAAGATAGTCTCGTTCTTTTGAAAGTGTACGAATTTCATGAAATGCTTTTGTTAGAAACAGAGATGTGTTTCGGTGAAAAGAAGATGCGTTGTTTGGGATTTATCAAAGTATTGTTAGAATTTAGAACAGTGGTTAGTGTTAGGGTTAGGATTAGTGTTAGGGTTAGGGTTATGGTTAGGGTTAGGGTTAGGGTTAGGTTTTAGGGTTAGGGTTAGGGTTAGGGTTAGGGTTAGGGTTAGGTTTAGGTTTAGGGTTACTGTTAGGGTTAGGGTTAGTGTTAGGGTTAGTGTTAGGGTTAGGGTTAGGGTTTGCGTTAGGGTTAGGGTTCAGGTTAGGGTTAGGGTTAGGGTTTGGGTTAGGGTTAGGGTAAGGGTTATGGTAAGGGTTAGGGTTAGGAATAGGGTAGAGTTAGGGTCAGGGTTAGGGGTTAGGGTTAGGATTAGTGTTAGGTTTAGGGTTAGTGTTAGGGTTAGTGTTAGTGTTTGGGTTAGGGTTTGGTTATGGTTTGCGTGAGGGTTAAAGTTAGGGTTAGGGTTAGGGTTCAGGTTAGGGTTAGGGTTAGGGTTAGGCTTAGCGTTAGGGTTAGTGTTAGGGTTAGGGTTTGGGTTAGATTTTGGGTTAGAGTTAGGGTTAGGGTTAGGGTTTGCGTTAGGGTTAGGGTTAGGGTTATGGTTAGGGTAAGGGTTAGGGTTAGGGTTAGGGTTAGGGTTAGGTTTAGGTTTAGGGTTACTGTTAGGGTTAGGGTTGGTGTTAGGGTTAGTGTTAGGGTTAGGGTTAGGGTTTGCGTTAGGGTTAGGGTTAGGATTCAGGTTAGGGTTAGGGTTAGGGTTTGGGTTAGGGTTAGGGTAAGGGTAATTGTAAGGGTTAGGGTTAGGAATAGGGTAGAGTTAGGGTCAGGGTTAGGGGTTAGGGTTAGGATTAGGGTTAGGTTTAGGGTTAGGGTTAGGTTTAGGGTTAGTGTTAGGGTTAGTGTTAGTGTTAGTGTTAGGGTTAGGGTTTGGTTAGGGTTTGCGTGAGGGTTAAGGTTAGGGTTAGGGTTAGGGTTCAGGTTAGGGTTAGGGTTAGGGTTAGGCTTAGCATTAGGGTTAGTGTTAGGGTTAGGGTTTGGGTTAGATTTTGGGTTAGAGTTAGGGTTAGGGTTAGGGTTTGCGTTAGGGTTAGGGTTAGGGTTATGGTTAGGGTAAGGGTTAGGGTTAGGGTTAGGGTTAGGGATAGGGTTAGGGTTAGGGTTAGGTTTAGGTTTAGGGTTACTGTTAGGGTTAGGGTTAGTGTTAGGGTTAGTGTTAGGGTTAGGGTTAGGGTTTGCGTTAGGGTTAGGGTTAGGGTTCAGGTTAGGGTTAGGGTTAGGGTTTGGGTTAGGGTTAGGGTAAGGGTTATGGTAAGGGTTAGGGTTAGTAATAGGGTAGAGTTAGGGTCAGGGTTAGGGGTTAGGGTTAGGATTAGGGTTAGGTTTAGGGTTAGTGTTAGGGTTAGTGTTTGTGTTAGGGTTAGGGTTTGGTTAGGGTTTGCGTGAGGGTTAAGCTTAGGGTTAGGGTTAGGGTTCAGGTTAGGGTTAGGGTTATGGTTAGGCTTAGCGTTAGGGATAGTGTTAGGGTTAGGGTTTGGGTTAGATTTTGGGTTAGAGTTAGGGTTAGGGTTAGGGTTACGGTTAGGGTTAGGGTTTGGGTTAGGGTTAGGGTTATGGTTAGGGTAAGGGTTAGGGTTAGGGTTATGGTTAGGGTAAGGGTTTGGGTTAGGGTTAAGGTTAGGGATTAGGGTTAGGGTTAGGGTTAGGTTTAGGTTTAGGGTTACTGTTAGGGTTAGGGTTAGGGTTAGTGTTAGGGTTAGGGTTAGGGTTTGCGTTAGGGTTAGGGTTCAGGTTAGAGTTAGGGTTAGGGTTAGGGTTATGGTTAGGGTAGGGTTAGGGTTAGGGTTAGGGTTAGGGTTAGGGGTTACGGTTAGCGTTAGTGTTAGGGTTAGGGTTAGGGTTAGGGTTAGGGTTTGCGTTAGGGTTAGGGTATGGGTTATGGTAAGGGTTAGGGTTAGGAATAGAGTAGAGTTAGGGTCAGGGTTAGGAGTTAGGGTTAGGATTAGGGTTAGGTTTAGGGTTAGGGTTAGGGTTAGGGTTAGTGTCGGGGTTATGGTTAGTGTTAGGGTTAGGGTTTGGTTAGGGTTTGCGTGAGGGTTAGGCTTAGGGTTAGGGTTCAGTTTAGGGTTAGGGTTAGGGTTAGGTTAGGGTTTAGGTTAGGGTTAGCGTTAGGGGTTAGGGTTAGCGTTAGGGTTAGGGTTAGGGTTAGGGTTAGGGTTTGGGTTAGGGTTTGGGTTAGGGTTAGTGTTAGGGTTAGGGTTTGGGTTAGGGTTAGGGTAATGGTTAAGGTTGGGGTTACGGTTAGGGTTGGGTTAGGGTTAGGGTTAGGGGATAGGGTTAGGGTTAGGGTTAAGGTTAGGATTAGGGTTAGGGTTAGGGTTAGGATTTGGGTTTGGGTTACGTTTAGGGTTAGGGTTAGGGTTTGGGTTAGGGTTAACATAAGTGTTAGGGTTAGGGTTAGGGTAGGGTTAAGGTTAGGGATAGGGGTTAGGGTTAGGGTTAGGGTTAGGGTTAGCGTTAGGGTTTGGGTTAGGGTTAGGGTAAGGGTTAGGGTTAGTTTTACAGTTACGGTTAGGGTTAGGGTTAGGGTCAGGGTTTATGGTTAGGGTTAGGTTTAGGATTAAAAAAAAAGAATTTAGAAGAGTTTTACTCTTCCCCTAGGAAACTTTACTTTGAAAGATAATCTCGTTCTTTTGAAAGTGTATGAATTTCATGAAATGCTTTTGTAAGAAACACAGACGTGTTTCTTTGAAAAGAAGATTCGTTGTTTGGGATGTATCAAAGTATTGTTAGAATTGAGATCAGTGTTCCTCTTCTGTTTAGAAGCTTTACTTTGAGAGATATTCACATTCATCTGAAAGTGTATGAATTTCATGAAATGCTTTTGTAAGAAACGTAGACGTGATTGAAAAGAAGATTCGTTGTGTGGGATGTTTCACAGTATTGTTAGAATTGAGAACAGTGTTCCTCTTCCGCTTAGAAGCTTTACTTTGAAAGATAATCTCGTCTTATGAAAGTGTATGAATTTCATGAAATGCTTTTGTGAGAAACACAGACGTGTTTCTGTGAAAAGAAGATTCGTTGTTTGGGATTTATCAAAGTATTGTTAGAATTGAGAATATTATTCCTCTTCCCCTTAGAAGCTTTACTTTGAAAGATAGTCTCGTTCTTTTGAAAGTGTACGAATTTCATGAAATGCTTTTGTTAGAAACAGAGATGTGTTTCGGTGAAAAGAAGATGCGTTGTTTGGGATTTATCAAAGTATTGTTAGAATTTAGAACAGTGGTTAGTGTTAGGGTTAGGATTAGTGTTAGGGTTAGGGTTATGGTTAGGGTTAGGGTTAGGGTTAGGTTTTAGGGTTAGGGTTAGGGTTAGGGTTAGGGTTAGTGTTAGGTTTAGGTTTAGGGTTAACTGTTAGGGTTAGGGTTAGTGTTAGGGTTAGTGTTAGGGTTAGGGTTAGGGTTTGCGTTAGGGTTAGGGTTAGGGTTCAGGTTAGGGTTAGGGTTAGGGTTTGGGTTAGGGTTAGGGTAAGGGTTATGGTAAGGGTTAGGGTTAGGAATAGGGTAGAGTTAGGGTCAGGGTTAGGGGTTAGGGTTAGGATTAGGGTTAGGTTTAGGGTTAGTGTTAGGGTTAGTGTTAGTGTTAGGGCTAGGGTTTGGTTAGGGTTTGCGTGAGGGTTAAGGTTAGGGTTAGGGTTAGGGTTCAGGTTAGGGTTAGGGTTAGAGTTAGGTTTAGCGTTAGGGTTAGTGTTAGGGTTAGGGTTTGGGTTATATTTTGGGTTAGAGTTAGGATTAGGGTTAGGGTTAAGGTTAGGGTTAGGGTTAGGGTTTGCGTTAGGGTTAGGGTAGGGTTATGGTTAGGGTAAGGGTTAGGGTTAGGGTTATGGTTAGGGTAAGGGTTTGGGTTAGGGTTAAGGTTAGGGATTAGGGTTAGGGTTAGGGTTAGGGTTAGGTTTAGGGTTACTGTTAGGGTTAGGGTTAGGTTTAGGGTTAGTGTTAGGGTTAGGGTTAGGGTTTGCGTTAGGGTTAGGGTTCAGGTTAGGGTTAGGTTTAGGGTTAGGGTTAGGGTTATGGTTAGGGTAGGGTTAGGGTTAGGGGTTACGGTTAGCGTTAGTGTTAGGGTAAGGGTTAGGGTTAGGGTTTGGTTTAGGGTTAGGATTAGGGTTAGGGTTAGGGTTAGGGTTTGGGTTATGGTAAGGGTTATGGTAAGGGTTAGGGTTAGGAATAGGGTAGAGTTAGGGTCAGGGTTAGGAGTTAGGGTTAGGATTAGGGTTAGGTTTAGGGTTAGGGTTAAGGTTAGTGTTAGTGTTGGGGTTATGTTTAGTGTTAGGTTTAGGGTTTGGTTAGGGTTTGCGTGAGGGTTAGGGTTAGGGTTAGGGTTCAGGTTAGGGTTAGGGTTAGGGTTAGGTTAGGGTTTAGGTTAGGGTTAGAGTTAGGGTTTAGGGTTAGCGTGAGGGTTAGGGTAAGGGTTAGGGTTTGGGTTAGGGTTTGGGTTAGGGTTAGGGTTTGGGTTAGGGTTATGGTAATTGTTAAGGTTTGGGTTACGGTTACGGTTGGGTTAGGGGTAGAGTTAGGGGTTAGGGTTAAGGTTAGGGTTAGGGTTAGGTTTAGGGTTTGGGTTAGGGTTAGGGTTACGGTTAGGGTTTGGGTTAGAGTTAGGGTAAGGGTTATGGTTATGGTTAGGGTTAGGTTTAGGGTTACGGGTACGGTTAGGGTTAGGGTTAGGGTTAGGGTTTAGGGATAGGGTTAGGGTTATGGTTAGGGTTAGGGTTAGGGTTAGCGTTAGGGTTTGGGTTAGGGTTAGGGTAAGGGTTAGGGTTAGTTTTACAGTTATGGTTAGGGTTAGGGTTAGGGTCAGGGTTTATGGTTAGGGTTAGGGTTAGGATTCAAAAAAAAGAATTTAGAAGAATTTTACTCTTCCCCTAAGAAACTTTACTTTGAAAGATAATCTCGTTCTTTTGAAAGTGTATGAATTTCATGAAATGCTTTTGTAAGAAACACAGACGTGTTTCTTTGAAAAGAAGATTCGTTGTTTGGGATGTATCAAAGTATTGTTAGAATTGAGATCAGTGTTCCTCTTCTGTTTAGAAGCTTTACTTTGAGAGATATTCACATTCATCTGAAAGTGTATGAATTTCATGAAATGCTTTTGTAAGAAACGTAGACGTGATTGAAAAGAAGATTCGTTGTGTGGGATGTTTCACAGTATTGTTAGAATTGAGAACAGTGTTCCTCTTCCGCTTAGAAGCTTTACTTTGAAAGATAATCTCGTCTTATGAAAGTGTATGAATTTCATGAAATGCTTTTGTGAGAAACACAGACGTGTTTCTGTGAAAAGAAGATTCGTTGTTTGGGATATATCAAAGTATTGTTAGAATTGAGAATATTGTTCCTCTTCCCCTTAGAAGCTTTACTTTGAAAGATAGTCTCGTTCTTTTGAAAGTGTACGAATTTCATGAAATGCTTTTGTAAGAAACAGAGATGTGTTTCGGTGAAAAGAAGATGCGTTGTTTGGGATTTATCAAAGTATTGTTAGAATTTAGAACAGTGGTTAGTGTTAGGGTTAGGATTAGTGTTAGGGTTAGGGTTATGGTTAGGGTTAGGGTTAGGGTTAGGTTTTAGGGTTAGGGTTAGGGTTAGGGTTAGGGTTAGGTTTAGGTTTAGGGTTACTGTTAGGGTTAGGGTTAGTGTTAGGGTTAGTGTTAGGGTTAGGGTTTGCGTTAGGGTTAGGGTTAGGGTTCAGGTTAGGGTTAGGGTTAGGGTTTGGGTTAGGGTTAGGGTAAGGGTTATGGTAAGGGTTAGGGTTAGGATTAGGGTAGAGTTAGGGTCAGGGTTAGGGGTTAGGGTTAGGATTAGGGTTAGGTTTAGGGTTAGTGTTAGGGTTAGTGTTAGGGTTAGGGTTTGGTTAGGGTTTGCGTGAGGGTTAAGGTTAGGGTTAGGGTTAGGGTTCAGGTTAGGGTTAGTGTTAGGGTTAGGCTTAGCGTTAGGGTTAGTGTTAGGGTTTGGGTTTGGGTTAGATTTTGGGTTAGAGTTAGGGTTAGGGTTAGGGTTACGGTTAGGGTTAGGGTTTGGGTTTGCTTAGGGTTAGGGTTAGGGTTATGGTTAGGGTAAGGATTAGGGTTAGGGTTATGGTTAGGGTAAGGGTTTGGGTTAGGGTTAAGGTTAGGGATTAGGGTTAGGGTTAGGGTTAGGTTTAGGGTTACTGTTAGGGTTAGGGTTAGGGTTAGTGTTAGGGTTAGGCTTAGGGTTTGCGTTAGGGTTAGGGTTCAGGTTAGGGTTAGGGTTAGTGATAGGGTTATGGTTAGGGTAGGGTTAGGGTTAGGGTTAGGGTTAGGGGTTACGGTTAGCGTTAGTGTTAGGGTAAGGGTTAGGGTTAGGATTTGGTTTAGGGTTAGGATTAGGGTTAGGGTTAGGGTTTGGGTTAGGGTTAGGGTAAGGGTTATGGTAAGGGTTAGGGTTAGGAATAGGGAAGAGTTAGGGTCAGGGTTAGGGGTTAGGGTTAGGATTAGGTTTAGGTTTAGGGTTAGCGTTAGGTTTAGGGTTAGTGTTAGGGTTAGTGTTAGTGTTAGGGTTAGGGTTTGGTTAGGGTTTGCGTGAGGGTTAAGGTTAGGGTTAGGGTTAGGGTTCAGTTTAGGGTTAGGGTTAGGGTTAGGCTTAGCGTTAGGGTTAGTGTTAGGGTTAGGGTTTGGGTTAGATTTTGGGTTAGAGTTACGGTTAGGGTTAGGGTTTGCGTTAGGGTTAGGGTTAGGGTTATGGTTAGGGTAAGGGTTAGGGTTAGGGTTAGGGTTAGGTTTAGGTTTAGGGTTACTGTTAGGGTTAGGGTTAGTGTTAGGGTTAGGGTTAGGGTTAGGGTTAGGGTTTGCTTTAGGGTTAGGGTTAGGGTTCAGGTTAGGGTTAGGGTTAGGGTTTGGGTTAGGGTTAGGGTAAGGGTTATGGTAAGGGTTAGGGTTAGGAATAGGGTAGAGTTAGGGTCAAGGTTAGGAGTTAGGGTTAGGATTAGGGTTAGGTTTAGGGTTAGGGTTAGGGTTAGGGTTAGTGTTGGGGTTATGGTTAGTGTTAGGGTTAGGGTTTGGTTAGGGTTTGCGTGAGGGTTAGGGTTAGGGTTAGGGTTCAGGTTAGGGTTAGGTTTAGGGTTTGGGTTAGGGTTAGGGTTACGGTTAGGGTTTGGGTTAGAGTTAGGGTAAGGGTTATGGTTATGGTTAGGGTTAGGTTTAGGGTTACGTGTACGGTTAGGGTTAGGGTTAGGGTTAGGGTTTAGGGTTAAGGTTAGGGTTATGGTTAGGGTTAGGGTTAGGGTTAGAATTAAGGTTAGGTTTAGGGTTATGATTAGGGTTTGGGTTACATTTAGGGTTAGGGTTAGGGTTTGGGTTAGGGTTAGCATTAGTGTTAGGGTTAGAGTTAGGGTAGGGTTAGGGTTAGGGTTAGGGGTTAGGGTTAGGTTTAGGGTTAGGGTTAGGATTAGAATTAGGGTTTGGGTTAGGGTTAGGGTAAGTGTTAGGG
>JAQJZF010000038.1:565000-567500 GCA_028537955.1 Microtus californicus | reverse complement strand
TAAGGTTAGGGTTAGAGTTAGGGTTCAGGTTAGGGTTAGGGTTAGGCTTAGCGTTAGGGTTAGTGTTAGGGTTAGGGTTTGGGTTAGATTTTGGGTTAGAGTTAGGGTTAGGGTTAGGGTTATGGTTAGGGTTAGGGTTAGGGTTTGCGTTAGGGTTAGGGTTAGGGTTATGGTTAGGGTAAGGGTTAGGGTTAGGGTTAGGGTTATGGTTAGGGTAGGGTTAGGGTTAGGGTTTGGTTTAGGGTTAGGATTAGGGTTAGGGTTAGGGTTAGGGTTTGTGTTAGGGTTAGGGTAAGGGTTATGGTAAGGGTTAGGGTTAGGAATAGGGTAGAGTTAGGGTCAGGGTTAGGAGTTAGGGTTAGGATTAGGGTTAGGTTTAGGGTTAGGGTTAGGGTTAGGGTTAGTGTCGGGGTTATGGTTAGTGTTAGGGTTAGGCTTTGGTTAGGGTTTGCGTGAGGGTTAGGGTTAGGGTTAGGGTTCAGGTTAGAGTTAGGGTTAGGGTTAGGTTAGGGTTTAGGTTAGGGTTAGCGTTAGGGGTTAGGGTTAGCGTTAGGGTTAGGGTTAGGGTTAGGGTTTGGGTTAGGGTTTGGGTTAGGGTTAGTGTTAGGGTTAGGGTTTGGGTTAGGGTAAGGGTAATGGTTAAGGTTGGGGTTACGGTTAGGGTTGCATTAGGGGTAGGGTTAGGGGATAGGGTTAGGGTTAGGGTTAGGGTTAGGGTTAGGGTTAGGGTTAGGATTAGGGTTAGGGTTAGGGTTAGGATAAGGGTTTGGGTTACGTTTAGGGTTAGGGTTAGGGTTTGAGTTAGGGTTAGCATAAGTGTTAGGGTTAGGGTTAGGGTAGGGTTAGGGTTAGGGTTAGGGTTAGGGTAAGGGTTATGGTAAGGGTTAGGGTTAGGAATAGGGTAGAGTTAGGGTCAGGGTTAGGGGTTAGGGTTAGGATTAGGGTTAGGTTTAGTGTTAGTGTTAGGGTTAGTGTTAGTGTTAGGGTTAGGGTTTGGTTAGGGTTAGGGTAATGGTTAAGGTTGGGGTTACGGTTAGAGTTGGGTTAGGGGTAGGGTTAGGGGTTAGGGTTAGGGTTAGGGTTATGTTTAGGGTTAGGTTTAGGGTTTGGGTTAGTTTTAGGGTTACGGTTAGGGTTTGGGTTAGAGTTAGGGTAAGGGTTATGGTTATGGTTATGGTTAGGGTTAGGGTTAGGGTTAGGGTTAGGGTTAGGGTTAGGATTAGGGTTAGGTTTAGGGTTATGATTAGGGTTTGGGTTACATTTAGGGTTAGTGTTAGGGTTTGGGTTAGGGTTAGCATAAGTGTTAGGGTTAGAGTTAGGGTATGGTTAGGGTTAGGGTTAGGGGTTAGGGTTAGGGTTAGGGTTAGGGTTAGGGTTATGGTTAGCGTTAGGGTTTGGGTTAGGGTTAGGGTAAGGGTTAGGGTTAGTTTTACAGTTACGGTTAGGGTTAGGGTTAGGGTCAGGTTTTATGGTTAGGGTTAGGTTTAGGATTTAAAAAAAAGAATTTAGAAGAGTTTTACTCTTCCCCTAAGAAACTTTACTTTGAAAGATAATCTCGTTCTTTTGAAAGTGTATGAATTTCATGAAATGCTTTTGTAAGAAACGTAGACGTGATTGAAAAGAAGATTCGTTGTGTGGGATGTTTCACAGTATTGTTAGAATTGAGAACAGTGTTCCTCTTCCGCTTAGAAGCTTTACTTTGAAAGATAATCTCGTCTTATGAAAGTGTATGAATTTCATGAAATGCTTTTGTGAGAAACACAGACGTGTTTCTGTGAAAAGAAGATTCGTTGTTTGGGATATATCAAAGTATTGTTAGAATTGAGAATATTGTTCCTCTTCCCCTTAGAAGCTTTACTTTGAAAGATAGTCTCGTTCTTTTGAAAGTGTACGAATTTCATGAAATGCTTTTGTTAGAAACAGAGATGTGTTTCGGTGAAAGGAAGATGCGTTGTTTGGGATTTATCAAAGTATTGTTAGAATTTAGAACAGTGGTTAGTGTTAGGGTTAGGATTAGTGTTAGGGTTAGGGTTATGGTTAGGGTTAGGGTTAGGGTTAGGTTTTAGGGTTAGGGTTAGGGTTAGGGTTAGGTTTAGGTTTAGGGTTACTGTTAGGGTTAGGGTTAGTGTTAGGGTTAGTGTTAGGGTTAGGGTTAGGGTTTGCGTTAGGGTTAGCTTTAGGGTTCAGGTTAGGGTTAGGGTTAGGGTTTGGGTTAGGGTTAGGGTAAGGGTTATGGTAAGGGTTAGGGTTAGGAATAGGGTAGAGTTAGGGTCAGGGTTAGGGGTTAGGGTTAGGATTAGGGTTAGGTTTAGGATTAGGGTTAGGTTTAGGGTTAGTGTTAGGGTTAGTGTTAGTGTTAGGGTTAGGGTTTGGTTAGGGTTTGCGTGAGGGTTAAGGTTAGGGTTAGGGTTAGGGTTCAGGTTAGGGTTAGGGTTAGGGTTAGGCTTAGCGTTAGGGTTAGTGTTAGGGTTAGGGTTTGGGTTAGATTTTGGGTTAGAGT
>JAQJZF010000038.1:547500-560000 GCA_028537955.1 Microtus californicus | reverse complement strand
ACGTGTTTCTGTGAAAAGAAGATTCGTTGTTTGGGATATATCAAAGTATTGTTAGAATTGAGAATATTGTTCCTCTTCCCCTTAGAAGCTTTACTTTGAAAGATAGTCTCGTTCTTTTGAAAGTGTACGAATTTCATGAAATGCTTTTGTTAGAAACAGAGATGTGTTTCGGTGAAAGGAAGATGCGTTGTTTGGGATTTATCAAAGTATTGTTAGAATTTAGAACAGTGGTTAGTGTTAGGGTTAGGATTAGTGTTAGGGTTAGGGTTATGGTTAGGGTTAGGGTTAGGGTTAGGTTTTAGGGTTAGGGTTAGGGTTAGGGTTAGGTTTAGGTTTAGGGTTACTGTTAGGGTTAGGGTTAGTGTTAGGGTTAGTGTTAGGGTTAGGGTTAGGGTTTGCGTTAGGGTTAGCTTTAGGGTTCAGGTTAGGGTTAGGGTTAGGGTTTGGGTTAGGGTTAGGGTAAGGGTTATGGTAAGGGTTAGGGTTAGGAATAGGGTAGAGTTAGGGTCAGGGTTAGGGGTTAGGGTTAGGATTAGGGTTAGGTTTAGGATTAGGGTTAGGTTTAGGGTTAGTGTTAGGGTTAGTGTTAGTGTTAGGGTTAGGGTTTGGTTAGGGTTTGCGTGAGGGTTAAGGTTAGGGTTAGGGTTAGGGTTCAGGTTAGGGTTAGGGTTAGGGTTAGGCTTAGCGTTAGGGTTAGTGTTAGGGTTAGGGTTTGGGTTAGATTTTGGGTTAGAGTTAGGGTTAGGGTTAGGGTTTGCGTTAGGGTTAGGGTTAGGGTTATGGTTAGGGTAAGGGTTAGGGTTAGGGTTTGCGTTAGGGTTAGCTTTAGGGTTCAGGTTAGGGTAAGGGTTAGGGTTAGGGTTAGGTTTAGGTTTAGGGTTACTGTTAGGGTTTGGGTTAGGGTTCAGGTTAGGGTTAGGGTTAGGGTTTGGGTTAGGGTTAGGGTAAGGGTTATGGTAAGGGTTAGGGTTAGGAATAGGGTAGAGTTAGGGTCAGGGTTAGGGGTTAGGGTTAGGATTAGGGTTAGGTTTAGGTTTAGGGTTTGTGTTAGGGTTAGTGTTAGTGTTAGGGTTATGATTTGGTTAGGGTTTGCGTGAGGGTTAAGGTTAGGGTTAGAGTTAGGGTTCAGGTTAGGGTTAGGGTTAGGGTTAGGCTTAGCGTTAGGGTTAGTGTTAGGGTTAGGGTTTGGGTTAGATTTTGGGTTAGAGTTAGGGTTAGGGTTAGGGTTACGGTTAGGGTTAGGGTTAGGGTTTGCGTTAGGGTTAGGGTTAGGGTTATGGTTAGGGTAAAGGTTAGGGTTAGGGTTAGGGTTATGGTTAGGGTAGGATTAGGGTTAGGGTTAGGATTAGGGTTTGTGTTAGGGTTAGGGTAAGGGTTATGGTAAGGGTTAGGGTTAGGAATAGGGTAGAGTTAGGGTCAAGGTTAGGAGTTAGGGTTAGGATTAGGGTTAGGTTTAGGGTTAGGGTTAGGGTTAGGGTTAGTTTTGGGGTTATGGTTAGTGTTAGGGTTAGGGTTTGGTTAGGGTTTGCGTGAGGGTTAGGGTTAGGGTTAGGGTTCAAGTTAGGGTTAGGGTTAGGGTTAGGTTAGGGTTTAGGTTAGGGTTAGCGTTAGGGGTTAGTGTTAGCGTTAGGTTTAGGGTTAGGGTTAGGGTTTGGGTTAGGGTTTGGGTTAGGGTTAGTGTTAGGGTTAGGGTTTGGGTTAGGGTTAGGGTAATGGTTAAGGTTGGGGTTACGGTTAGGGTTGGGTTAGGGGTAGGGTTAGGGGTTAGGGTTAGGGTTAGGGTTATGGATAGGGTTAGGTTTAGGGTTTGGGTTAGGGTTAGGGTTACGGTTAGGGTTTGGGTTAGAGTTAGGGTAAGGGTTATGGTTATGGTTAGGGTTAGGTTTAGGGTTAGGGTTAGAGTTATGATTAGGGTTAGGGTTAGGGTTAGGATTAGGGTTAGGCTTAGGGTTATGATTAGGGTTTGGGTTACATTTAGGGTTAGGGTTAGTGTTTGGGTTAGGGTTAGCATAAGTGTTAGGGTTAGAGTTAGGGTAGGGTTAGGGTTAGGGTTAGGTGTTAGGTTAGGGTTAGGGTTAGGGTTAGCGTTAGGGTTTGGGTTAGGGTTAGGGTAAGGGTTAGGGTTAGTTTTACAGTTACGGTTAGGGTTAGGGTTAGGGTCAGGGTTTATGGTTAGGGTTAGGTTTAGGATTAAAAAAAAAGAATTTAGAAGAGTTTTACTCTTCCCCTAAGAAACTTTACTTTGAAAGATAATCTCGTTCTTTTGAAAGTGTATGAATTTCATGAAATGCTTTTGTAAGAAACACAGACGTGTTTCTTTGAAAAGAAGATTCGTTGTTTGGGATGTATCAAAGTATTGTTAGAATTGAGATCAGTGTTCCTCTTCTGTTTAGAAGCTTTACTTTGAGAGATATTCACATTCATCTGAAAGTGTATGAATTTCATGAAATGCTTTTGTAAGAAACGTAGACGTGATTGAAAAGAAGATTCGTTGTGTGGGATGTTTCACAGTATTGTTAGAATTGAGAACAGTGTTCCTCTTCCGCTTAGAAGCTTTACTTTGAAAGATAATCTCGTCTTATGAAAGTGTATGAATTTCATGAAATGCTTTTGTGAGAAACACAGACGTGTTTCTGTGAAAAGATGATTCGTTGTTTGGGATATATCAAAGTATTGTTAGAATTGAGAATATTATTCCTCTTCCCCTTAGAAGCTTTACTTTGAAAGATAGTCTCGTTCTTTTGAAAGTGTACGAATTTCATGAAATGCTTTTGTTAGAAACAGAGATGTGTTTCGGTGAAAAGAAGATGCGTTGTTTGGGATTTATCAAAGTATTGTTAGAATTTAGAACAGTGGTTAGTGTTAGGGTTAGGATTAGTGTTAGGGTTAGGGTTATGGTTAGGGTTAGGGTTAGGGTTAGGTTTTAGGGTTAGGGTTAGGGTTAGGGTTAGGGTTAGGGTTAGGTTTAGGTTTAGGGTTACTGTTAGGGTTAGGGTTAGTGTTAGGGTTAGTGTTAGGGTTAGGGTTAGGGTTTGCGTTAGGGTTAGGGTTCAGGTTAGGGTTAGGGTTAGGGTTTGGGTTAGGGTTAGGGTAAGGGTTATGGTAAGGGTTAGGGTTAGGAATAGGGTAGAGTTAGGGTCAGGGTTAGGGGTTAGGGTTAGGATTAGTGTTAGGTTTAGGGTTAGTGTTAGGGTTAGTGTTAGTGTTTGGGTTAGGGTTTGGTTATGGTTTGCGTGAGGGTTAAAGTTAGGGTTAGGGTTAGGGTTCAGGTTAGGGTTAGGGTTAGGGTTAGGCTTAGCGTTAGGGTTAGTGTTAGGGTTAGGGTTTGGGTTAGATTTTGGGTTAGAGTTAGGGTTAGGGTTAGGGTTTGCGTTAGGGTTAGGGTTAGGGTTATGGTTAGGGTAAGGGTTAGGGTTAGGGTTAGGGTTAGGGTTAGGTTTAGGTTTAGGGTTACTGTTAGGGTTAGGGTTGGTGTTAGGGTTAGTGTTAGGGTTAGGGTTAGGGTTTGCGTTAGGGTTAGGGTTAGGATTCAGGTTAGGGTTAGGGTTAGGGTTTGGGTTAGGGTTAGGGTAAGGGTAATTGTAAGGGTTAGGGTTAGGAATAGGGTAGAGTTAGGGTCAGGGTTAGGGGTTAGGGTTAGGATTAGGGTTAGGTTTAGGGTTAGGGTTAGGTTTAGGGTTAGTGTTAGGGTTAGTGTTAGTGTTAGTGTTAGGGTTAGGGTTTGGTTAGGGTTTGCGTGAGGGTTAAGGTTAGGGTTAGGGTTAGGGTTCAGGTTAGGGTTAGGGTTAGGGTTAGGCTTAGCATTAGGGTTAGTGTTAGGGTTAGGGTTTGGGTTAGATTTTGGGTTAGAGTTAGGGTTAGGGTTAGGGTTTGCGTTAGGGTTAGGGTTAGGGTTATGGTTAGGGTAAGGGTTAGGGTTAGGGTTAGGGTTAGGGATAGGGTTAGGGTTAGGGTTAGGTTTAGGTTTAGGGTTACTGTTAGGGTTAGGGTTAGTGTTAGGGTTAGTGTTAGGGTTAGGGTTAGGGTTTGCGTTAGGGTTAGGGTTAGGGTTCAGGTTAGGGTTAGGGTTAGGGTTTGGGTTAGGGTTAGGGTAAGGGTTATGGTAAGGGTTAGGGTTAGGAATAGGGTAGAGTTAGGGTCAGGGTTAGGGGTTAGGGTTAGGATTAGGGTTAGGTTTAGGGTTAGTGTTAGGGTTAGTGTTTGTGTTAGGGTTAGGGTTTGGTTAGGGTTTGCGTGAGGGTTAAGCTTAGGGTTAGGGTTAGGGTTCAGGTTAGGGTTAGGGTTATGGTTAGGCTTAGCGTTAGGGATAGTGTTAGGGTTAGGGTTTGGGTTAGATTTTGGGTTAGAGTTAGGGTTAGGGTTAGGGTTACGGTTAGGGTTAGGGTTTGGGTTAGGGTTAGGGTTATGGTTAGGGTAAGGGTTAGGGTTAGGGTTATGGTTAGGGTAAGGGTTTGGGTTAGGGTTAAGGTTAGGGATTAGGGTTAGGGTTAGGGTTAGGTTTAGGTTTAGGGTTACTGTTAGGGTTAGGGTTAGGGTTAGTGTTAGGGTTAGGGTTAGGGTTTGCGTTAGGGTTAGGGTTCAGGTTAGAGTTAGGGTTAGGGTTAGGGTTATGGTTAGGGTAGGGTTAGGGTTAGGGTTAGGGTTAGGGTTAGGGGTTACGGTTAGCGTTAGTGTTAGGGTTAGGGTTAGGGTTAGGGTTAGGGTTTGCGTTAGGGTTAGGGTATGGGTTATGGTAAGGGTTAGGGTTAGGAATAGAGTAGAGTTAGGGTCAGGGTTAGGAGTTAGGGTTAGGATTAGGGTTAGGTTTAGGGTTAGGGTTAGGGTTAGGGTTAGTGTCGGGGTTATGGTTAGTGTTAGGGTTAGGGTTTGGTTAGGGTTTGCGTGAGGGTTAGGCTTAGGGTTAGGGTTCAGTTTAGGGTTAGGGTTAGGGTTAGGTTAGGGTTTAGGTTAGGGTTAGCGTTAGGGGTTAGGGTTAGCGTTAGGGTTAGGGTTAGGGTTAGGGTTAGGGTTTGGGTTAGGGTTTGGGTTAGGGTTAGTGTTAGGGTTAGGGTTTGGGTTAGGGTTAGGGTAATGGTTAAGGTTGGGGTTACGGTTAGGGTTGGGTTAGGGTTAGGGTTAGGGGATAGGGTTAGGGTTAGGGTTAAGGTTAGGATTAGGGTTAGGGTTAGGGTTAGGATTTGGGTTTGGGTTACGTTTAGGGTTAGGGTTAGGGTTTGGGTTAGGGTTAACATAAGTGTTAGGGTTAGGGTTAGGGTAGGGTTAAGGTTAGGGATAGGGGTTAGGGTTAGGGTTAGGGTTAGGGTTAGCGTTAGGGTTTGGGTTAGGGTTAGGGTAAGGGTTAGGGTTAGTTTTACAGTTACGGTTAGGGTTAGGGTTAGGGTCAGGGTTTATGGTTAGGGTTAGGTTTAGGATTAAAAAAAAAGAATTTAGAAGAGTTTTACTCTTCCCCTAGGAAACTTTACTTTGAAAGATAATCTCATTCTTTTGAAAGTGTATGAATTTCATGAAATGCTTTTGTAAGAAACACAGACGTGTTTCTTTGAAAAGAAGATTCGTTGTTTGGGATGTATCAAAGTATTGTTAGAATTGAGATCAGTGTTCCTCTTCTGTTTAGAAGCTTTACTTTGAGAGATATTCACATTCATCTGAAAGTGTATGAATTTCATGAAATGCTTTTGTAAGAAACGTAGACGTGATTGAAAAGAAGATTCGTTGTGTGGGATGTTTCACAGTATTGTTAGAATTGAGAACAGTGTTCCTCTTCCGCTTAGAAGCTTTACTTTGAAAGATAATCTCGTCTTATGAAAGTGTATGAATTTCATGAAATGCTTTTGTGAGAAACACAGACGTGTTTCTGTGAAAAGAAGATTCGTTGTTTGGGATTTATCAAAGTATTGTTAGAATTGAGAATATTATTCCTCTTCCCCTTAGAAGCTTTACTTTGAAAGATAGTCTCGTTCTTTTGAAAGTGTACGAATTTCATGAAATGCTTTTGTTAGAAACAGAGATGTGTTTCGGTGAAAAGAAGATGCGTTGTTTGGGATTTATCAAAGTATTGTTAGAATTTAGAACAGTGGTTAGTGTTAGGGTTAGGATTAGTGTTAGGGTTAGGGTTATGGTTAGGGTTAGGGTTAGGGTTAGGTTTTAGGGTTAGGGTTAGGGTTAGGGTTAGGGTTAGTGTTAGGTTTAGGTTTAGGGTTAACTGTTAGGGTTAGGGTTAGTGTTAGGGTTAGTGTTAGGGTTAGGGTTAGGGTTTGCGTTAGGGTTAGGGTTAGGGTTCAGGTTAGGGTTAGGGTTAGGGTTTGGGTTAGGGTTAGGGTAAGGGTTATGGTAAGGGTTAGGGTTAGGAATAGGGTAGAGTTAGGGTCAGGGTTAGGGGTTAGGGTTAGGATTAGGGTTAGGTTTAGGGTTAGTGTTAGGGTTAGTGTTAGTGTTAGGGCTAGGGTTTGGTTAGGGTTTGCGTGAGGGTTAAGGTTAGGGTTAGGGTTAGGGTTCAGGTTAGGGTTAGGGTTAGAGTTAGGTTTAGCGTTAGGGTTAGTGTTAGGGTTAGGGTTTGGGTTATATTTTGGGTTAGAGTTAGGATTAGGGTTAGGGTTAAGGTTAGGGTTAGGGTTAGGGTTTGCGTTAGGGTTAGGGTAGGGTTATGGTTAGGGTAAGGGTTAGGGTTAGGGTTATGGTTAGGGTAAGGGTTTGGGTTAGGGTTAAGGTTAGGGATTAGGGTTAGGGTTAGGGTTAGGGTTAGGTTTAGGGTTACTGTTAGGGTTAGGGTTAGGTTTAGGGTTAGTGTTAGGGTTAGGGTTAGGGTTTGCGTTAGGGTTAGGGTTCAGGTTAGGGTTAGGTTTAGGGTTAGGGTTAGGGTTATGGTTAGGGTAGGGTTAGGGTTAGGGGTTACGGTTAGCGTTAGTGTTAGGGTAAGGGTTAGGGTTAGGGTTTGGTTTAGGGTTAGGATTAGGGTTAGGGTTAGGGTTAGGGTTTGGGTTATGGTAAGGGTTATGGTAAGGGTTAGGGTTAGGAATAGGGTAGAGTTAGGGTCAGGGTTAGGAGTTAGGGTTAGGATTAGGGTTAGGTTTAGGGTTAGGGTTAAGGTTAGTGTTAGTGTTGGGGTTATGTTTAGTGTTAGGTTTAGGGTTTGGTTAGGGTTTGCGTGAGGGTTAGGGTTAGGGTTAGGGTTCAGGTTAGGGTTAGGGTTAGGGTTAGGTTAGGGTTTAGGTTAGGGTTAGAGTTAGGGTTTAGGGTTAGCGTGAGGGTTAGGGTAAGGGTTAGGGTTTGGGTTAGGGTTTGGGTTAGGGTTAGGGTTTGGGTTAGGGTTATGGTAATTGTTAAGGTTTGGGTTACGGTTACGGTTGGGTTAGGGGTAGAGTTAGGGGTTAGGGTTAAGGTTAGGGTTAGGGTTAGGTTTAGGGTTTGGGTTAGGGTTAGGGTTACGGTTAGGGTTTGGGTTAGAGTTAGGGTAAGGGTTATGGTTATGGTTAGGGTTAGGTTTAGGGTTACGGGTACGGTTAGGGTTAGGGTTAGGGTTAGGGTTTAGGGATAGGGTTAGGGTTATGGTTAGGGTTAGGGTTAGGGTTAGCGTTAGGGTTTGGGTTAGGGTTAGGGTAAGGGTTAGGGTTAGTTTTACAGTTATGGTTAGGGTTAGGGTTAGGGTCAGGGTTTATGGTTAGGGTTAGGGTTAGGATTCAAAAAAAAGAATTTAGAAGAATTTTACTCTTCCCCTAAGAAACTTTACTTTGAAAGATAATCTCGTTCTTTTGAAAGTGTATGAATTTCATGAAATGCTTTTGTAAGAAACACAGACGTGTTTCTTTGAAAAGAAGATTCGTTGTTTGGGATGTATCAAAGTATTGTTAGAATTGAGATCAGTGTTCCTCTTCTGTTTAGAAGCTTTACTTTGAGAGATATTCACATTCATCTGAAAGTGTATGAATTTCATGAAATGCTTTTGTAAGAAACGTAGACGTGATTGAAAAGAAGATTCGTTGTGTGGGATGTTTCACAGTATTGTTAGAATTGAGAACAGTGTTCCTCTTCCGCTTAGAAGCTTTACTTTGAAAGATAATCTCGTCTTATGAAAGTGTATGAATTTCATGAAATGCTTTTGTGAGAAACACAGACGTGTTTCTGTGAAAAGAAGATTCGTTGTTTGGGATATATCAAAGTATTGTTAGAATTGAGAATATTGTTCCTCTTCCCCTTAGAAGCTTTACTTTGAAAGATAGTCTCGTTCTTTTGAAAGTGTACGAATTTCATGAAATGCTTTTGTAAGAAACAGAGATGTGTTTCGGTGAAAAGAAGATGCGTTGTTTGGGATTTATCAAAGTATTGTTAGAATTTAGAACAGTGGTTAGTGTTAGGGTTAGGATTAGTGTTAGGGTTAGGGTTATGGTTAGGGTTAGGGTTAGGGTTAGGTTTTAGGGTTAGGGTTAGGGTTAGGGTTAGGGTTAGGTTTAGGTTTAGGGTTACTGTTAGGGTTAGGGTTAGTGTTAGGGTTAGTGTTAGGGTTAGGGTTTGCGTTAGGGTTAGGGTTAGGGTTCAGGTTAGGGTTAGGGTTAGGGTTTGGGTTAGGGTTAGGGTAAGGGTTATGGTAAGGGTTAGGGTTAGGATTAGGGTAGAGTTAGGGTCAGGGTTAGGGGTTAGGGTTAGGATTAGGGTTAGGTTTAGGGTTAGTGTTAGGGTTAGTGTTAGGGTTAGGGTTTGGTTAGGGTTTGCGTGAGGGTTAAGGTTAGGGTTAGGGTTAGGGTTCAGGTTAGGGTTAGTGTTAGGGTTAGGCTTAGCGTTAGGGTTAGTGTTAGGGTTTGGGTTTGGGTTAGATTTTGGGTTAGAGTTAGGGTTAGGGTTAGGGTTACGGTTAGGGTTAGGGTTTGGGTTTGCTTAGGGTTAGGGTTAGGGTTATGGTTAGGGTAAGGATTAGGGTTAGGGTTATGGTTAGGGTAAGGGTTTGGGTTAGGGTTAAGGTTAGGGATTAGGGTTAGGGTTAGGGTTAGGTTTAGGGTTACTGTTAGGGTTAGGGTTAGGGTTAGTGTTAGGGTTAGGCTTAGGGTTTGCGTTAGGGTTAGGGTTCAGGTTAGGGTTAGGGTTAGTGATAGGGTTATGGTTAGGGTAGGGTTAGGGTTAGGGTTAGGGTTAGGGGTTACGGTTAGCGTTAGTGTTAGGGTAAGGGTTAGGGTTAGGATTTGGTTTAGGGTTAGGATTAGGGTTAGGGTTAGGGTTTGGGTTAGGGTTAGGGTAAGGGTTATGGTAAGGGTTAGGGTTAGGAATAGGGAAGAGTTAGGGTCAGGGTTAGGGGTTAGGGTTAGGATTAGGTTTAGGTTTAGGGTTAGCGTTAGGTTTAGGGTTAGTGTTAGGGTTAGTGTTAGTGTTAGGGTTAGGGTTTGGTTAGGGTTTGCGTGAGGGTTAAGGTTAGGGTTAGGGTTAGGGTTCAGTTTAGGGTTAGGGTTAGGGTTAGGCTTAGCGTTAGGGTTAGTGTTAGGGTTAGGGTTTGGGTTAGATTTTGGGTTAGAGTTACGGTTAGGGTTAGGGTTTGCGTTAGGGTTAGGGTTAGGGTTATGGTTAGGGTAAGGGTTAGGGTTAGGGTTA
Organism: Microtus californicus; assembly: GCA_028537955.1. NCBI lineage: Eukaryota > Metazoa > Chordata > Mammalia > Rodentia > Cricetidae > Microtus > Microtus californicus. Next base: position 550,427 of record JAQJZF010000038.1, on the reverse strand, counting down.
GGGTTAGGTTTAGGTTTAGGGTTACTGTTAGGGTTAGGGTTAGTGTTAGGGTTAGTGTTAGGGTTAGGGTTAGGGTTTGCTTTAGGGTTAGGGTTAGGGTTCAGGTTAGGGTTAGGGTTAGGGTTTGGGTTAGGGTTAGGGTAAGGGTTATGGTAAGGGTTAGGGTTAGGAATAGGGTAGAGTTAGGGTCAAGGTTAGGAGTTAGGGTTAGGATTAGGGTTAGGTTTAGGGTTAGGGTTAGGGTTAGGGTTAGTGTTGGGGTTATGGTTAGTGTTAGGGTTAGGGTTTGGTTAGGGTTTGCGTGAGGGTTAGGGTTAGGGTTAGGGTTCAGGTTAGGGTTAGGGTTAGGGTTAGGGTTAGGTTAGGGTTTAGGTTAGGGTTAGCGTTAGGGGTTAGGGTTAGCGTTAGGGTTAGGGTTAGGGTTAGGGTTTGGGTTAGGGTTTGGGTTAGGGTTAGTGTTAGGGTTAGGGTTTGGGTTAGGGTTAGGGTAATGGTTAAGGTTGGGGTTACGGTTAGGGTTGGGTTAGGGGTAGGGTTAGGGGTTAGGGTTAGGTTTATGGTTAGGGTTACGTTTAGGGTTTGGGTTAGGGTTAGGGTTACGGTTAGGGTTTGGGTTAGAGTTAGGGTAAGGGTTATGGTTATGGTTAGGGTTAGGTTTAGGGTTACGTGTACGGTTAGGGTTAGGGTTAGGGTTAGGGTTTAGGGTTAAGGTTAGGGTTATGGTTAGGGTTAGGGTTAGGGTTAGGATTAAGGTTAGGTTTAGGGTTATGATTAGGGTTTGGGTTACATTTAGGGTTAGGGTTAGGGTTTGGGTTAGGGTTAGCATTAGTGTTAGGGTTAGAGTTAGGGTAGGGTTAGGGTTAGGGTTAGGGGTTAGGGTTAGGTTTAGGGTTAGGGTTAGGATTAGAATTAGGGTTTGGGTTAGGGTTAGGGTAAGTGTTAGGGTTAGTTTTACAGTTACGGTTAGGGTTAGGGTTAGGGTCAGGGTTTATGGTTAGGGTTAGGGTTAGGATTAAAAAAAAAGAATTTAGAAGAGTTTTACTCTTCCCCTAAGAAACTTTACTTTGAAAGATAATCTCATTCTTTTGAAAGTGTATGAATTTCATGAAATGCTTTTGTAAGAAACACAGACGTGTTTCTTTGAAAAGAAGATTCGTTGTTTGGGATGTATCAAAGTATTGTTAGAATTGAGATCAGTGTTCCTCTTCTGTTTAGAAGCTTTACTTTGAGAGATATTCACATTCATCTGAAAGTGTATGAATTTCATGAAATGCTTTTGTAAGAAACGTAGACGTGATTGAAAAGAAGATTCGTTGTGTGGGATGTTTCACAGTATTGTTAGAATTGAGAACAGTGTTCCTCTTCCGCTTAGAAGCTTTACTTTGAAAGATAATCTCGTCTTATGAAAGTGTATGAATTTCATGAAATGCTTTTGTGAGAAACACAGACGTGTTTCTGTGAAAAGAAGATTCGTTGTTTGGGATATATCAAAGTATTGTTAGAATTGAGAATATTGTTCCTCTTCCCCTTAGAAGCTTTACTTTGAAAGATAGTCTCGTTCTTTTGAAAGTGTACGAATTTCATGAAATGCTTTTGTTAGAAACAGAGATGTGTTTCGGTGAAAAGAAGATGCGTTGTTTGGGATTTATCAAAGTATTGTTAGAATTTAGAACAGTGGTTAGTGTTAGGGTTAGGATTAGTGTTAGGGTTAGGGTTAGGGTTAGGGTTAGGGTTAGGGTTAGGTTTAGGTTTAGGGTTAACTGTTAGGGTTAGGGTTAGTGTTAGGGTTAGTGTTAGTGTTAGGGTTAGGGTTTGCGTTAGGGTTAGGGTTAGGGTTCAGGTTAGGGTTAGGGTTAGGGTTTGGGTTAGGGTTAGGGTAAGGGTTATGGTAAGGGTTAGGGTTAGGAATAGGGTAGAGTTAGGGTCAGGGTTAGGGGTTAGTGTTAGGATTAGGGTTAGGTTTAGGGTTAGTGTTAGGGTTAGTGTTAGGGTTAGGGTTTGGTTAGGGTTTGAGTGAGGGTTAAGGTTAGGGTTAGGGTTAGGGTTCAGGTTAGGGTTAGGGTTAGGGTTAGGCTTAGCGCTAGGGTTAGTGTTAGGGTTTGGGTTTGGTTTAGATTTTGGGTTAGAGTTAGGGTTACGGTTAGGGTTACGGTTAGGGTTAGGGTTAGGGTTTGCGTTAGGGTTAGGGTTAGGGTTATGGTTAGGGTAAGGGTTAGGGTTAGGGTTATGGTTAGGGTAAGGGTTTGGGTTAGGGTTAAGGTTAGGGATTAGGGTTAGGGTTAGGCTTAGGGTTAGGTTTAGGTTTAGGGTTACTGTTAGGGTTAGGGTTAGGGTTAGGGTTTGGGTTAGGGTTAAGGTTTGCGTTAGGGTTAGGGTTAGGGTTCAGGTTAGGGTTAGGGTTAGGGTTAGGGTTATGGTTAGGGTAGGGTTAGGGTTAGGGTTAGGGGTTACGGTTAGCTTTAGTGTAAGTGTTAGCGTTAGGGTTTGGTTTAGGGTTAGGATTAGGGTTAGGGTTAGGGTTTAGGTTAGGGTTAGGGTAAGGGTTATGGTAAGGGTTAGGGTTAGGAATAGGGTAGAGTTAGGGTCAGGGTTAGGAGTTAGGGTTAGGATTAGGGTTAGGTTTAGGGTTAGGGTTAGGGTTAGGGTTAGTGTTGGGGTTATGGTTAGTGTTAGGGTTAGGGTTTGGTTAGGGTTTCCGTGAGGGTTAGGGTTAGGGTTAGGGTTCAGGTTAGGGTTAGGGTTAGGGTTAGGTTAGGGTTTAGGTTAGGGTTAGCGTTAGGGGTTAGGGTTAGCGTTAGGGTTAGGGTTAGGGTTTGGGTTAGGGTTTGGGTTAGGGTTAGTGTTAGGGTTAGGGTTTGGGTTAGGGTTAGGGTAATGGTTAAGGTTTGGGTTACGGTTAGGGTTGGGTTAGGGGTAGGGTTAGGGGT
>JAQJZF010000038.1:537500-542500 GCA_028537955.1 Microtus californicus | reverse complement strand
TATCAAAGTATTGTTAGTATTTAGAATAGTGGTTAGGGTTAGGGTTAGGATTAGGGTTAGTGTTAGGGTTAGGGTTAGTGTTCAGGTTAGGGTTAGGGTTATGGTCACGGTTAGGGTTTGCGTGAGGGTTAGGGTTTGGGTTAGGTTTAGGGTTAGGGTAGGGTTAGGGTTAGGGTTAGGGTTATGGATTAGGGTAAGTGTTAGAGTTAGGGTTAGGGTTAGGCTTAGGGTTAGGGTTAAGGTTTGGGTTAGGGTTAGGGTTAGGGTTAGGGGTAGGGTTTGGGTTTGGGTTAGGGTAAGGGTAAGTGTTAGGGTTAGTGTTAGGGTTAGGGTTAGGTTTACGGTTAGGGTTAGGGTTTGGGTTTGGTTTATGGTTAGGGTAAGGGTTAGGGTTAGGGTCAGGGTTAGGGGTTAGGGTTAGGATTAGGGTTAGGTTTAGGGTTAGTGTTAGGGTTAGTGTTAGGGTTAGGGTTTGGTTAGGGTTTGCGTGAGGGTTAAGGTTAGTGTTAGGGTTAGGGTTCAGGTTAGGGTTAGTGTTAGGGTTAGGCTTAGCGTTAGGGTTAGTGTTAGGGTTTGGGTTTGGGTTAGATTTTGGGTTAGAGTTAGGGTTAGGGTTAGGGTTACGGTTAGGGTTAGGGTTTGGGTTTGCTTAGGGTTAGGGTTAGGGTTATGGTTAGGGTAAGGATTAGGGTTAGGGTTATGGTTAGGGTAAGGGTTTGGGTTAGGGTTAAGGTTAGGGATTAGGGTTAGGGTTAGGGTTAGGTTTAGGGTTACTGTTAGGGTTAGGGTTAGGGTTAGTGTTAGGGTTAGGCTTAGGGTTTGCGTTAGGGTTAGGGTTCAGGTTAGGGTTAGGGTTAGTGATAGGGTTATGGTTAGGGTAGGGTTAGGGTTAGGGTTAGGGTTAGGGGTTACGGTTAGCGTTAGTGTTAGGGTAAGGGTTAGGGTTAGGATTTGGTTTAGGGTTAGGATTAGGGTTAGGGTTAGGGTTTGGGTTAGGGTTAGGGTAAGGGTTATGGTAAGGGTTAGGGTTAGGAATAGGGAAGAGTTAGGGTCAGGGTTAGGGGTTAGGGTTAGGATTAGGTTTAGGTTTAGGGTTAGCGTTAGGTTTAGGGTTAGTGTTAGGGTTAGTGTTAGTGTTAGGGTTAGGGTTTGGTTAGGGTTTGCGTGAGGGTTAAGGTTAGGGTTAGGGTTAGGGTTCAGTTTAGGGTTAGGGTTAGGGTTAGGCTTAGCGTTAGGGTTAGTGTTAGGGTTAGGGTTTGGGTTAGATTTTGGGTTAGAGTTACGGTTAGGGTTAGGGTTTGCGTTAGGGTTAGGGTTAGGGTTATGGTTAGGGTAAGGGTTAGGGTTAGGGTTAGGGTTAGGTTTAGGTTTAGGGTTACTGTTAGGGTTAGGGTTAGTGTTAGGGTTAGTGTTAGGGTTAGGGTTAGGGTTTGCGTTAGGGTTAGGGTTAGGGTTCAGGTTAGGGTTAGGGTTAGGGTTTGGGTTAGGGTTAGGGTAAGGGTTATGGTAAGGGTTAGGGTTAGGAATAGGGTAGAGTTAGGGTCAAGGTTAGGAGTTAGGGTTAGGATTAGGGTTAGGTTTAGGGTTAGGGTTAGGGTTAGGGTTAGTGTTGGGGTTATGGTTAGTGTTAGGGTTAGGGTTTGGTTAGGGTTTGCGTGAGGGTTAGGGTTAGGGTTAGGGTTCAGGTTAGGGTTAGGGTTAGGGTTAGGGTTAGGTTAGGGTTTAGGTTAGGGTTAGCGTTAGGGGTTAGGGTTAGCGTTAGGGTTAGGGTTAGGGTTAGGGTTTGGGTTAGGGTTTGGGTTAGGGTTAGTGTTAGGGTTAGGATTTGGGTTAGGGTTAGGGTAATGGTTAAGGTTGGGGTTACGGTTAGGGTTGGGTTAGGGGTAGGGTTAGGGGTTAGGGTTAGGGTTAGGTTTATGGTTAGGGTTACGTTTAGGGTTTGGGTTAGGGTTAGGGTTACGGTTAGGGTTTGGGTTAGAGTTAGGGTAAGGGTTATGGTTATGGTTAGGGTTAGGTTTAGGGTTACGTGTACGGTTAGGGTTAGGGTTAGGGTTAGGGTTAGGGTTTAGGGTTAGGGTTAGGGTTATGGTTAGGGTTAGGGTTAGGGTTAGGATTAAGGTTAGGTTTAGGGTTATGATTAGGGTTTGGGTTACATTTAGGGTTAGGGTTAGGGTTTGGGTTAGGGTTAGCATTAGTGTTAGGGTTAGAGTTAGGGTAGGGTTAGGGTTAGGGTTAGGGGTTAGGGTTAGGTTTAGGGTTAGGGTTAGGATTAGAATTAGGGTTTGGGTTAGGGTTAGGGTAAGTGTTAGGGTTAGTTTTACAGTTACGGTTAGGGTTAGGGTTAGGGTCAGGGTTTATGGTTAGGGTTAGGGTTAGGATTAAAAAAAAAGAATTTAGAAGAGTTTTACTCTTCCCCTAAGAAACTTTACTTTGAAAGATAATCTCATTCTTTTGAAAGTGTATGAATTTCATGAAATGCTTTTGTAAGAAACACAGACGTGTTTCTTTGAAAAGAAGATTCGTTGTTTGGGATGTATCAAAGTATTGTTAGAATTGAGATCAGTGTTCCTCTTCTGTTTAGAAGCTTTACTTTGAGAGATATTCACATTCATCTGAAAGTGTATGAATTTCATGAAATGCTTTTGTAAGAAACGTAGACGTGATTGAAAAGAAGATTCGTTGTGTGGGATGTTTCACAGTATTGTTAGAATTGAGAACAGTGTTCCTCTTCCGCTTAGAAGCTTTACTTTGAAAGATAATCTCGTCTTATGAAAGTGTATGAATTTCATGAAATGCTTTTGTGAGAAACACAGACGTGTTTCTGTGAAAAGAAGATTCGTTGTTTGGGATATATCAAAGTATTGTTAGAATTGAGAATATTGTTCCTCTTCCCCTTAGAAGCTTTACTTTGAAAGATAGTCTCGTTCTTTTGAAAGTGTACGAATTTCATGAAATGCTTTTGTTAGAAACAGAGATGTGTTTCGGTGAAAAGAAGATGCGTTGTTTGGGATTTATCAAAGTATTGTTAGAATTTAGAACAGTGGTTAGTGTTAGGGTTAGGATTAGTGTTAGGGTTAGGGTTAGGGTTAGGGTTAGGGTTAGGTTTAGGTTTAGGGTTAACTGTTAGGGTTAGGGTTAGTGTTAGGGTTAGTGTTAGTGTTAGGGTTAGGGTTTGCGTTAGGGTTAGGGTTAGGGTTCAGGTTAGGGTTAGGGTTAGGGTTTGGGTTAGGGTTAGGGTAAGGGTTATGGTAAGGGTTAGGGTTAGGAATAGGGTAGAGTTAGGGTCAGGGTTAGGGGTTAGGGTTAGGATTAGGGTTAGGTTTAGGGTTAGTGTTAGGGTTAGTGTTAGGGTTAGGGTTTGGTTAGGGTTTGCGTGAGGGTTAAGGTTAGGGTTAGGGTTAGGGTTCAGGTTAGGGTTAGGGTTAGGGTTAGGCTTAGCGCTAGGGTTAGTGTTAGGGTTTGGGTTTGGTTTAGATTTTGGGTTAGAGTTAGGGTTACGGTTAGGGTTACGGTTAGGGTTAGGGTTAGGGTTTGCGTTAGGGTTAGGGTTAGGGTTATGGTTAGGGTAAGGGTTAGGGTTAGGGTTATGGTTAGGGTAAGGGTTTGGGTTAGGGTTAAGGTTAGGGATTAGGGTTAGGGTTAGGCTTAGGGTTAGGTTTAGGTTTAGGGTTACTGTTAGGGTTAGGGTTAGGGTTAGGGTTTGGGTTAGGGTTAAGGTTTGCGTTAGGGTTAGGGTTAGGGTTCAGGTTAGGGTTAGGGTTAGGGTTAGGGTTATGGTTAGGGTAGGGTTAGGGTTAGGGTTAGGGGTTACGGTTAGCTTTAGTGTTAGTGTTAGGGTTAGGGTTTGGTTTAGGGTTAGGATTAGGGTTAGGGTTAGGGTTTAGGTTAGGGTTAGGGTAAGGGTTATGGTAAGGGTTAGGGTTAGGAATAGGGTAGAGTTAGGGTCAGGGTTAGGAGTTAGGGTTAGGATTAGGGTTAGGTTTAGGGTTAGGGTTAGGGTTAGGGTTAGTGTTGGGGTTATGGTTAGTGTTAGGGTTAGGGTTTGGTTAGGGTTTCCGTGAGGGTTAGGGTTAGGGTTAGGGTTCAGGTTAGGGTTAGGGTTAGGGTTAGGTTAGGGTTTAGGTTAGGGTTAGCGTTAGGGGTTAGGGTTAGCGTTAGGGTAATGTTAGGGTTTGGGTTAGGGTTTGGGTTAGGGTTAGTGTTAGGGTTAGGGTTTGGGTTAGGGTTAGGGTAATGGTTAAGGTTTGGGTTACGGTTAGGGTTGGGTTAGGGGTAGGGTTAGGGGTTAGTGTTAGGGTTAGGGTTAGGGTTAGGGTTCGGTTTAGGGTTACGGGTACGGTTAGGGTTCGGGTTAGGGTTAGGGTTTAGGGTTAGGGTTAGGGTTATGGTTAGGGTAAGGGTTTGGGTTAGGGTTAAGGTTAGGGATTAGGGTTAGGGTTAGGGTTAGGGTTAGGTTTAGGTTTTGGGTTACTGTTAGGGTTAGGTTTAGGGTTAGGGTTAGGGTTTGGTTTAGGGTTAAGGTTTGCGTTAGGGTTAGGGTTAGGGTTCAGGTTAGGGTTAGGGTTAGGTTTAGGGTTATGGTTAGGGTAGGGTTAGGGTTAGGGTTAGGGGTTACGGTTAGCTTTAGTGTTAGGGTTAGGGTTAGGGTTAGGGTTTGGTTTAGGGTTAGGATTAGGGTTAGGGTTAGGGTTTGGGTTAGGGTTACGGTAAGGGTTATGGTAAGGGTTAGGAATAGGGTAGAGTTAGGGTCAGGGTTAGGAGTTAGGGTTAGGATTAGGGTTAGGTTTAGGGTTAGGGTTAGGGTTAGGGTTAGTGTTGGGGTTATGGTTAGTGTTAGGGTTAGGGTTTGGTTAGGGCTTGCGTGAGGGTTAGGGTTAGGGTTAGGGTTCAGGTTAGGGTTAGGGTTAGGGTTAGGTTAGGGTTTAGGTTAGGGTTAGGCTTAGCGTTAGGGTTAGTGTAAGGGTTAGGGTTTGGGTTAGATTTTGGGTTAGAGTTAGGGT
>JAQJZF010000038.1:500000-502500 GCA_028537955.1 Microtus californicus | reverse complement strand
ATTTTAGGGTTAGGGTTAGGTATAGGGTTTGGGTTAGGGTTAGGGTTAGGGTTTAGATTACGGTTAGGGTAAGGGTTAGGGTTAGGGTTAGGGTTAGGGTTAGGGTTATTGTTAGGGTTAGTGTTAGGGTTAGGGTTTGCGTTAGGGTTGGGCTAGGGTTTGGGTTAGGGTTAGGGTTAGGGTAGGGTTAGCGTTAGGGTTAGGATTATGGATTAGGCTAAGTGTTAGAGTTAGGGTTAGGGTTAGGCTTAGGGTTAGGGTTAAGGTTTGGGTTAGGGTTAGGGTTAGAGTTAGGGGTAGGGTTTGGGTTTGGGTTAGGGTAAGGGTAAGTGTTAGGGTTAGGGTTAGGGTTAGGGTTAGGGTTACGGTTTGGGTTAGGTTTACGGTTAGGGTTAGGGATTGGGTTTGGGTTATGGTTAGGGTAAGGGTTAGGGTTAGGGTTAGGGTTAGGGTTAGGGTTAGGGTTAGGGTTACGGTTTGCCTTAGGGTTAGAGTTAGAATTACGGTTAGGGTTAGTGTTAGGGTTAGGGTTAGGGTTTACGTTAGGGTTAGGTTTAGGGTAGGGTTAGGGTTATGGTTAGAGGTTAGGGTTAGGGTTAGGGTTAGGTTTAGGGTTAGGGTTAGGATTAGGGTGAGGTTTAGGGTTAGTGTTAGGGTTAGGGTTAGTGTTAGGGTTAGGGTTTGTGTTAGGGTTTGCGTTAGGGTTAGGGTTAGGGTTAGGGTTCAGTTTAGGGTTAGGGTTAGGTTTAGGTTAGGGTTAGTGTTAGGGTTAGCGTTAGGGGTTAGGCTTAGCGTTAGGGTTAGGGTTAGGGTATGGGTTAGTGTTAGGGTTAGGGTAGGGTTAGGGTTAGGGTTATGGTTATGGTTTAGGGTTAGGGTTAGGGTTAGGGTTAGGGTTTGGGTTAGGGTTAGGGTTAGAGTTAGATTTGGGTTTGGGTTAGGGTTAGGGTAAGGTTTAGGGTTAGGATTTGGGTTAGGGTTAGGATATGGTTAGGGTTAGGGTTAGGGTTACAGTTAGGGTTAGGGTTAGGGTTAGGGTTTAGGGTTAGGGTTAGGGAAAGGCATAGGATTAAAAAAAAGAATTTAGAACAGTGTTACTCTTCCCATAAGAAGGTATACTTTGAAAGATAATCTCGTTCTTTTGAAAGTGTATGAATTTCATGAAATGATTTTGTAAGAAACACAGACGTGTTTCTTTGAAAAGAAGATTCGTTGTTTGGGATGTATCAAAGTATTGTTAGAATTGAAAACAGTGTTCCTCTTCTGTTTAGAAGCTTTAATTTGAGAGATATTCACATTCATCTGAAAGTGTATGAATTTCATGAAATGCTTTTGTAAGAAACGTAGACGTGATTGTTTGAAAAGAAGATTTATTGTGTGGGATGTTTCACACTATTGGTAGAATTGAGAACAGTGTTCCTCTTCCCCTTATAAGCTTTACTTTGAAAGATAATCTCGTTCTTTTGAAAGTGTATGAATTTCATGAAATGCTTCTGTAAGAAACACAGACGTGATTCTTTGAAAAGAAGATTCGTTGTTTGGGATGTATCAAAGTATTGTTAGATTGAGAATAGTGTTCCTCTTCCCCTTAGAAGTTTACTTTGAAAGATATTCTCATTCTTTTGAAAGTGTATGAATTTCATGAAACGTTTTTGTTAGAAACAGAGACGTGTTTCGGTGAAAAGAAGATCCATTGTTTGGGATGTATCAAAGTATTGTTAGTATTTAGAATAGTGGTTAGGCTTAGGGTTAGGATTAGGTTTAGTGTTAGGGTTAGGGTTAGTGTTCAGGTTAGGGTTAGGGTTATGGTCACGGTTAGGGTTTGCATGAGGGTTATGGTTATGGTTAGGGTTCAGATTAGGGTTAGGGTTAGGGTTAGGGTTAAGGTTAGAATTATGGTTAGGTTAGGGTTAGGGTTAGTGTTAGGGGTTAGGGTTTGGGTTAGGGTTAGGGTTAGGGTTAGGGTTTGGGTTAGGGTTAGGGTTAGGGTTATGGTTATTGTTTGGGTTAGGGTTAGGGTAAGGGTTAATGTTAGGGTTACGGTTAGGTTAGGGTTATGGTTAGGGTCAGGGTTAGGTTTAGGGTTTGGTTTAGGGTTAGGGTTAGGGTTAGGTTTAGGGTTAGGGTTAGGGTTAGTGTTACAGTTAGGGTTAAGGTTAGGTTTATGGTTTAGGGTTATGGTTAGGGTTAGGGTTAGTGTTAGGGTTAGGATTAAAAAAGAGAATTAAGAACAGTGTTACTCTTCCCCTAAGAAGCTTTACTATGAAATATAATCTTGTTCTTTTGAAAGTATATGAATTTCATGAAATGCTTTTGTAAGAAACACAGACGTGTTTCTTTGAAAAGAAGATTCGTTGTTTGGGATGTATGAAAGTATTGTTAGAATTGAGAATAGTGTTCCTCTTCCCCTTAGAAGCTTTACTTTGAAAGATAGTCTCGTTCTTTTGAAAGTGTATGAATTTCATGAAATGCTTTTGTTAGAAACAGAGATGTGTTTCGG
>JAQJZF010000038.1:480000-487500 GCA_028537955.1 Microtus californicus | reverse complement strand
GTTAGGGTTAGGGTTAGGGTATGGATTACGGTTAGTGTAAGGGTTAGGGTTAGGGTTAGGGTTTAGTGTTAGGGTTAGGGTTACGGTTAGGAATAGGGTTTTCTTTAGGGTTAGGGTTAGGTTTAGGGTTAGGGTTTGGGTTAAGTTTAGGGTTAGGGTAGGGTTAGGGTTAGGGTTAGGGGTTAGGTTTAGTGTTAGATTTAGGGTTAGGGTTAGGGATAGGATTACGGTTAAGTTTTGGGTTAGGGTTAGGTTTAGGGTTAGGGTTACAGTTAGGGTTAGGGTTACGCTTAGTGTTAGGGTTAGGGTTAGGGTTAGGGTTAGGGTTAGTTTTAGGGTTAGGGTTAGGGTTAGGGTTAGGGTTTGGGTTAGGGTTAGGGTAATGGTTAGGGTTAGGGTTAGGGTTACGGTTAGGGTTAGGGTTAGGGTTATGGTTAGGGTTTGCGTTAGGGTTAGAGTTAGTGTTAGGGTTAGTGTTAGGGTTAGGGTTATGGTTAGGGTTTGGGTTAGGGTAGAGTTAGGCTTAGGGTTAGGGTTAGTGGTTAGGGTTAGTGTTAGGGTTAGGGTTAGGGTTAGGGTTACGTTTTGGGTTAGGTTAGGGTTAGGGTTAGGGTTAGGGTTAGGGTTAGGTTTAGGGTTTGCGTTAGGGTTAGAGTTAGAATTAGGGTTAGGGTTAGTGTTAGGGTTGGGTTAGGCTTAGGGTTTACGTTAGGGTTAGAGTTAGGGTTATGGTTAGGGTTAGAGTTAGGGTTAGGGTTAGGGTTAGGTTTTGGGTTAGTGTTAAGGTTAGGGATTTGGGTTAGGGTTAGGGTTAGGTTTTGAGTTAGGTTTACTGTTAGGGTTAGGGTTAGTGTTAGGTTTAGTGTTAGGGTTTGCCTTAGGGTTAGGGTTAGGGTTAGGGTTAGGGTTCAGGTTAGGGTTAGGGTTTGGGTTAGGGTGAGGGTTATGGTTAGGGTAGGGTTAGGGTTAGGGTTAGGGTTAGGGGTTGCGGTTAGCCTTAGATTTAGGGTTAGGGTTAGGGTTAGGATTTGGGTTAGGGTTAGGGTTAGGGTTAGCTACAGGGTTTGGGTTAGGGTTAGGGTAAGGGTTACGGTTAGGGTTAGAGTTAGGGTTAGGGTTAGGGTTAGGGTGAGGTTTAGGGTTAGTGTTAGTGTTAGGGTTAGTTTTAGGGTTAGGGTTTGGGTTAGGGTTTGCGTTAGGGTTAGGGTAAGGGTTAGGGTTAGGGTTAGGGTTTGGGTTAGGGTTAGGGTAAGGTTTAGGGTTAGGATTAGGGTTAGGGTTAGGGTTGGCGTTAGGGTTAGGGTTAGGTGTTAGGGTTAGGGTTAGGTTTAGGGTTAGGATTTGTGTTAGGGTTAGGATTAGGGTTAGGGTTAGGGTTAGGTTTTGGGTTAGTGTTAAGGTTAGGGATTTGGGTTAGGGTTAGGGTTAGGTTTAGAGTTAGGTTTACTGTTAGGATTAGTGTTAGTGTTAGGTTTAGTGTTAGGGTTTGCCTTAGGGTTAGGGTTAGGGTTCAGGTTAGGGTTAGGGTTAGGGTTATGGTTAGGGTTTGGGTTAGGGTAGAGTTAGGCTTAGGGTTCGGGTTAGGGGTTAGGGTTAGTGTTAGGGTTAGGGTTAGGGTTAGGGTTAGGGTTAGGTTTAGGGTTAAGGTTACGGTTTGGGTTAGGTTAGGGTTAGGGTTAAGTTTAGGGTTAGGGTTAGCGTTAGGGTTAGGGTTAGGGTTTGCGTTAGGGTTAGAGTTAGAATTAGGGTTAGGGTTAGTGTTAGGGTTGGGTTAGGCTTAGGGTTTACGTTAGGGTTAGGGTTATGGTTAGGGTTAGGGTTAGGTTTTGGGTTAGTGTTAATGATAGGGATTTGGGTTAGGGTTAGGGTTAGGTTTAGAGTTAGGTTTACTGTTAGGATTAGGGTTAGTGTTAGGTTTAGTGTTAGGGTTTGCCTTAGGGTTAGGGTTAGGGTTAGGGTTAGGGTTAGGGTTCAGGTTAGGGTTACGGTTAGGGTTAGGGTTATGGTTAGGGTAGGGTTATGGTTAGGGTTAGGGTTAGGGGTTACGGTTAGCCTTAGAATTAGGGTTAGGGTTAGGGTTAGTATTTGGGTTAGGGTTAGGGTTAGGGTTAGCTATAGGGTTTGGGTTTGTGTTAGGGTAAGGGTTAGGGTTAGGGATAGAGTTAGGGTTAGGGTTAGGGTTAGGGTGAGGTTTAAGGTTAGTGTTAGGGTTAGGGTTAGTGTTAGGGTTAGGGTTTGGGTTAGGGTTTGCGTTAGGGTTAAGGTTAGGGTTAGGGTTAGGGTTCAGTTTAGGGTTAGGGATAGGGTTAGGGTTAGGGTTAGGTTAGGGTTAGGTTAGGGTTAGGGTTAGGGTTAGGGTTAGGGTTAGGGTTAGGGTTAGGGTTAGGGTTTAGGGTTAGGGTTAGGGTTAGGATTTGTGTTAGGCTTAGGGTTAGGGTTAGGGTTAGGGTTTGGGTTAGGTTTAGGGTAAGGTTTAGGGTTAGGATTAGGGTTAGGGTTAGGGTATGCGTTAGGGTTAGGCTTAGGGGTTAGGATTAGGGTTAAGTTTAGGGTTACGATTAGTGTTAGGGTTAGGGTTGGGTTTAGGGTTTGGGTTAGAGTAGGGTTAGGGTTATGGTTAGGGTTAGGGGTTTGGATTAGCGTTAGGGTTAGGGTTAGGTTTATGGTTAGGGTTAGGGTTAGGGTTACAGTTAGGGTTAGGGTTAGGGTTAGGGTTAGGGTTTAGGGTTAGGGTTAGGGTTAGGGTTAGGGTTAGGGTTACGTTTTGGGTTAGGTTTAGGGTTAGGGTTTGGGTTTTGGTTTGTGTTAGTGTTAGGGTAAGGGTTTGGCTTAGGGTTAGGGTTAGGTTTAGGGTTTAGTGTTAGGGTTAGGGTTAGGGTTTGCGTTAGGGTTAGGGTTAGGTTTAGGTTAGGGTTTGGGTTAGGGTTAGGGTTTGGGTTAGGGTAGGGTTAGGGTTAGGGTTTAGGGTTAGGGTTAGGGTTAGGGTTAGGTTTTGGGTTAGTGTTAAGGTTAGGGATTTGGGTTAGGGTTAGGGTTAGGTTTAGATTTAGGTTTACTGTTAGGGTTAGGGTTAGTGTTAGGTTTAGTGTTAGGGTTTGCCTTAGGGTTAGGGTTAGGGTTAGGGTTAGGGTTAGGGTTCAGGTTAGGGTTAGGGTTTGGGTTAGGGTGAGGGTTATGGTTAGGGTAGGGTTAGGGTTAGGGTTAGGGTTAGGGGTTGCGGTTAGCCTTAGATTTAGGGTTAGGGTTAGGGTTAGGATTTGGGTTAGGGTTAGGGTTAGGGTTAGCTATAGGGTTTGGGTTAGGGTTAGGGTAAGGGTTACGGTTAGGGTTAGAGTTAGGGTTAGGGTTAGGGTTAGGGTTAGGGTTAGGGTGAGGTTTAGGGTTAGTGTTAGGGTTAGGGTTAGTTTTAGGGTTAGGGTTTTGGTTAGGGTTTGCGTTAGGGTTAGGGTAAGGGTTAGGGTTAGGGTTAGGGTTTGGGTTAGGGTTAGGGTAAGGTTTAGGGTTAGGATTAGGGTTAGGGTTAGGGTTGGCGTTAGGGTTAGGGTTAGGGTTTAGGGTTAGGGTTAGGTTTAGGGTTAGGATTTGTGTTAGGGTTAGGGTTAGGGTTAGGGTTAGGTTTTGGGTTAGTGTTAAGGTTAGGGATTTGGGTTAGGGTTAGGGTTAGGTTTAGAGTTAGGTTTACTGTTAGGATTAGTGTTAGTGTTAGGTTTAGTGTTAGGGTTTGCCTTAGGGTTAGGGTTAGGGTTCAGGTTAGGGTTAGGGTTAGGGTTAGGGTTATGGTTAGGGTTTGGGTTAGGGTAGAGTTAGGCTTAGGGTTCGGGTTAGGGGTTAGGGTTAGTGTTAGGGTTAGGGTTAGGGTTAGGGTTAGGGTTAGGTTTAGGGTTAAGGTTACGGTTTGGGTTAGGTTAGGGTTAGGGTTAAGTTTAGGGTTAGGGTTAGCGTTAGGGTTAGGGTTAGGGTTTGCGTTATGGTTAGAGTTAGAATTAGGGTTAGGGTTAGTGTTAGGGTTGGGTTAGGCTTAGGGTTTACGTTAGGGTTAGGGTTATGGTTAGGGTTAGGGTTAGGGTTAGGTTTTGGGTTAGTGTTAATGTTAGGGATTTGGGTTAGGGTTAGGGTTAGGTTTAGAGTTAGGTTTACTGTTAGGATTAGGGTTAGTGTTAGGTTTAGTGTTAGGGTTTGCCTTAGGGTTAGGGTTAGGGTTAGGGTTAGGGTTCAGGTTAGGGTTACGGTTAGGGTTAGGGTTATGGTTAGGGTAGGGTTATGGTTAGGGTTAGGGTTAGGGGTTACGGTTAGCCTTAGATTTAGGGTTAGGGTTAGGGTTAGTATTTGGGTTAGGGTTAGGGTTAGGGTTAGCTATAGGGTTTGGGTTTGTGTTAGGGTAAGGGTTAGGGTTAGGGAAAGAGTTAGGGTTAGGGTTAGGGTTAGGTTGAGGTTTAAGGTTAGTGTTAGGGTTAGGGTTAGTGTTAGGGTTAGGGTTTGGGTTAGGGTTTGCGTTAGGGTTAAGGTTAGGGTTAGGGTTAGGGTTCAGTTTAGGGTTAGGGTAGGGTTAGGGTTAGGGTTAGGTTAGAGTTAGGTTAGGGTTAGGGTTAGGGTTAGGGTTAGGGTTTAGGGTTAGGGTTAGGGTTAGGATTTGTGATAGGCTTAGGGTTAGGGTTAGGGTTAGGGTTTGGGTTAGGTTTAGGGTAAGGTTTAGGGTTAGGATTAGGGTTAGGGTTAGGGTATGCGTTAGGGTTAGGCTTAGGGGTTAAGATTAGGGTTAGGTTTAGGGTTACGATTAGTGTTAGGGTTAGGGTTGGGTTTAGGGTTTGGGTTAGAGTAGGGTTAGGGTTATGGTTAGGGTTAGGGGTTTGGCTTAGCGTTAGGGTTAGGGTTAGGTTTATGGTTAGGGTTAGGGTTAGGGTTACAGTTAGGGTTAGGGTTAGGGTTAGGGTTAGGGTTTAGGGTTAGGATTAGGGTTAGGGTTAGGGTTAGGGTTAGGGTTACGTTTTGGGTTAGGTTTAGGGTTAGGGTTTGGGTTTGGGTTTGTGTTAGTGTTAGGGTAAGGGTTTGGGTTAGGGTTAGGGTTAGGTTTAGGGTTCAGTGTTAGGGTTAGGGTTAGGGTTTGCGTTAGGGTTAGGGTTAGGTTTAGGTTAGGGTTTGGGTTAGGGTTAGGGTTTGGGTTAGGGTAGGGTTAGGGTTAGGGTTAGGGTTAGGGTTAGGGTTTAGGGTTAGTGTTAGGATTAGGGTTAGTGTTAGGGTTAGGGTTAGGGTTTGGTTTAGGGTTAGGGTAAGGGTTAGGGTTAGTGTTAGGGTTAAGGTTAGGGTTAGGGTTAGGGTTTGCGTTAGGGTTAGAGTTAGGGTTAGGGTTAGTGTTAGGTTAGGGTTATGGTTAGGGTTAGGGTTAGGGTAGGGTTAGGCTTAGGTTTAGGGTTAGGGGTTAGGGTTCGTGTTAGGGTTACGGTTAGGGTTAGAGTTAGGGTTACAGTTAGGGTTAGGGTTACAGTTAGGGTTAGGGTACGCTTAGTGTTAGTGTTAGGGTTAGGGTTAGTGTTAGGGTTAGGGTAAGGGTTAGGGTTAGGATTAGGGTAGGGTTAGGGTTAGGCTTAGGCTTAGGCTTAGGGATAGGGTTAGGCTTACGGTTTGGGTTAGGGTTACGGTTAGGGTTAGGTTTAGGGTTTGGATTGGGGTTAGAGTAAGGTTTAGGGTTAGGTTTAGGGTTACGGTAGGGTTAGGGTTAGGGTTTACGGTTATGGTTAATGTTAGGGTTCGGGTTAGGGTTAGGTTTAGGGTTTGGGTTAGGGTTTGGATTACGGTTAGAATAAAGGTTAGGGTTAGGGTTAGGGTTAGGGTTTAGTGTTAGGGTTAGGTTTAGGGTTAGGGTTAGGTTTAGGGTTTGCGTTAGGGTTAGGTTTAGGTTTAGGGTTTGGGTTAGGGTTAGGATTAGGGTTAGGGTAGGGTTAGGGTTAGGGTTAGGGTTAGGGGTTAGGGTAAGTGTTAGAATTAGTGTTAGGATTAGGGTTAGGTTTAAGGTTTGGGTTAGGGTT
This sequence comes from Microtus californicus, assembly GCA_028537955.1. NCBI lineage: Eukaryota > Metazoa > Chordata > Mammalia > Rodentia > Cricetidae > Microtus > Microtus californicus. The sequence goes on along the minus strand of JAQJZF010000038.1, from coordinate 481,477 downwards.
AGGGTTAGGGTTAGGGTTAGGTTTAGGGTTAGGTTTTGGGTTAGGGTTACGGTTAGGGTTAGTGTTAGGGTTTGGGTTAGGGTTATGGTAAGGGTTAGGGTTAGGGTTAGGGTTAGGTTTACGGTAGGGTTAGGGTTAGGGTTTAGGGTTAGGGTTAGGGTCAGGGTTAGGGTTAGGTTTAGGGTTTGGGTTAGGGTTAGGGTTAGGGTTAGGGTTTGGATTACGGTTAGGGTAAGGTTTGGGTTAGGGTTAGGGTTAGGTTTAGGGTTTAGTGTTAGGGTTAGGGTTAGGGTTTGCGTTAGGGTTAGGGTTTGGGTTAGGATTAGGGATTGGGTTAGGGTTAAGGTTTGGGTTAGGAGTTACGGTAAGTGTTAGAGTTAGGGTTAGGGTTAGGGTTAGGGTTAAGGTTTGGGTTCGGGTTAGGTTTAGGGTTTGGATTACTGTTAGGGTAAGTGTTAGGGTTAGGGTTAGGGTTTAGTGTTAGTGTTAGGTTTAGGCTTAGGGTTAGGGTTAGGGTTGCGTTAGGGTTAGGGTTAGGGTTTGGGTTAGGGTTAGGTTTAGGGTAGGGTTAGGGTTAGGATTAGGGTTAGGGGTTAGGGTAAGTGTTAGAGTTAGGGTTAGGGTTAGGGTTAGGGTTAGGGTTTGGTTTAGGGTTAGGGTAAGGGTTAGGGTTAGTGTTAGGGTTAGGGTTAGGGTTAGGGTTACGGTTAGGGTTAGGGTTAGGGTTAGGGTTTGCGTTAGGGTTAAGGTTAGGGTTAGGGTTAGGGTTCAGTTTAGGGTTAGGGATAGGGTTAGGGTTAGGGTTAGGTTAGGGTTAGGTTAGGGTTAGGGTTAGGGTTAGGGTTAGGGTTACGGTTTAGGGTTAGGGTTAGGGTTAGGATTTGTGTTAGGCTTAGGGTTAGGGTTAGGGTTAGGGTTTGGGTTAGGTTTAGGGTAAGGTTTAGGGTTAGGATTAGGGTTAGGGTTAGGGTATGCGTTAGGGTTAGGCTTAGGGGTTAGGATTAGGGTTAGGTTTAGGGTTACGATTAGTGTTAGGGTTAGGGTTGGGTTTAGGGTTTGGGTTAGAGTAGGGTTAGGGTTATGGTTAGGGTTAGGGGTTTGGCTTAGCGTTAGGGTTAGGGATAGGTTTATGGTTAGGGTTAGGGTTAGGGTTACAGTTAGGGTTAGGGTTAGGGTTAGGGTTAGGGTTTAGGGTTAGGGTTAGGGTTAGGGTTAGGGTTAGGGTTAGGGTTACGTTTTGGGTTAGGTTTAGGGTTAGGGTTTGGGTTTGGGTTTGTGTTAGTGTTAGGGTAATGGTTTGGGTTAGGGTTAGGGTTAGGGTTAGGTTTAGGGTTTAGTGTTAGGGTTAGGGTTAGGGTTTGCGTTAGGGTTAGGGTTAGGTTTAGGTTAGGGTTTGGGTTAGGGTTAGGGTTTGGGTTAGGGTAGTGTTAGGGTTAGGGTTAGGGTAAGGGTTAGGGTTAGGGTTAGGTTTTGGGTG
>JAQJZF010000038.1:407500-412500 GCA_028537955.1 Microtus californicus | reverse complement strand
GGGTTAGGGTTGGGTTTAGGGTTTGGGTTAGAGTAGGGTTATCGTTATGGTTAGGGTTAGGGGTTTGGCTTAGCGTTAGGGTTAGGGTTAGGTTTATGGTTAGGGTTAGGGTTAGGGTTACAGTTAGGGTTAGGGTTAGGGTTAGGGTTAGGGTTTAGGGTTAGGGTTAGGGTTAGGGTTAGGGTTAGGGTTACTTTTTGGGTTAGGTTTAGGGTTAGGGTTTGGGTTTGGGTTTGTGTTAGTGTTAGGGTAAGGGTTTGGGTTAGGGTTAGGGTTAGGTTTAGGGTTTATGTTAGGGTTAGGGTTAGGGTTTGCGTTAGGGTTAGGGTTAGGTTTAGGTTAGGGTTTGGGTTAGGGTTAGGGTTTGGGTTAGGGTAGTGTTAGGGTTAGGGTTAGGGTTAGGGTTAGGGTTAGGGTTAGGTTTTGGGTTAGTGTTAAGGTTAGGGATTTGAGTTAGGGTTAGGTTTAGAGTTAGGTTTACTGTTAGGGTTAGGGTTAGTGTTAGGTTTAGTGTTAGGGTTTGCCTTAGGGTTAGGGTTAGGGTTAGGGTTAGGGTTCAGGTTAGGGTTAGGGTTGGGGTTAGGGTGAGGGTTATGGTTAGGGTAGGGTTAGGGTTAGGGTTAGGGTTAGGGGTTGCGGCTAGCCTTAGATTTAGGGTTAGGGTTAGGGTTAGGATTTGGGTTAGGGTTAGGGTTAGGGTTAGCTATAGGGTTTGGGTTAGGGTTAGGGTAAGGGTTACGGTTAGGGTTAGAGTTAGGGTTAGGGTTAGGGTTAGGGTTAGGGTGAGGTTTAGGGTTAGTGTTAGGGTTAGGGTTAGTTTTAGGGTTAGGGTTTGGGTTAGGGTTTGCGTTAGGTTTAGGGTAAGGGTTAGGGTTAGGGTTAGGGTTTGGGTTAGGGTTAGGGTAAGGTTTAGGGTTAGGATTAGGGTTAGGGTTAGGGTTGGCGTTAGGGTTAGGGTTAGGGGTTAGGGTTAGGGTTAGGTTTAGGGTTAGGATTTGTGTTAGGGTTAGGGTTAGGGTTAGGGTTAGGTTTTGGGTTAGTGTTAAGGTTAGGGATTTGGGTTAGGGTTAGGGTTAGGTTTAGAGTTAGGTTTACTGTTAGGATTAGTGTTAGTGTTAGGTTTAGTGTTAGGGTTTGCCTTAGGGTTAGGGTTAGGGTTCAGGTTAGGATTAGGGTTAAGGTTATGGTTAGGGTTTGGGTTAGGGTAGAGTTAGGCTTAGGGTTCGGGTTAGGGGTTAGGGTTAGTGTTAGGGTTAGGGTTAGGGTTAGGGTTAGGGTTAGGTTTAGGGTTAAGGTTACGGTTTGGGTTAGGTTAGGGTTAGGGTTAGGGTTAGGGTTAGGGTTAGGGTTAGGGTTTGCGTTAGGGTTAGAGTTAGAATTAGGGTTAGGGTTAGTGTTAGGGTTGGGTTAGGCTTAGGGTTTACGTTAGGGTTAGGGTTATGGTTAGGGTTAGGGTTAGGGTTAGGTTTTGGTTTAGTGTTAATGTTAGGGATTTGGGTTAGGGTTAGGGTTAGGTTTAGAGTTAGGTTTACTGTTAGGATTAGGGTTAGTGTTAGGTTTAGTGTTAGGGTTTGCCTTAGGGTTAGGGTTAGGGTTAGGGTTCAGGTTAGGGTTACGGTTAGGGTTAGGGTTATGGTTAGGGTAGGGTTATGGTTAGGGTGAGGGTTAGGGGTTACGGTTAGCCTTAGATTTAGGGTTAGGGTTAGGGTTAGTATTTGGGTTAGGGTTAGGGTTAGGGTTAGCTATAGGGTTTGGGTTTGTGTTAGGGTAAGGATTAGGGTTAGGGATAGAGTTAGGGTTAGGGTTAGGGTTAGGGTGAGGTTTAAGGTTAGTGTTAGGGTTAGGGTTAGTGTTAGGGTTAGGGTTTGGGTTAGGGTTTGCGTTAGGGTTAAGGTTAGGGTTAGGGTTAGGATTCAGTTTAGGGTTAGGGTTAGGGTTAGGGTTAGGGTTAGGTTAGGGTTAGGTTAGGGTTAGGGTTAGGGTTAGGGTTAGGGTTTAGGGTTAGGGTTAGGGTTAGGATTTGTGTTAGGCTTAGGGTTAGGGTTAGGGTTAGGGTTTGGGATAGGTTTAGGGTAAGGTTTAGGGTTAGGATTAGGGTTAGGGTTAGGGTATGCGTTAGGGTTAGGCTTAGGGGTTAGGATTAGGGTTAGGTTTAGGGTTACGATTAGTGTTAGGGTTAGGGTTGGGTTTAGGGTTTGGGTTAGAGTAGGGTTAGGGTTATTGTTAGGGTTAGGGGTTTGGTTTAGCGTTAGGGTTAGGGTTAGGTTTATGGTTAGGGTTAGGGTTAGGGTTACAGTTAGGGTTAGGGTTAGGGTTAGGGTTAGGGTTTAGGGTTAGGGTTAGGGTTAGGGTTAGGGTTAGGGTTAGGGTTACGTTTTGGGTTAGGTTTAGGGTTAGGGTTTGGGTTTGGGTTTGTGTTAGTGTTAGGGTAAGGGTTTGGGTTAGGGTTAGGGTTAGGTTTAGGGTTTAGTGTTAGGGTTAGGGTTAGGGTTAGGGTTAGGGTAAGGGTTAGGGTTAGTGTTAGGGTTAGGGTTAGGGTTAGGGTTAGGGTTTGCGTTAGGGTTAGAGTTAGGGTTAGGGTTAGTGTTAGGGTTAGGGTTATGGTTAGGGTTAGGGTTAGGGTAGGGTTAGGCTTAGGTTTAGGGTTAGGGGTTAGGGTTAGTGTTAGGGTTAGGATTACGGTTAGGGTTAGAGTTAGGGTTACGGTTAGGGTTAGGGTTACAGTTAGGGTTAGGGTACGCTTAGTGTTAGGGTTAGGGTTAGGGTTAGTGTTAGGGTTAGGGTAAGGGTTAGGGTTAGGATTAGGGTAGGGTTAGGGTTAAGCTTAGGCTTAGGCTTAGGGATAGGGTTAGGCTTACGGTTTGGGTTAGGGTTACGGTTAGGGTTAGGTTTAGGGTTTGGATTGGGGTTAGAGTAAGGTTTAGGGTTAGGTTTAGGGTTACGGTAGGGTTAGGGTTAGGGTTTACGGTTATGGTTAATGTTAGGGTTCGGGTTAGGGTTAGGTTTAGGGTTTGGGTTAGGGTTTGGATTACGGTTAGAGTAAAGGTTAGGGTTAGGGTTAGGGTTAGGGTTTAGTGTTAGGGTTAGGTTTAGGGTTAGGGTTAGGTTTAGGGTTTGCGTTAGGGTTAGGTTTAGGTTTAGGGTTTGGGTTAGGGTTAGGATTAGGGTTAGGGTAGGGTTAGGGTTAGGGTTAGGGTTAGGGGTTAGGGTAAGTGTTAGAATTAGTGTTAGGATTAGGGTTAGGTTTAAGGTTTGGGTTAGGGTTAGGGTTAGGGTTAGGTTTAGGGTTAGGTTTTGGGTTAGGGTTACGGTTAGGGTTAGTGTTAGGGTTTGGGTTAGGGTTATGGTAAGGGTTAGGTTTAGGGTTAGGGTTAGGTTTACGGTAGGGTTAGGGTTAGGGTTTAGGGTTAGGGTTAGGGTCAGGGTTAGGGTTAGGTTTAGGGTTTGGGTTAGGTTTAGGGTTAGGGTTAGGGTTTGCGTTAGGGTTAGGGTTTGGGTTAGGATTAGGGATTGGGTTAGGGTTAAGGTTTGTGTTAGGGGTTACGGTAAGTGTTAGAGTTAGGGTTAGGGTTAGGGTTAGGGTTAAGGTTTGGGTTCGGGTTAGGTTTAGGGTTTGGATTACTGTTAGGGTAAGTGTTAGGGTTAGGGTTAGGGTTTAGTGTTAGTGTTAGGTTTAGGCTTAGGGTTAGGGTTAGGGTTGCGTTAGGGTTAGGGTTAGGGTTTGCGTTAGGGTTAGAGTTAGTGTTAGGGTTAGTGTTAGGGTTAGGGTTATCGTTAGGGATTGGGTTAGGGTAGAGTTAGGCTTAGGGTTAGGGTTAGGGGTTAGGGTTAGTGTTAGCGTTAGGGTAAGGGTTAGAGTTAGGGTTAGGGTTAGGGTTTGGGTTAGGGTTAGGGTAAGGGTTGGGGTTAGGGTTAGGGTTACGGTTAGGGTTAGGGTTAGGGTTAGGGTTAGGGTTAGGGTTTGCGTTAGGGTTAGAGTTAGTGTTAGGGTTAGTGTTAGGGTTAGGGTAATGGTTAGGGATTGGGTTAGGGTAGAGTTAGGCTTAGGGTTAGGGTTAGGGGTTAGGGTTAGTGTTAGGGTTAGGGTAAGGGTTAGGGTTAGGGTTAGGTTTACGGTTTGTGTTAGGTTAGGGTTAGGGTTAGCGTTAGGGTTAGGGTTAGGGTTAGGGTTAGGTTTTGCGTTAGGGTTAGAGTTAGAATTAGGGTTAGGGTTAGTGTTCGGGTTGGATTAGGCTTAGGGTTTACGTTAGGGTTAGGGTTAGGGTTATGGTTAGGGTTAGGGTTAGGGTTAGGGTTAGGGTTAGGGTTAGGTTTTGGGTTAGTGTTAAGGTTAGGGATTTGGGTTAGGGTTAGGGTTAGGTTTAGAGTTAGGTTTACTGTTAGGGTTAGGGTTAGTGTTAGGTTTAGTGTTAGGGTTTGCCTTAGGGTTAGGGTTAGGGTTAGGGTTAGGGTTAGGGTTCAGGTTAGGGTTAGGGTTAGGGTAAGGGTTAGGGTTATGGTTAGGGTAGGGTTAGGGTTAGGGTTAGGTGTTACGGTTAGCCTTAGATTTAGGGTTAGGGTTAGGGTTAGGGTTAGGGTTTAGGGTTAGGGTTAGGGTTAGGGTTAGGGTTAGGGTTAGGGTTAGGGTGAGGTTTAGGGTTAGTGTTAGGGTTAGGGATAGTGTTAGGGTTAGGGTTTGTGTTAGGGTTTGCGTTAGGGTTAGGGTTAGGGTTAGGGTTCAGTTTAGGGTTAGGGTTAGGTTTAGGTTAGGGTTAGTGTTAGGGTTAGCGTTAGGGGTTAGGGTTAGCGTTACGGTTAGGGTTAGGGTATGGGTTAGGGTTAGGGTTAGGGTTAGGGTTAGGTTTAGGGTTAGGGTTTGGGTTAGGGTTAGGGTAAGGGTTAGGGTTAGGGTTAGGGTTACGGTTAGGGTTAGGGTTAGGGTTATGTTTAGGGTTTGTGTTAGGGTTAGAGTTAGTGTTAGGGTTAGTTTTAGGGTTAGGGTTATTGTAAGGGTTTGGGTT
>JAQJZF010000038.1:375000-377500 GCA_028537955.1 Microtus californicus | reverse complement strand
TAGAGTTAGGGTTAGGGATAGGATTACGGTTAAGTTTTGGGTTAGGGTTAGGTTTAGGGTTAGGGATACAGTTAGGGTTAGGGTTACACTTAGTGTTAGGGTTAGGGTTAGGGTTAGTGTTAGGGTTAGGGTTAGGGTTAGGGTTAGGGTTAGGGTTATGGTTAGGGTTAGGGTTTGGGTTAGGGTTAGGGTAATGGTTAGGGTTAGGGTTAGGGTTACGGTTAGGGTTAGGGTTAGGGTTTGCGTTAGGGTTAGAGTTATTGTTAGTGTTAGTGTTAGGGTTAGGGTTATGGTTAGGGTTTGGGTTAGGGTAGAGTTAGGCTAAGGGTTAGGGTTAGTGGTTAGGGTTAGTGTTAGGGTTAGGGTTAGGGTTAGGGTTATGTTTTGGGTTAGATTAGGGTTAGGGTTAGGGTTAGGATTAGGGTTAGGGTTAGGGTTATGGTTAGGGTTAGGGTTATGGTTAGGGTTATAGTTAGGGTTAGGGTTAGGGTTAGGTTAGGGTTAGGGTTAGGGTTTGGATTACGGTTAGGGTAAGGGTTAGGGTTAGGGTTAGGGTTAGGGTTTTGTATTAGTGTTAGGTTTAGGCTTAGGGTTAGGGTTAGGGTTGCGTTAGGGTTAGGGTTAGGGTTTGGGTTAGGGTTAGGTTTAGGGTAGGGTTAGGGTTAGGGTTAGGGTTAGGGGTTAGGGTAAGTGTTAGAGTTAGGGTTAGGGTTAGGGTTAGGGTTAAGGTTTGGGTTAGGTTTAGGGTTAGGGTTAGGGTTAGGGTTAGGGTTACGGTTATTGTTAGGGTTAGGGTTTGGGTTAGGGTTAGGTTTAGGGTAGGGTTAGGGTTAGGGTTAGGGTTAGGGTTAGGGTTAGGGTTAGGGGTTAGGGTAAGTGTTAGAGTTAGGGTTAGGGTTAGGGTTAGGGTTAAGTTTTGGGTTAGGTTTAGGGTTAGGTTTAGTGTTAGGGTTTGGGTTTGGATTAGTGTTAGAGTTAGAATTAGTTTTAGGGTTAGTGTTAGGGTTAGGGTTAGGGTTAGGGTTTACGTTAGGGTTAGGGTTAGGGGTTAGGGTTAGGTTTAGGTTTAGGGTTAGGATTAGTGTTAGGTTTAGGGTTAGGTTTAGGGTTTGGGTTACAGAAGGGTTAGGGTTATGGTTAGGGTTAGGGTTAGGGGTTAGTGTTAGCGTTAGGGTTAGGGTTAGGTTTATGGTTAGGGTTAGGGTTACAGTTAGGGTTAGGGTTAGGGTTAGGGTTTAGGGTTAGGATTAGGGTTAGGGTTAGGGTTACGGTTTGGGTTAAGTTTAGGGTTAGGGTTAGGGTTTGTGTTAGGGTAAGGGTAAGGGTTAGTGTTAGGGTTAGGTTTAGGGTAGGGTTAGGGTTAGGGTTAGGGTTAGGGTTAAAAAAAAGAATTTAGAACAGTGTTCCTCTTCATTTTAGAGTTAGGGTAAGGGTTAGGGTTAGGGTTAGGTTTAGGGTTAGCGTAAGGGTTAGGGTTTAGGGTTAGGGTTAGGGTTAGGGTTATGGTAAGGGTTAGGGTTAGGGTTAGGATTACGGTAGGGTTAGGGTTACGGTTAGGGTTTAGGGTTAGGGTTAAGGTTAGTGTTTGGGTTAGGGTTAGGGTTAGAGTTTGGGTTAGGGTAAGGGTAAGGGTTAGGGTTTGGGTTAAAAAAAGAATTTAGAACAGTGTTCCTCTTCATTTTAGAGTTAGGGTTAGGGTTAGGGTTAGGTTTAGGGTTAGGGTAAGGGTTAGGGTTTAGGGTTAGGGTTAGGGTTAGGGTTATGGTAAGGGTTAGGGTTAGGGTTAGGATTACGGTAGGGTTAGGGTTACGGTTAGGGTTTAGGGTTAGGGTTATGGTTAGGGTTAGTGTTAGGGTTAGGTTTAGGGTTTGGGTTAGGGTTAGGGTTAGGGTTAGGTTTAGGGTTTGGATTACGGTTAGGGTAAGGGTTAGGCTTAGGTTTAGGGTTAGGGTTAGGGTTAGGGTTCGGGTTACGGTTAGGGTATGGATTACGGTTAGGGTAAGGGTTTGGGTTAGGGTTATGGTTAGGGTTAGGGTTTAGTGTTAGGGTTAGGGTTAGGGATAGGGTTTGCTTTAGTGTTAGGGTTAGGGTTAGGGTTAGGGTTTGGGTTAGGGTTAGGGTTAGGTTATGGTTAGGGTTAGGGTTAGGGTTAGGGGTTAGGGTTAGTGTTTGAGTTAGGGTTAGGGTTAGGGATAGGGTTATGGTTAAGGTTTGGGTTAGGGTTAGGTTTAGGGTTAGGGTTAGGGTTAGGGTTTGGGTTAGGGTTAGGGTTAGGTTTAGGGTTAGTGTTAGGGTAGTGTTAGGGTTAGGGTTAGCGTTAGGGTTAGGGTTAGGGTTAGGGTTTGGGTTAGGGTTAGGGTAAGGGTTAGGCTTAGTGTTAGGGTTACGGTTAGGGTTAGGGTTAGGGTTAGGGTTAGGGTTTGCGTTAGGGTTAGAGTTAGGCTTAGGGTTAGTGTTAGGGTTAGGGTTATGTTTAGGGTTTGGCTTAGGGTAGGGTTAG
>JAQJZF010000038.1:350000-352500 GCA_028537955.1 Microtus californicus | reverse complement strand
ATAGGATTACGGTTAAGTTTTGGTTTAGGGTTAGATTTAGGGTTAGGGTTACAGTTAGGGTTAGGGTTACGCTTAGTGTTAGGGTTAGGGTTAGGGTTAGGGTTAGTGTTAGGGTGAGGGTTAGGGTTAGGGTTAGGGTTAGTGTTAGGGTGAGGGTTAGTGTTAGGGGTAGGGTTAGGGTTAGGGTTAGGGTTAGGGTTTGGGTTAGGGTTAGGGTAATGGTTAGGGTTAGGGTTAGGGTTACGGTTAGGGTTAGGGTTAGGGTTTGCGTTAGTGTTAGAGTTAGTGTTAGGGTTAGTGTTAGGGTTAGGGTTATGGTTAGGGTTTGGGTTAGGGTAGAGTTAGGCTTAGGGTTAGGGTTAGTGGTTAGGGTTAGTGTTAGGGTTAGGGTTAGGGTTACGTTTTGGGTTAGGTTAGGGTTAGGGTAGGGTTAGGGTTAGGGTTAGTGTTAGGGTTAGGGTTAGGGTTTGCGTTAGGGTTAGAGTTAGAATTAGGGTTAGGGTTAGTGTTAGGGTTGGGTTAGGCTTAGGGTTTACGTTAGGGTTAGGGTTAGGGTTATGGTTAAGGTTAGAGTTAGGGTTAGGGTTAGGGTTAGGTTTTGGGTTAGTGTTAAGGTTAAGGATTTGGGTTAGGGTTAGGTTTAGAGTTAGGTTTACTGTTAGGGTTAGGGTTAGTGTTAGGTTTAGTGTTAGGGTTTGCCTTAGGGTTAGGGTTAGGGTTAGGGTTAGGGTTCGGGTTAGGGTTAGGGTTTGGGTTAGGGTTAGGGTTATGGTTAGGGTAGGGTTAGGGTTAGGGTTAGGGTTTACGGTTAGCCTTAGATTTAGGGTTAGGGTTAGGGTTAGGGTTAGGATTTGGGTTAGGGTTAGGGTTAGTGTTAGCTATAGGGTTTGGGTTAGGGTTAGGGTAAGGATTAGGGTTAGGGTTAGAGTTAGGGTTAGGGTTAGGGTTAGGGTTAGGGTGAGGTTTAGGGTTAGTGTTAGGGTTAGGGTTAGTTTTAGGGTTAGGGTTTCGGTTAGGGTTTGCGTTGGGTTAGGGTAAGGGTTAGGGTTAGTGTTAGTGTTAGGTTAGGGTTAGGGTTAGGGTTAGCGTTAGGGGTTAGCGTTAGCGTTAGGGTTAGGGTTAGGGTATGGGTTAGGGTTAGGGTTAGGGTACGGTTATGGTTAGGGTTAGGGTTAGGATTTAGGGTTAGGGTTAGGGTTAGGGTTAGGGTTAGGATTTGGGTTAGGGTTAGGGTTAGGGTTAGGGTTAGGGTTTGGGTTAGGGTTAGGGTAAGGTTTAGGGTTAGGATTAGGGTTAGGGTTAGGGTTTGCGTTAGGGTTAGTGTTAGAGGTAGGGTTAGGGGTTAGGGTTAGGGTTAGGTTTAGGGTTAGGATTAGTGTTAGGGTTAGGGTTATGTTTAGGGTTTGGGTTAGAGTAGGGTTAGGGTTATGGTTAGGGTTAGGGGTTAGGGTTAGCGTTAGGGTTAGGGTTAGGTTTATGGTTAGGGTTAGGGTTACAGTTAGGGTAAGGGTTAGGGTTAGGGTTTAGGGTTAGGGTTAGGGTTAGGGTGAGGGTTAGGTTTACGGTTTGAGTTAGGTTTAGGGTTAGGGTTAGGGTTTGAGTTTGGGTTAGTGTTAGGGTAAGGGTTTGGGTTCGGGTGAGGATTTGGTTTAGGGTTTAGTGTTAGGGTTAGGGTTACGGTTTGCATTACGGTTAGGGTTAGGGTTAGGGTTTGGGTTAGGGTAGGGTTAGGGTTATGGTTAGGGTTAGGGTTAGCGTTAGGGTTGGGTTAGGCTTAGGGTTTACGTTAGGGTTAGGGTTAGGGTTATGGTTAGGGTTAGGGTTAGGTTAGGTTTTGGGTTAGTGTTAAGATTAGGGATTTGGGTTAGGGTTAGGGTTATGTTTAGAGTTAGGTTTACTGTTAGGATTAGGGTTAGTGTTAGGTTTAGTGTTAGGGTTTGCCTTAGGGTTAGGGTTAGGGTTAGGGTTAGGGTTAGGTTTACGGTAGGGTTAGGGTTAGGGTTAGGGTTTAGTGTGAGGGTTAGGGTCAGGGTTAGGGTTAGGGTTAGGTTTAGGGTTTGGGTTAGGGTTAGGGTTAGGGTTAGGGTTAGGGTTAGGGTTAGGAGTTAGTGTTAGGTTTAGGGTTAGGGTTAGGGTTAGGGTTAGGGTTAGGTTTAGGGTTTGGGTTAGGGTTAGGGTAATGGTTAGGGTTGGGGTTACGGTTAGGGTAGGGTTAGGGGTAGGTTTAGGGGTTAGGGTTAGGGTTAGGATTTGTGTTAGGCTTAGGGTTAGGGTTAGGGTTAGGGTATGGCTTAGGGTTAGGGTAAGGTTTAGGGTATGGATTACGGTTAGTGTAAGGGTTAGGATTAGGGTTAGGGTTAGGGTTAGGGTTAGGGTTTAGTGTTAGAGTTAGTGTTAGGGTTAGGAATAGGGTTTGCTTTAGGGTTAGGGGTAGGTTTAGGGTTAGGGTTTGGGTTAAGTTTAGGGTTAGGGTAGGGTTAGGGTTAGGGTTAGGGTTAGG
>JAQJZF010000038.1:337500-345000 GCA_028537955.1 Microtus californicus | reverse complement strand
TAGAGTTAGTGTTAGTGTTAGGGTTACGGTTAGGGTTAGGGATTGGGTTAGTGTTAGGGGTTAGGGTTAGTGTTAGGGTTAGGGTAAGGGTTAGGGTTAGGTTTAGGGTTAGGGTTAGGGTTAGGGTTACGGTTTGGGTTAGGTTAGGGTTAGGGTTAGGGTTAGGGTTTGCATTAGGGTTAGAGTTAGAATTAGGGTTAGGGTTAGTGTTAGGGTTGGGTTAGGCTTAGGGTTTACGTTAGGGTTAGGTTTAGTGTTAGGGTTAGGGTTAGGGTTAGGTTTTGGGTTAGTGTTAAGGTTAGGGATTTGGGTTAGGGTTAGGGTTAGGTTTAGAGTTAGGTTTACTGTTAGGGTTAGGGTTAGTGTTTGGTTTAGTGTTAGGGTTTGCCTTAGGGTTAGGATTAGGTTTAGGGTTAGGGTTGAGGTTTGGGTTAGGGTTAGGGAAAGGGTTAGGGTTATGGTTAGGGTAGGGTTAGGGTTAGGGTTAGGGTTAGGGGTTACGGTTAGCCTTAGATTTAGGGTTAGGGTTAGGGTTAGGGTTAGGGTTTAGGGTTAGGGTTATGATTAAGGTTAGGGTTAGGGTTATGGTAAGGGTTAGGGTTAGGGTTACGGTATGGTTAGGGTTACGGTTAGGGTAGGGTTAGGGTTAGGGTTAGGGTTAGGGGTTACGGTTAGCCTTAGATTTAGGGTTAAGGTTAGGGTTAGGATTTGGGTTAGGGTTAGGGTTAGGGTTAGCTATAGGGTTTGGGTTTGGGTTAGGGTAAGGGTTAGGGTTAGGGATAGAGTTAGGGTTAGGGTTAGGGTTAGGGTTAGGGTTAGGGTGAGGTTTAAGGTTAGTGTTAGGGTTAGGGTTAGTGTTAGGGTTATGGTTTGGGTTAGGGTTTGCGTTAGGGTTAGGGTTAGGGTTAGGATTAGGGTTCAGTTTAGGGTTAGGGTTAGGGTTAGGGTTAGGTTTAGGGTTAGGTTAGGGTTAGGGTTAGGGTTAGGGTTTAGGTTTAGGGTTAGGGTTAGGATTTGTGTTAGGCTTAGGGTTAGGGTTAGGGTTAGGGTTTGGGTCAGAGTTAGGGTAAGGTTTAGGGTTAGGATTAGGGTTAGGGTTAAGGTTTGCGTTTGGGTTAGGGTTAGGGGTTAGGGTTAGGGTTAGTTTTAGGGTTAGGATTAGTGTTAGGGTTAGGGTTGGTTTTCGGGTTTGGGTTAGAATAGGGTTAGGGTTATGGTTAGGGTTAGGTTTATAGTTAGGGTTAGGGTTAGGGTTACAGTTAGGGTTAGGGTTTAGGGTTAGGGTTAGTGTTAGGTTTACGGTTTGGTTTAGGTTTAGGGTTAGGGTTTGGGTTTGGGTTTGGGTTAGGGTTAGGGTAAGGGTTTGGGTTAGGGTTAGGGTTAGGTTTAGTGTTTAGTGTTAGGGTTAGTGTTAGGGTTTGCGTTAGGGTTAGGGTTAGGGTTAGGTTTAGGGTTTGGGTTAGGGTTAGGGTTTGGGTGAGGGTAGGGTAAGGGTTAGGGTTAGGGTTAGGTTTAGGGTAGGGTTAGGGTTAGGGTTAGGGTTAGGGTAAAAAAAAAGAATTTAGAACAGTGTTCCTCATCCTTTTATAGTTAGGGTTAGGGTTAAGGTTAGGGTTTAGTGTTAGGGTTAGGGTTAGGGTTAGGGTTAGGGTTAGGATTTGGGTTTGGGTTAGGGTTAGGGTTAGGGTATGGGTTAGGGTTAGGGATAGGGTTAGGGTTAAGTATTGGGTTAGGGTTAGGTTTAAGGTTAGGGTTAGGGTTAGGGTTTGGGTTAGGGTTAGGGTAAGGTTTAGGGTTAGGGTTAGGGTAGTTTTAGGGTTAGGGTTAAAGTTTGCGTAAGGGTTAGGGTTAGGGTTAGGGTTTGGGTTAGGGTTAGGGTAAGGGTTAGGGTTAGTGTTAGGGTTACGGTTAGGGTTAGGGTTAGTGTTTGCGTTAGGGTTAGAGTTAGGGTTAGGGTTAGTGTTAGGGTTAGGGTTATGGTTATGGTTTGGGTTATGGTAGGGTTTTGCTTAGGGTTAGGGTTAGGGGTTAGGGATAGTGTTAGGGTTAGGGTTACGGTTAGGGTTAGCGTTAGGGTTACGGTTAGGGTTAGGGTTACAGTTAGGGTTAGGGTTACGCTTAGTGTTAGGGTTAGGGTTAGGGTTAAGGTTAGTGTTAGGGTTAGGGAAAGGGTTAGGGTTAGGAATAGGGTAGGGTTAGGGTTAGGCTTAGGCTTAGGGTTAGGGTTAGGGTTAGGCTTACGGTTTGGGTTAGGATTACGGTTAGGTTTAGGTTTAGGGTTGGGATTGGGGTTAGGGTAAGGGTTAGGGTTAGGTTTAGGGTTTCGGTAGGGTTAGGGTTAGGATTTAGGGTTAGGGTTAATGTTAGGGTTAGGGTTAGGGTTAGGTTTAGGGTTTGTGTTAGGGTTAGGGTTAGGGTTAGGGTTAGGGTTAGGGTTAGGGTTAGGGTTAGGGTTAGGGTTAGTGTTTGCGTTAGGGTTAGAGTTAGGGTTAGGGTTAGTGTTAGGGTTAGGGTTATGGTTATGGTTTGGGTTATGGTAGGGTTTTGCTTAGGGTTAGGGTTAGGGGTTAGGGATAGTGTTAGGGTTAGGGTTACGGTTAGGGTTAGCGTTAGGGTTACGGTTAGGGTTAGGGTTACAGTTAGGGTTAGGGTTACGCTTAGTGTTAGGGTTAGGGTTAGGGTTAAGGTTAGTGTTAGGGTTAGGGAAAGGGTTAGGGTTAGGAATAGGGTAGGGTTAGGGTTAGGCTTAGGCTTAGGGTTAGGGTTAGGGTTAGGCTTACGGTTTGGGTTAGGATTACGGTTAGGTTTAGGTTTAGGGTTGGGATTGGGGTTAGGGTAAGGGTTAGGGTTAGGTTTAGGGTTTCGGTAGGGTTAGGGTTAGGATTTAGGGTTAGGGTTAATGTTAGGGTTAGGGTTAGGGTTAGGTTTAGGGTTTGTGTTAGGGTTTGGATTACGGTTAGAGTAAAGGTTAGCGTTAAGGTTAGGGTTAGTGTTTAGTGTTAGGGTTAGGGTTAGGTTTTGCGTTAGGTTTAGGGTTAGGGTTAGGGTTAGGTTTAGGGATTGGGTTAGGGTTAGGGTTTGGGTTAGGGTAGGGTTAGGGTTAGGTTTAGGGTTAGGGGTTAGGGTTAGTGTTAAGTTTAGGGTTAGGGTTAGGGTTAGGGTTAAAGTTAGTGTTTGGGTAAGGGTTAGGGTTAGGGTTTGCGTTAGGGTAAGGGTTAGGGTTAGGGTTATTTTTAGGGTAGGGTTAGGGTTAGGGTTAGGATAAGGGTTAAAAAAAAGAACTTAGAACAGTGTTCTTCTTCCCCTTAGAGTTAGGGTTAGGGATAGGGTTAGGGTTAGGTTTAGGGTTTAGGGTTAGTGTTAGGGTTAGGGTTAGGGTTAGGGTTATGGTAAGGGTTAGGGTTAGGGTTAGGGTTACGGTAGGGTTAGGGTTACGTTTAGGGTTTTGTTTAGGGTTATGGTTACGGTTAGGGTTAAGTTTAGGGTTTTGGTGAGGGTTAGGGTTAGGGTTCGGGTTAGGTTTAGGGTAAGGGTTAGGGTTAGGGTTAGGGTTAAGGTTAGGGTTAGGGTTAGGGTTAGGGTTTTTGTTAGGGTTAGGGTAAGGGTTAGGGTTAGGGTTACGGTTAGGGTTAGGGTTAGGGTTAGGTTTAGGGTTTGCGTTAGGGTTAGAGTTAGTGTTAGGGTTAGTGTTAGGGTTGGGGTTATGGTAAGGGTTTGGGTTAGGGTAGAGTTAGGCTTAGGGTTAGGGTTAGGGGTTTGGGTTAGTGTTAGGGTTAGGGTTAGGGTTAGGATTAGGGTTAGTATTAGGGGTTAGGGTTAGGGTTACGGTTAGGGTTAGGATTACAGTTAGGGTTAGGGTTACGCTTAGTGTTAGGATTAGGGTTAGGGTTAGGGTTAGTGTTAGGGTTAGGGTAAGCGTTAGGGTTAGGATTAGGGTAGGGTTAGGGTTAGGGTTAGGCTTAGGCTTAGGGTTAGGGTTAGGTTTAGGGTTACGGTTTGGGTTAGGGTTACGGTTAGGGTTAGGTTTAGGGTTTGGATTAGGGTTAGGGTAAGGGTTAGGGTTAGGGTTAGGGTTAGGGTTAGGGTTTGCGTTAGGGTTAGAGTTAGTGTTAGTGTTAGGGTTACGGTTAGGGTTAGGGATTGGGTTAGTGTTAGGGGTTAGGGTTAGTGTTAGGGTTAGGGTAAGGGTTAGGGTTAGGTTTAGGGTTAGGGTTAGGGTTAGGGTTACGGTTTGGGTTAGGTTAGGGTTAGGGTTAGGGTTAGGGTTTGCGTTAGGGTTAGAGTTAGAATTAGGGTTAGGGTTAGTGTTAGGGTTGGGTTAGGCTTAGGGTTTACGTTAGGGTTAGGTTTAGTGTTAGGGTTAGGGTTAGGGTTAGGTTTTGGGTTAGTGTTAAGGTTAGGGATTTGGGTTAGGGTTAGGGTTAGGTTTAGAGTTAGGTTTACTGTTAGGGTTAGGGTTAGTGTTTGGTTTAGTGTTAGGGTTTGCCTTAGGGTTAGGGTTAGGTTTAGGGTTAGGGTTGAGGTTTGGGTTAGGGTTAGGGAAAGGGTTAGGGTTATGGTTAGGGTAGGGTTAGGGTTAGGGTTAGGGTTAGGGGTTACGGTTAGCCTTAGATTTAGGGTTAGGGTTAGGGTTAGGGTTAGGGTTTAGGGTTAGGGTTATGATTAAGGTTAGGGTTAGGGTTATGGTAAGGGTTAGGGTTAGGGTTACGGTATGGTTAGGGTTACGGTTAGGGTAGGGTTAGGGTTAGGGTTAGGGTTAGGGGTTTCGGTTAGCCTTAGATTTAGGGTTAAGGTTAGGGTTAGGATTTGGGTTAGGGTTAGGGTTAGGGTTAGCTATAGGGTTTGGGTTTGGGTTAGGGTAAGGGTTAGGGTTAGGGATAGAGTTAGGGTTAGGGTTAGGGTTAGGGTTAGGGTTAGGGTGAGGTTTAAGGTTAGTGTTAGGGTTAGGGTTAGTGTTAGGGTTAGGGTTTGGGTTAGGGTTTGCGTTAGGGTTAGGGTTAGGGTTAGGATTAGGGTTCAGTTTAGGGTTAGGGTTAGGGTTAGGGTTAGGTTTAGGGTTAGGTTAGGGTTAGGGTTAGGGTTAGGGTTTAGGTTTAGGGTTAGGGTTAGGATTTGTGTTAGGCTTAGGGTTAGGGTTAGGGTTAGGGTTTGGGTCAGAGTTAGGGTAAGGTTTAGGGTTAGGATTAGGGTTAGGGTTAAGGTTTGCGTTTGGGTTAGGGTTAGGGGTTAGGGTTAGGGTTAGTTTTAGGGTTAGGATTAGTGTTAGGGTTAGGGTTGGTTTTCGGGTTTGGGTTAGAATAGGGTTAGGGTTATGGTTAGGGTTAGGGGTTAGGGTTAGCGTTAGGGTTAGGGTTAGGTTTATAGTTAGGGTTAGGGTTAGGGTTACAGTTAGGGTTAGGGTTTAGGGTTAGGGTTAGTGTTAGGGTTAGTGTTAGGTTTACGGTTTGGTTTAGGTTTAGGGTTAGGGTTTGGGTTTGGGTTTGGGTTAGGGTTAGGGTAAGGGTTTGGGTTAGGGTTAGGGTTAGGTTTAGTGTTTAGTGTTAGGGTTAGTGTTAGGGTTTGCGTTAGGGTTAGGGTTAGGGTTAGGTTTAGGGTTTGGGTTAGGGTTAGGGTTTGGGTGAGGGTAGGGTAAGGGTTAGGGTTAGGGTTAGGTTTAGGGTAGGGTTAGGGTTAGGGTTAGGGTTAGGGTAAAAAAAAAGAATTTAGAACAGTGTTCCTCATCCTTTTATAGTTAGGGTTAGGGTTAGGGTTAGGGTTAAGGTTAGGGTTTAGTGTTAGGGTTAGGGTTAGGGTTAGGGTTAGGGTTAGGATTTGGGTTTGGGTTAGGGTTAGGGTTAGGGTATGGGTTAGGGTTAGGGATAGGGTTAGGGTTAAGTATTGGGTTAGGGTTAGGTTTAAGGTTAGGGTTAGGGTTAGGGTTTGGGTTAGGGTTAGGGTAAGGTTTAGGGTTAGGGTTAGGGTAGTTTTAGGGTTAGGGTTAAAGTTTGCGTAAGGGTTAGGGTTAGGGTTAGGGTTTGGGTTAGGGTTAGGGTAAGGGTTAGGGTTAGTGTTAGGGTTACGGTTAGGGTTAGGGTTAGGGTTAGTGTTTGCGTTAGGGTTAGAGTTAGGGTTAGGGTTAGTGTTAGGGTTAGGGTTATGGTTATGGTTTGGGTTATGGTATGGTTTTGCTTAGGGTTAGGGTTAGGGGTTAGGGATAGTGTTAGGGTTAGGGTTACGGTTAGGGTTAGCATTAGGGTTACGGTTAGGGTTAGGGTTACAGTTAGGGTTAGGGTTACGCTTAGTGTTAGGGTTAGGGTTAGGGTTAAGGTTAGTGTTAGGGTTAGGGAAAGGGTTAGGGTTAGGAATAGGGTAGGGTTAGGGTTAGGCTTAGGCTTAGGGTTAGGGTTAGGGTTAGGCTTACGGTTTGGGTTAGGATTACGGTTAGGTTTAGGTTTAGGGTTGGGATTGGGGTTAGGGTAAGGGTTAGGGTTAGGTTTAGGGTTTCGGTAGGGTTAGGGTTAGGATTTAGGGTTAGGGTTAATGTTAGGGTTAGGGTTAGGGTTAGGTTTAGGGTTTGTGTTAGGGTTTGGATTACGGTTAGAGTAAAGGTTAGGGTTAGGGTTAGGGTTAGGGTTTAGTGTTAGGGTTAGGGTTAGGTTTTGCGTTAGGTTTAGGGTTAGGGTTAGGGTTAGGTTTAGGGATTGGGTTAGGGTTAGGGTTTGGGTTAGGGTAGGGTTAGGGTTAGGTTTAGGGTTAGGGGTTAGGGTTAGTGTTAAGTTTAGGGTTAGGGTTAGGGTTAGGGTTAAAGTTAGTGTTTGGGTAAGGGTTAGGGTTAGGGTTTGCGTTAGGGTAAGGGTTAGGGTTAGGGTTATTTTTAGGGTAGGGTTAGGGTTAGGGTTAGGATAAGGGTTAAAAAAAAGAACTTAGAACAGTGTTCTTCTTCCCCTTAGAGTTAGGGTTAGGGATAGGGTTAGGGTTAGGTTTAGGGTTTAGGGTTAGTGTTAGGGTTAGGGTTAGGGTTAGGGTTATGGTAAGGGTTAGGGTTAGGGTTAGGGTTACGGTAGGGTTAGGGTTACGTTTAGGGTTTTGTTTAGGGTTATGGTTACGGTTAGGGTTAAGTTTAGGGTTTTGGTGAGGGTTAGGGTTAGGGTTAGGGTTCGGGTTAGGTTTAGGGTAAGGGTTAGGGTTAGGGTTAGGGTTAAGGTTAGGGTTAGGGTTAGGGTTAGGGTTTTTGTTAGGGTTAGGGTAAGGGTTAGGGTTAGGGTTACGGTTAGGGTTAGGGTTAGGGTTAGGTTTAGGGTTTGCGTTAGGGTTAGAGTTAGTGTTAGGGTTAGTGTTAGGGTTGGGGTTATGGTAAGGGTTTGGGTTAGGGTAGAGTTAGGCTTAGGGTTAGGGTTAGGGGTTTGGGTTAGTGTTAGGGTTAGGGTTAGGGTTAGGATTAGGGTTAGTATTAGGGGTTAGGGTTAGGGTTACGGTTAGGGTTAGGATTACAGTTAGGGTTAGGGTTACGCTTAGTGTTAG
>JAQJZF010000038.1:322500-327500 GCA_028537955.1 Microtus californicus | reverse complement strand
AGGTTTATTGTTAGGGTTTGCCTTAGGGTTAGGGTTAGGGTTAGGGTTAGGGTTCAGGTTAGGGTTAGGGTTAGGGTTATGGTTAGGGTAGGGTTAGGGTTAGGGTTAGGGTTAGGGGTTACGGTTAGCCTTAGATTTAGGGTTAAGGTTAGGGTTAGGATTGGGGTTAGGGTTAGGGTTAGGGTTAGCTATAGGGTTTGGGTTTGGGTTAGGGTAAGGGTTAGGGTTAGGGATAGAGTTAGGGTTAGGGTTAGTGTTAGGGTTAGGGTTAGGGTTAGGGTTAGGGTTAGGGTGAGGTTTAAGGTTAGTGTTAGGGTTAGGGTTAGTGTTAGGGTTAGGGTTTGGGTTAGGGTTTGCCTTAGGGTTAGGGTTAGGGTTAGGGTTAGGGTTAGGGTTCAGTTTAGGGTTAGGGTTAGGGTTAGGGTTAGGTTTAGGGTTAGGTTAGGGTTAGGGTTAGGGTTAGGGTTTAGGTTTAGGGTTAGGGTTAGGATTTGTGTTAGGCTTAGGGTTAGGGTTAGGGTTAGGGTTAGGGTTAGGGTTAGGGTTAGGGTTAGGGTTAGGGTTAGGGTTAAGGTTAGGGTTAGGGTTAGGGTTAGGATTTGGGTTTGGGTTAGGGTAAGGGTAAGGGTTACGGTTAGGGTTAGGGTAGGGTTAGGGTTAGGGTTAGGTTTAGGGTTAGGGTTACGGTTTAGGTTAGGTTTAGGGTTAGGGTTAGGATTTGGGTTTGGGTTGGGGTTAGGGTAAGGGTTAGGGTTAGGCTTAGGGTTAGTGTTAGGGTTAGGATTAAAAAAAAGAATTAAGAACAGTGTTACTCTTCCCCTAAGAAGCTTTACTATGAAATATAATCTTGTTCTTTTGAAAGTATATGAATTTCATGAAATGCTTTTGTAAGAAACACAGACGTGTTTCTTTGAAAAGAAGATTCGTTGTTTGGGATGTATCAAAGTATTGTTAGAATTGAGAATAGTGTTCCTCTTCCCCTTAGAAGCTTTACTTTGAAAGATAGTCTCGTTCTTTTGAAAGTGTATGAATTTCATGAAATGCTTTTGTTAGAAACAGAGACGTGTTTCGGTGAAAAGAAGATCCGTTGTTTGGGATGTATCAAAGTATTGTTAGAATTTAGAACAGTGGTTAGGGTTACGGTTAGGATTAGGGTTAGTGTTAGGGTTAGGTTTAGGGTTAGGGTTAGGGTTAGGGTTAGTGTTAGGGTTAGGGTTAGGGTTAGGGTTATGGTTATGGTTTGCGTTATGGTTAGGTTTAAGGTTACGGTTAGTGTTAGGGTTAGGGTTAGGTTTAGGGTTTGCGTTAGGTTTAGGGTTAGGTTTAGTTTTAGGGTTAGGGTTAGGGTAGGGTTTGCGTTAGGGTTAGGGTTAGGGTTAGCGTTAGGTTTATGGTTTGGGTTAGGGTTAGGGTTAGGTTTAGGGTTTGGATTACGGTTAGGGTAAGGGTTGGGTTAGGGTTAGGGTTAGGTTTAGGGTTTAGTGTTAGGGTTAGGGTTAGGTTTTGCGTTAGGGTTAGGGTTAGGGTTAGGTTTAGGGATTGGGTTAGGGTTAGGGTTTGGGTTAGGGTAGGGTTAGGGTTAGGTTTAGGGTTAGGGGTTAGGGTTAGTGTTAAGTTTAGGGTTAGGGTTAGGGTTAGGGTTAGGGTTAAAGTTAGTGTTTGGGTAAGGGTTAGGGTTATGGTTAGGGTTTGCGTTAGGGTTAGGGTAAGGGTTAGGGTTAGGGTTAGGTTTAGGGTAGGGTTAGGGTTAGGGTTAGGGTTAGGATAAGGGTTAAAAAAAAGAACTTAGAACAGTGTTCTTCTTCCCCTTAGAGTTATGGTTAGGGATAGGGTTAGGGTTAGGTTTAGGGTTTAGGGTTAGTGTTAGGGTTAGGGTTAGGGTTAGGGTTATGGTAAGGGTTAGGGTTAGGGTTAGAGTTACGGTAGGGTTAGGGTTACGTTTAGGGTTTAGGTTTAGGGTTATGGTTACGGTTAGGGTTAAGTTTAGGGTTTTGGTGAGGGTTAGGGTTAGGGTTAGGGTTCGGGTTAGGTTTAGGGTAAGGGTTAGGGTTAGGGTTAGGGTTAGGGTTAGGGTTAAGGTTAGGGTTAGGGTTAGGGTTAGGGTTTGGGTTAGGGTTAGGGTAAGGGTTAGGGTTAGGGTTACGGTTAGGGTTAGGGTTAGGGTTAGGTTTAGGGTTTGCGTTAGGGTTAGAGTTAGTGTTAGGGTTAGTGTTAGGGTTGGGGTTATGGTAAGGGTTTGGGTTAGGGTAGAGTTAGGCTTAGGGTTAGGGTTAGGGGTTTGGGTTAGTGTTAGGGTTAGGGTTAGGGTTAGGATTAGGGTTAGGATTAGGGGTTAGGGTTAGGGTTACGGTTAGGGTTAGGGTTACAGTTAGGGTTAGGGTTACGCTTAGTGTTAGGATTAGGGTTAGGGTTAGGGTTAGTGTTAGGGTTAGGGTAAGCGTTAGGGTTAGGATTAGGGTAGGGTTAGGGTTAGGGTTAGGGTTAGGCTTAGGCTTAGGGTTAGGGTTAGGGTTAGGGTTACGGTTTGGGTTAGGGTTACGGTTAGGGTTAGGTTTAGGGTTTGGATTAGGGTTAGGGTAAGGGTTAGGGTTAGGGTTAGGGTTAGGGTTAGGGTTTGCGTTAGGGTTAGAGTTAGTGTTAGTGTTAGGGTTAAGGTTAGGGTTAGGGATTGGGTTAGGGTTAGGGGTTAGGGTTAGTGTTAGGGTTAGGTTAAGGGTTAGGGTTAGGTTTAGGGTTAGGGTTAGGGTTAGGGTTACGGTTTGGGTTAGGTTAGGGTTAGGGTTAGGGTTAGGGTTAGGGTTATGGTTAGGGTAGGGTTAGGGTTAGGGTTAGGGTTAGGGTTTACGGTTAGCCTTAGATTTAGGGTTAGGGTTAGGGTTAGGGTTTAGGGTTAGGGTTAGGGTTATGATTAAGGTTAGGGTTAGGTTTAGGGTTATGGTAGGGGTTAGGGTTAGGGTTACGGTATGGTTAGGGTTACGGTTAGGGTTTAGGTTTAGGGTTATGATTAGGGTTAGGGTTAAGGTTTGCGTTTGGGTTAGGATTAGGGGTTAGGGTTAGGGTTAGTTTTAGGGTTAGGATTAGTGTTAGGGTTAGGGTTGGTTTTCGGGTTTGGGTTAGAGTAGGGTTAGGGTTATGGTTAGGGTTAGGGGTTGGGGTTAGCGTTAGGGTTAGGGTTAGGTTTATGGTTAGGTTTAGGGTTAGTGTTACAGTTAGGGTTAGGGTTTAGGGTTAGGGTTAGGGTTAGGGTTAGGGTTAGGGTTTATGTTAGGGTTAGGGTTAGGGTTAGGTTTAGGGTTTGGGTTAGGGTTAGGGTTTGGGTTAGGGTAGGGTAAGGGTTAGGGTTAGGTTTAGGGTAGGGTTAGGGTTAGGGTTAGGGTTAGGGTTAGGGTAAAAAAAAAGAATTTAGAACAGTGTTCCTCATCCTTTTAGAGTTAGGGTTAGGGTTAGGCTTAGGGTTAAGGTTAGGGTTTAGTGTTAGGGTTAGGGTTAGGGTTAGGATTTGGGTTTGGGTTAGGGTTAGGGTTAGGGTAAGGGTTTGGGTTAGGGTTAGGGTTAGGTTTAGTGTTTAGTGTTAGGGTTAGGGTTAGGGTTTATGTTAGGGTTAGGGTTAGGGTTAGGTTTAGGGTTTGGGTTAGGGTTAGGGTTTGGGTTAGGGTAGGGTAAGGGTTAGGGTTAGGTTTAGGGTAGGGTTAGGGTTAGGGTTAGGGTTAGGGTTAGGGTAAAAAAAAAGAATTTAGAACAGTGTTCCTCATCCTTTTAGAGTTAGGGTTAGGGTTAGGCTTAGGGTTAAGGTTAGGGTTTAGTGTTAGGGTTAGGGTTAGGGTTAGGATTTGGGTTTGGGTTAGGGTTAGGGTTAGGGTATGGGTTAGGGTTAGGGATAGGGTTAGGGTTAAGTATTGGGTTAGGGTTAGGTTTAAGGTTAGGGTTAGGGTTAGGGTTTGGGTTAGGGTTAGGGTAAGGTTTAGGGTTATGGTTATGGTTTGGGTTATGGTAGGGTTTTGCTTAGGGTTAGCGTTAGGGGTTAGGGATAGTGTCAGGGTTAGGGTTACGGTTAGGGTTAGCGTTAGGGTTACGGTTAGGGTTAGGGTTACAGTTAGGGTTAGGGTTACGCTTAGTGTTAGGGTTAGGGTTAGGGTTAAGGTTAGTGTTAGGGTTAGGGAAAGGGTTAGGGTTAGGAATAGGGTAGGGTTAGGGTTAGGCTTAGGCTTAGGGTTAGGGTTAGGGTTAGGCTTACGGTTTGGGTTAGGGTTACGGTTAGGGTTAGGTTTAGGGTTGGGATTGGGGTTAGGTTAAGGGTTAGGGTTAGGTTTAGGGTTTCGGTAGGGTTAGGGTTAGGTTTTAGGGTTAGGGTTAATGTTAGGGTTAGGGTTAGGTTTAGGGTTTTTGTTAGGGTTTGGATTACGGTTAGTTTAAAGGTTAGGGTTAGGGTTAGGGTTAGGGTTTAGTGTTAGGTTTAGGTTTAGGGTTAGGGTTAGGTTTAGGGTTTGCGTTAGGGTTAGGTTTAGGTTTAGGGTTTGGGTTTGGGTTAGGGTTAGGGTAGGGTTAGGGTTAGGGTTAGGGGTTAGGGTAAGTGTTAGAGTTAGGGTTAGGGTTAGGGTTAGGGTTAAGGTTTGGGTTAGGGTTAGGGTTAGGGCTAGGATTTGGGTTTGGGTTAGGGTAAGGGTAAGGGTTACGGTTAGGGTTAGGGTTAGGGTTAGGGTTAGGTTTCGGGTTAGGGTTACGGTTTAGGTTAGGTTTAGGGTTAGGGTTAGGATTTGGGTTTGGGTTAGGGTTAGGGTAAGGGTTAGGGTTAGGCTTAGGGTTAGTGTTAGGGTTAGGATTAAAAAAAAGAATTAAGAACAGTGTTACTCTTCCCCTAAGAAGCTTTACTATGAAATATAATCTTGTTCTTTTGAAAGTATATGAATTTCATGAAATGCTTTTGTAAGAAACACAGACGTGTTTCTTTGAAAAGAAGATTCGTTGTTTGGGATGTATCAAAGCATTGTTAGAATTGAGAA
>JAQJZF010000038.1:315000-317500 GCA_028537955.1 Microtus californicus | reverse complement strand
AAAAAAAAAGAATTTAGAACAGTGTTCCTCATCCTTTTAGAGTTAGGGTTAGGGTTAGGCTTAGGGTTAAGGTTAGGGTTTAGTGTTAGGGTTAGGGTTAGGGTTAGGATTTGGGTTTGGGTTAGGGTTAGGGTTAGGGTATGGGTTAGGGTTAGGGATAGGGTTAGGGTTAAGTATTGGGTTAGGGTTAGGTTTAAGGTTAGGGTTAGGGTTAGGGTTTGGGTTAGGGTTAGGGTAAGGTTTAGGGTTAGGGTTAGGGTAGTGTTAGGGTTAGGGTTAAGGTTTGGGTAAGGGTTAGGGTTAGGGTTAGGGTTTGGGTTAGGGTTAGGGTAAGTGTTACGGTTAGTGTTAGGGTTACGGTTAGGGTTAGGGTTAGGGTTTGCGTTAGGGTTAGAGTTAGGGTTAGGGTTAGGGTTAGTGTTAGGGTTATGGTTATGGTTATGGTTTGGGTTATGGTAGGGTTTTGCTTAGGGTTAGCGTTAGGGGTTAGGGATAGTGTCAGGGTTAGGGTTACGGTTAGGGTTAGCGTTAGGGTTACGGTTAGGGTTAGGGTTACAGTTAGGGTTAGGGTTACGCTTAGTGTTAGGGTTAGGGTTAGGGTTAAGGTTAGTGTTAGGGTTAGGGAAAGGGTTAGGGTTAGGAATAGGGTAGGGTTAGGGTTAGGCTTAGGCTTAGGGTTAGGGTTAGGGTTAGGCTTACGGTTTGGGTTAGGGTTACGGTTAGGGTTAGGTTTAGGGTTGGGATTGGGGTTAGGTTAAGGGTTAGGGTTAGGTTTAGGGTTTCGGTAGGGTTAGGGTTAGGGTTTAGGGTTAGGGTTAATGTTAGGGTTAGGGTTAGTTTTAGGGTTTTTGTTAGGGTTTGGATTACGGTTAGTTTAAAGGTTAGGGTTAGGGTTAGGGTTTAGTGTTAGGTTTAGGTTTAGGGTTAGGGTTAGGTTTAGGGTTTGCGTTAGGGTTAGGTTTAGGTTTAGGGTTTGGGTTTGGGTTAGGGTTAGGGTAGGGTTAGGGTTAGGGTTAGGGGTTAGGGTAAGTGTTAGAGTTAGGGTTAGGGTTAGGGTTAGGGTTAAGGTTTGGGTTAGGGTTAGGGTTAGGGCTAGGATTTGGGTTTGGGTTAGGGTAAGGGTAAGGGTTACGGTTAGGGTTAGGGTTAGGGTTAGGGTTAGGTTTCGGGTTAGGGTTACGGTTTAGTTTAGGTTTAGGGTTAGGGTTAGGATTTGGGTTTGGGTTAGGGTTAGGGTAAGGGTTAGGGTTAGGCTTAGGGTTAGTGTTAGGGTTAGGATTAAAAAAAAGAATTAAGAACAGTGTTACTCTTCCCCTAAGAAGCTTTACTATGAAATATAATCTTGTTCTTTTGAAAGTATATGAATTTCATGAAATGCTTTTGTAAGAAACACAGACGTGTTTCTTTGAAAAGAAGATTCGTTGTTTGGGATGTATCAAAGTATTGTTAGAATTGAGAATAGTGTTCCTCTTCCCCTTAGAAGCTTTACTTTGAAAGATAGTCTCGTTCTTTTGAAAGTGTATGAATTTCATGAAATGCTTTTGTTAGAAACAGAGACGTGTTTCGGTGAAAAGAAGATCCGTTGTTTGGGATGTATCAAAGTATTGTTAGAATTTAGAACAGTGGTTAGGGTTACGGTTAGGATTAGGGTTAGTGTTAGGGTTAGGTTTAGGGTTAGGGTTAGGGTTAGGGTTAGTGTTAGGGTTAGGGTTAGGGTTAGGGTTATGGTTAGGGTTTGCGTTATGGTTAGGTTTAAGGTTACGGTTAGTGTTAGGGTTAGGGTTAGGTTTAGGGTTTGCGTTAGGTTTACGGTTAGGTTTAGTTTTAGGGTTAGGGTTAGGGTAGGGTTTGCGTTAGGGTTAGGGTTAGGGTTAGCGTTAGGGTTAGGGTTACGGTTAGGGTTAGTGTTAGGGTTTGGGTTAGGGTTATGGTAAGGGTTAGGGTTAGGGTTTGGGTTAGGTTTACGGTAGGGTTAGGGTTAGGGTTAGGGTTTAGGGTTAGGGTTAGGGTCAGGGTTAGCGTTAGGTTTAGGGTTTGGGTTAGGTTTAGGGTTAGGTTTAGGGTTTGGATTACGGTTAGGGTAAGGGTTGGGTTAGGGTTAGGGTTAGGTTTAGGGTTTAGTGTTAGGGTTAGGGTTAGGTTTTGCATTAGGGTTAGGGTTAGGGTTAGGGTTAGGTTTAGGGATTGGGTTAGGGTTAGGGTTTGGGTTAGGGTAGGGTTAGGGTTAGGTTTAGGGTTAGGGGTTAGGGTTAGTGTTAATTTAAGGGTTAGGGTTAGGGTTAGGGTTAAAGTTAGTGTTTGGGTAAGGGTTAGGGTTAGGGTTAGGGTTTGGGTTAGGGTTAGGGTAAGGGTTAGGGTTAGCGTTAGGTTTAGGGTAGGGTTAGGGTTAGGGTTAGGGTTAGGATAAGGGTTAAAAAAAAGAACTTAGAACAGTGTTGTTCTTCCCCTTAGAGTTAGGGTTAGGGTTAGGGTTAGGGTTAGGGTTAGGGTTAGGGTTACG
>JAQJZF010000038.1:300000-307500 GCA_028537955.1 Microtus californicus | reverse complement strand
TTAGGGTTAGGGTTAGGGTTAGGGTTAGTGTTAGGGTTACGGTTTGGTTTAGGTTTAGGGTTAGGATTTGGGTTTGGGTTTGGGTTAGGGATAGGGTAAGGGTTTGGGTTAGGGTTAGGGTTAGGTTTAGTGTTTAGTGTTAGGGTTAGGGTTAGGGTTTGCGTTAGGGTTAGGGTTAGGCTTAGGTTTAGGGTTTGGGTTAGGGTTAGGGTTTGGGTTAGGGTAGGGTAAGGGTTAGGGTTAGGTTTAGGGTAGGGTTAGGGTTAGGGTTAGGGTAAAAAAAAAGAATTTAGAACAGTGTTCCTCATCTTTTTAGAGTTAGGGTTAGGGTTAGGCTTAGGGTTAAGGTTAGGGTTTAGTGTTAGGGTTAGGGTTAGGGTTAGGATTTGGGTTTGGGTTAGGGTTAGGGTTAGGGTATGGGTTAGGGTTAGGGATAGGGTTAGGGTTAAGTATTGGGTTAGGGTTAGGTTTAAGATTAGGGTTAGGTTTAGGGTTTTGGTTAGGGTTAGGGTAAGGTTTAGGGTTAGGGTTAGGGTAGTGTTAGGGTTAGGGTTAAGGTTTGGGTAAGGGTTAGGGTTAGGGTTAGGGTTTAGGTTAGGGTTAGGGTAAGTGTTACGGTTAGTGTTAGGGTTACGGTTAGGGTTAGGGTTAGGGTTAGGGTTAGGGTTTGCGTTAGGGTTAGAGTTAGGGTTAGGGTTAGTGTTAGGGTTAGGGTTATGGTTATGGTTTGGGTTATGGTAGGGTTTTGCTTAGGGTTAGGGTTAGGGCTTAGGGATAGTGTCAGGGTTAGGGTTACGGTTAAGGTTAGCGTTAGGGTTACGGTTAGGGTTAGGGTTACAGTTAGGGTTAGGGTTACGCTTAGTGTTAGGGTTAGGGTTAGGGTTAAGTTTAGTGTTAGGGTTAGGGAAAGGGTTAGGGTTAGGAATAGGGTAGGGTTAGGGTTAGGCTTAGGCTTAGGGTTAGGGTTAGGGTTAGGCTTACGGTTTGGGTTAGGGTTACGGTTAGGGTTAGGTTTAGGGTTGGGATTGGGGTTAGGGTAAGGGTTAGGGTTAGGTTTAGGGTTTCGGTAGGGTTAGGGTTAGGGTTTAGGGTTAGGGTTAATGTTAGGGTTAGGGTTAGGTTTAGGGTTTGTGTTAGGGTTTGGATTACGGTTAGTTTAAAGGTTAGGGTTAGGGTTAGGGTTAGGGTTTAGTGTTAGGTTTAGGTTTAGGGTTAGGGTTAGGTTTAGGGTTTGCGTTAGGGTTAGGTTTAGGTTTAGGGTTTGGGTTTGGGTTAGGGTTAGGGTAGGGTTAGGGTTAGGGTTAGGGGTTAGGGTAAGTGTTAGAGTTAGGGTTAGGGTTAGGGTTAGGGTTAAGGTTTGGGTTAGGGTTAGGGTTAGAGTTAGGATTTGGGTTTGGGTTAGGGTAAGGGTAAGGGTTACGGTTAGGGTTAGGGTTAGGGTTAGGATTAGGTTTCGGGTTAGGGTTACGGTTTAGGTTAGGTTTAGGGTTAGGGTTAGGATTTGGGTTTGGGTTAGGGTTAGGGTAAGGGTTAGGGTTAGGCTTAGGGTTAGTGTTAGGGTTAGGATTAAAAAAAAGAATTAAGAACAGTGTTACTCTTCCCCTAAGAAGCTTTACTATGAAATATAATCTTGTTCTTTTGAAAGTATATGAATTTCATGAAATGCTTTTGTAAGAAACACAGACGTGTTTCTTTGAAAAGAAGATTCGTTGTTTGGGATGTATCAAAGTATTGTTAGAATTGAGAATAGTGTTCCTCTTCCCCTTAGAAGCTTTACTTTGAAAGATAGTCTCGTTCTTTTGAAAGTGTATGAATTTCATGAAATGCTTTTGTTAGAAACAGAGACGTGTTTCGGTGAAAAGAAGATCCGTTGTTTGGGATGTATCAAAATATTGTTAGAATTTAGAACAGTGGTTAGGGTTACGGTTAGGATTAGGGTTAGTGTTAGGGTTAGGTTTAGGGTTAGGGTTAGGGTTAGGGTTAGTGTTAGGGTTAGGGTTAGGGTTAGGGTTATGGTTAGGGTTTGCGTTATGGTTAGGTTTAAGGTTACGGTTAGTGTTAGGGTTAGGGTTAGGGTTAGGGTTTGCGTTAGGTTTACGGTTAGGGTTAGTTTTAGGGTTAGGGTTAGGGTAGGGTTTGCGTTAGGGTTAGGGTTAGGGTTAGCGTTAGGGTTAGGGTTAGGGTTTGGGTTAGGTTTACGGTAGGGTTAGAGTTAGGGTTAGGGTTTAGGGTTAGGGTAGGGTCAGGGTTAGCGTTAGGTTTAGGGTTTGGGTTAGGGTTAGGGTTAGGTTTAGGGTTTGGATTACGGTTAGGGTAAGGGTTGGGTTAGGGTTAGGGTTAGGTTTAGGGTTTAGTGTTAGGGTTAGGGTTAGGTTTTGCATTAGGGTTAGGGTTAGGGTTAGGGTTAGGTTTAGGGATTGGGTTAGGGTTAGGGTTTGGGTTAGGGTAGGGTTAGGGTTAGGTTTAGGGTTAGGGGTTAGGGTTAGTGTTAAGTTTAGGGTTAGGGTTAGGGTTAGGGTTAGGGTTAAAGTTAGTGTTTGGGTAAGGGTTAGGGTTAGGGTTTGGGTTAGGGTTAGGGTAAGGGTTAGGGTTAGCGTTAGGTTTAGGGTAGGGTTAGGGTTAGGGTTAGGGTTAGGATAAGGGTTAAAAAAAAGAACTTAGAACAGTGTTGTTCTTCCCCTTAGAGTTAGGGTTAGGGTTAGGGTTAGGGTTAGGTTTAGGGTTTAGGGTTAGTGTTAGGGTTAGTGTTAGGGTTAGGGTTATGGTAAGGGTTAGGGTTAGGGTTAGGGTTACGGTAGTGTTAGGGTTACGGTTAGGGTTTAGGTTTAGGGTTATGGTTACGGTTAGGGTTAAGTTTAGGGTTTTGGTGAGGGTTAGGGTTAGGGTTAGGGTTCGGGTTAGGTTTAGGGAAGGGTTAGGGTTAGGGTTAGGGTTAGGGTTAAGGTTAGGGTTAGGGTTAGGGTTAGGGTTAGGGTTTGGGTTAGGGTTAGGGTAAATGTTAGGGTTAGGGTTACGGTTAGGGTTAGGGTTAGGGTTAGGTTTAGGGTTTGCGTTAGGGTTAGAGTTAGTGTTAGGGTTAGTGTTAGGATTGGGGTTATGGTAAGGGTTTGGGTTAGGGTAGAGTTAGGCTTAAGGTTAGGGTTAGGGGTTAGGGTTAGTGTTAGGGTTAGGGTTAGGGTTAGGATTAGGGTTAGGATTAGGGGTTAGGGTTAGGGTTACGGTTAGGGTTAGGGTTACAGTTAGGGTTAGGGTTACGCTTAGTGTTAGGATTAGGGTTAGGGTTAGGGTTAGTGTTAGGGTTAGGGTAAGCATTAGTGTTAGGATTAGGGTAGGGTTAGGGTTAGGGTTAGGCTTAGGCTTAGGGTTAGGGTTAGGGTTAGGGTTACGGTTTGGGTTAGGGTTACGGTTAGGGTAGGGTTTAGGGTTTGGATTAGGGTTAGGGTAAGGGTTAGGGTTAGGGTTAGGGTTAGGGTTAGGGTTTGCGTTAGGGTTAGAGTTAGTGTTAGTGTTAGGGTTACGGTTAGTGTTAGGGATTGGGTTAGGGTTAGGGGTTAGGGTTAGTGTTAGGGTTAGGGTAAGGGTTAGGGTTAGGTTTAGGGTTAGGGTTAGGGTTAGGGTTACGGTTTGGGTTAGGTTAGGGTTAGGGTTAGGGTTAGGGTTTGCGTTAGGGTTAGAGTTAGAATTAGGGTTAGGGTTAGTGTTAGGGTTGGGTTAGGCTTAGGGTTTACGTTAGGGTTAGTGTTAGTGTTAGGGTTAGGGTTAGGGTTAGGTTTTGGGTTAGTGTTAAGGTTAGGGATTTGGGTTAGGGTTAGGGTTAGGTTTAGAGTTAGGTTTACTGTTTGGGTTAGGGTTAGTGTTTGCTTTAGTGGTAGGGTTTGCCTTAGGGTTAGGGTTAGGTTTAGGGTTAGGGTTGAGGTTTGGGTTAGGGTTAGGGAAAGGGTTAGGGTTATGGTTAGGGTAGGGTTAGGGTTAGGGTTAGGGTTAGGGGTTACGGTTAGCCTTAGATTTAGGGTTAGGGTTAGGGTTAGGGTTAGGGTTTAGGGTTAGGGTTAGGGTTATGATTAAGGTTAGGGTTAGGGTTAGGGTTATGGTAAGGGTTAGGGTTAGGGTTACGGTATGGTTAGGGTTACGGTTAGGGTTTAGGTTTAGGGTTATGGTTAGGGTTAGGGTTAGGGTTAGGTTTAGGGTTTTGGTGAGGGTTAGGTTTAGTGTTAGGGTTAGGGTTAGGGTTAGAGTTTAGGGTTAGGGTTAATGTTAGGGTTAGCGTTAGCTTTAGGGTTTGGGTTAGGGTTAGGGTTTGGATTACGGTTAGGGTAAGTGTTAGGGTTAGGGTCAGTGTTAGGGTTAGGGTTAGGGTTAGTTTTAGGATTAGGGTTAGGGTTACGGTAGGGTTTCCGTTAGGGTTAGGGTTAGGGTTAGGGTTAGGGTTAGTGTTAGGGTTAGGGTAAGGGTTAGGGTTAGGGTTAGGTTTTGTGTTAGGGTTATGGTAAGGGTTAGGGTTGGGGTTAGGTTTAGGGTTATGGTAGGGTTAGGGTTAGGGTTTAGGGTTAGGGTTAGGTTCAGGGTTAGGGTTAGTCTTAGGTTTAGGGTTTGGGTTTGGGTTAGGGTACGGATTACTGTTAGGGTTAGGGTTAGGGTTAGGGTTTAGGGTTAGGGTTAGGGTTAGGTTTAGGGTTTAGTGTTAGGGTTAGGGTTAGGGTTTGCGTTAGGGTTATGGTTAGGGTTAGGGTTAGGGTTAGGGTTAGAGTTAGGGTTAGGGTTAGGTTTAGGGTTTAGTGTTAGTGTTAGGGTTAGGGTTAGGCTTAGGTTTAGGGTTTGTGTTAGGGTTAGGGTTAGGGTTTGGGTTAGGGTAGGTTCTAGGTTAGGTTTAGGGGATAGGGATAGTGTTAGCTTTAGGGTTAGGGTTAGGGTTAGGGTTAAGCTTAGTGTTTGGGTTAGGGTTACGGTTAGGGTTAGGGTTAGGTTTTGTGTTAGGGTTATGGTAAGGGTTAGGGTTGGGGTTAGGGTTAGGGTTACGGTAGGGTTAGGGTTAGGGTTTAGGGTTAGGGTTAGGTTCAGGGTTAGGGTTAGTCTTAGGTTTAGGGTTTGGTTTAGGGTTAGGGTTAGGGTTAGGGTATGGATTACGGTTAGGGTTAGGGTTAGGGTTAGGGTTTAGGGTTAGGGTTAGGTTTAGGGTTTAGTGTTAGGGTTAGGGTTAGGGTTTGCGTTAGGGTTATGGTTAGGGTTAGGGTTAGGGTTAGGGTTAGAGTTAGGGTTAGGGTTAGTTTTAGGGTTTAGTGTTAGTGTTAGGGTTAGGGTTAGGCTTAGGTTTAGGGTTTGTGTTAGGGTTAGGGTTAGGGTTTGGGTTAGGGTAGGTTTAAGGTTAGGGTTAGGGGATAGGGATAGTGTTAGCTTTAGGGTTAGGGTTAGGGTTAGGGTTAAGATTAGTGTTTGGGTTAGGGTTAGGGTTAGGGTTAGGGTTTGGGTTAGAGTTAGGGTAAGGGTTAGGGTTAGGGTTAGGGTTAGGTTTAGGGTAGGGTTATGGTTATGGTTAGGGTTAGGGTTAGGGTTTAAAAAAAGAATTTAGAACAGTGTTTCTCTTCCCCATAGAGTTAGGATTAGGGTTAGGGTTAGGGTTATGGTAAGGGTTAGGGTTAGGGTTAGGGTTACGGTAGGGTTAGGGTTATGGATAGGGATTAGGGTTAGGGTTATGGTTAGGGTTAGGGTTAGGTTTAGGTTTAGGGTTTGGGTTAGGGTTAGGGTTAGGGTTAGGGTTTGTATTACGGATAGGGTAAGGGTCAGGGTTAGGGTTAGGGTTAGGGTTAGGTTTAGGGTTTAGTGTTAGTGTTAGGGTTAGGGTTAGGTTTAGGGTTTGGGTTAGGGTTAGGGTTAGGTTATGGATTACGGTTAGGGTAAGGGTTAGGGTTAGGGTTAGGGTTAGGGTTAGGGTTAGGGTTAGGTTTAGAGTTAGGGTTAGGGTTTGGGTTAGGGTTAGGGTAAGGGTTAGTGTTAGGGTTAGGGTTAGGGTTAGGGTTAAGGTTTGGGTTAGGGTTAGGGTTAGGTTTATTGTTAGGGTTTGGATTATGTTTAGGGTAAGTGTTAGGGTTACGGTTAGGGTTACGGTTAGGGTTAGGGTTAGGGTTAGGGTTTTCGTTAGGGTTAGAGTTAGGGTTAGGGTTAGTGTTAGGGTTAGGGTTATGGTTAGGGTTTGGGTTAGGGTAGGGTTAGGCTTAGGGTTAGGGTTAAGGGTTAGGGTTAGTGTTAGGGTTAGGGTTAGGGTTAGGATTAAGGTTAGGATTAGCGGTTAGGGTTAGGTTTACGGTTAGGGCTAGGGTTACAGTTAGGGTTAGGTTTATGCTTAGTGTTAGGTTTAGGGTTAAGGTTAGTGTTAGGGTTAGGGTAAGGGTTAGGGTTAGGATTAGGGTAGGGTTAGGGTTAGGGTTAGGCTTAGGGTTAGGGTTAGGGTTAGGGTTACGGTTTGGGTTTGGGTTACGGTTAGGGTTAGGTTTAGGGTTTGGAATAGTGTTAGGGTTAGGGTTAGGGTTAGGGTTTGGATTACGGTTAGGGTAATAGTTAGGGTTAGGGTTAGGGTTAGGGTTAGGGTTCAGTGTTAGGGTTAGGGTTAGGGTTTGCATTAGGGTTAGGTTTAGGGTTTGGGTTAGGGTTAGGGTTAGGATTAGGGGTTAGGGTTAGAGTTACGGTTAGGGTTAGGGTTACAGTTAGGGTTAGGGTTACGCTTAGTGTTAGGATTAGGGTTAGGGTTAGGGTTAGTGTTAGGGTTAGGGTAAGCGTTAGGGTTAGGATTAGGGTAGGGTTAGGGTTAGGGTTAGGCTTAGGCTTAGGGTTAGGGTTAGGGTTAGGGTTACGGTTTGGGTTAGGGTTACGGTTAGGGTTAGGTTTAGGGTTTGGATTAGGGTTAGGGTAAGGGTTAGGGTTAGGGTTAGGGTTAGGGTTAGGGTTTGCGTTAGGGTTAGAGATAGTGTTAGTGTTAGGGTTACGGTTAGTGTTAGGGATTGGGTTAGGGTTAGGGGTTAGGGTTAGTGTTAGGGTTAGGGTAAGGGTTAGGGTTAGGTTTAGGGTTAGGGTTAGGGTTAGGGTTACGGTTTGGGTTAGGTTAGGGTTAGTGTTAGGGTTAGGGTTTGCGTTAGGGTTAGAGTTAGAATTAGGGTTAGGGTTAGTGTTAGGGTTGGGTTAGGCTTAGGGTTAGGGTTAGGGTTAGGTTTTGGGTTAGTGTTAAGGTTAGGGATTTGGGTTAGTGTTAGGGTTAGTTTTAGAGTTAGGTTTACTGTTAGGGTTAGGGTTAGTGTTTGGTTTAGTGTTAGGGTTTGCCTTAGGGTTAGGGTTAGGTTTAGGGTTAGGGTTGAGGTTTGGGTTAGGGTTAGGGAAAGGGTTAGGGTTATGGTTAGGGTAGGGTTAGGGTTAGGGTTAGGGTTAGGGGTTACGGTTATCCTTAGATTTAGGGTTAGGGTTAGGGTTAAGGTTAGGGTTTAGGGTTAGGGTTAGGGTTATGATTATGGTTAG
>JAQJZF010000038.1:257500-260000 GCA_028537955.1 Microtus californicus | reverse complement strand
AGGTTTACGGTAGGGTTAGGGTTTAGGGTTAGGGTTAATTTTAGGGTTAGGGTTAGGGTTAGGTTTAGGGTTTGGGTTAGGGTTAGGGTTAGGGTTTAGATTACTGTTAGGGTAAGGGTTAGGGTTAGGGTTAGGGTTAGGGTTTGGGTTAGGGTAGGGTTAGGGTTAGGGTTACGGTTAGGGTTTAGGGTTAGTGTTAGGTTTAGGATTAGGGTTAGGGTTAGGGTTAAGGTTAGTGTTTGGGTTAGGGTTAGGGTTTAGTGTTAGGGTTAGGGTTAGGGTTAGGAATAGGGTTTGCTTTAGGGTTAGGGTTAGGGTTAGGGTTTGGGTTAAGTTTAGTGTTAGGTTAGGGTTAGGGTTAGGGTTAGGGTTAGGGGTTAGGGTTAGTGTTAGAGTTACGGTTAGGGTTATGGTTAGGGTTAGGGTTATGGTTAGGGCTTGGGTTAGGGTAGGGTTAGGCTTAGGGTTAGGTTTAAGGGTTAGGGTTAGTGTTAGGGTTAGGGTTAGGGTTAGGATTAGGGTTAGGATTGGCGGTTAGGGTTAGGGTTATGGTTAGGGTTAGGGTTACAGTTAGGCTTAGGTTTATGCTTAGTGTTAGGTTTAGGGTAAGGGTTAGTGTTAGGGTTAGGGTAAGGGTTAGGGTTAGGATTAGGGTAGGGTTATGGTTAGGGTTAGGCTTAGGGTTAGGGTTAGGTTTAGGGTTAGGGTTACAGTTTGTGTTAGGGTTACGGTTAGGGTTAGGTTTAGGGTTTGGAATAGGGTTAGGGTAAGGGTTAGGGTTAGGGTTAGGTTTACGGTAGTGTTAGGGTTAGGGTTTAGGGTTAGGGTTAATATTAGGGTTAGGGTTAGGGTTAGGTTTAGGGTTTGGGTTAGGGTTAAGGTTAGGGTTTACATTACGGTTAGGGTAAGGGTTAGGGTTAGGGTTAGTGTTAGGGTTAGGGATAGGGTTAGGGTTTGGGTTTTGGTAGGGTTAGGGTTAGGGTTAGGGTTAGGGTTTAGGGTTAGTGTTAGGTTTAGGGATAGGGTTAGGGTTAGGGTTAAGGTTAGTGTTTGGGTTAGGGTTAGGGTTAGGGCTAGGTTTAGGGTTTGGGTTAGGGTTAAGGTTAGGGTTTACATTACGGTTAGGGTAAGGGTTAGGGTTAGGGTTAGTGTTAGGGTTATGTTTAGGGTTAGGGTTAGGTTTAGGGTAGGGTTAGGGTTAGGGTTAGGGTTAAAAAAAGAGTTTAGAACAGTGTTCCTCTTCCCCTTAGAGTTAGGTTTAGGGTTAGGTTTAGGGTTAGGGTTTAGGGTTAGGGTAGGGTTAGAGTTAGGGTTAGGGTTAGGGTTAGGGTTATGGTAAGGGTTAGGTTTAGGGTTAGGGTTACGGTAGGGTTAGGGTTACGGTTAGGGTTTAGGGTTAGGGTTATGTTTAGGGTTAGGGTTTGGCTTAGGTTTACGGTTTGGGTTAGGGTTAGGGTTAGGGTCAGGGTTGGGATTACGGTTAGGGTAAGGGTTAGGGTTTAGGTTAGTTTTAGGGTTTAGTGTTAGTGTTAGCGTTAGGGTTAGGGTTAGGGTTAGGGTTAGGTTTAGGGTTTGGGTTAGGGTTAGGGTTAGGGTATGGATTACGGTTAGTGTAAGGGTTAGGGTTAGGGTTAGGGTTAGGGTTAGGGTTAGGGATTAGTGTTAGGGTTAGGGTTAGGGTTAGGAATAGGGTTTGCTTTAGGGTTAGGGTTAGGGTTAGGGTTTGGGTTAAGTTTAGTGTTAGGTTAGGGTTAGGGTTAGGGTTAGGTTTAGGGGTTAGGGTTAGTGTTAGAGTTACGGTTAGGGTTAGGGATAGGATTACGGTTAAGTTTTGGGTTAGGGTTAGGTTTAGGGTTAGGGTTACAGTTAGGGTTAGGGTTACGCTTAGTGTTAGGGTTAGGGTTAGGGTTAGGGTTAGTGTTAGGGTTAGGGTTATGGTTAGGGTTTGGGTTAGGGTAGAGTTAGGCTTAGGGTTAGGGTTAGGGTTTAGGGTTAGTGTTAGGGTTAGGGTTAGTGTTAGGGTTAGGGTTAGGGTTAGGGTTACGTTTTGGGTTAGGTTAGGGTTAGGGTTAGGGTTAGGGTTAGGGTTTGCGTTAGGGTTAGAGTTAGAATTAGGGTTAGGGTTAGTGTTAGGGTTGGGTTAGGCTTAGGGTTTACGTTAGGGTTAGGGTTAGGGTTATGGTTAGGGTTAGAGTTAGGGTTATGGTTAGGGTTAGGTTTTGGGTTAGTGTTAAGGTTAGGGATTTGGTTTAGGGTTAGGGTTAGGTTTAGAGTTAGGTTTACTGTTAGGGTTAGGGTTAGTGTTAGGTTTAGTGTTAGGGTTTGCCTTAGGGTTAGGGTTAGGTTTAGGGTTAGGGTTCAGGTTAGGGTTAGGGTTAGGGTAAGGGTTAGGGTTATGGTTAGGGTAGGGTTAGGGTTAGGGTTAGGGTTAGGGTTAGGTTTAGTGTTTGGGTTAGGGTTAGGGTAAGGGTTAGGGTTAGGGAAAGAGTTAGGGTTAGGG
>JAQJZF010000038.1:220000-222500 GCA_028537955.1 Microtus californicus | reverse complement strand
GGGTTAGGGTTAGGTTAGGGTTAGGGTTAGGGTTAGCGTTAGGGGTTAGGGTTAGCGTTAGGGTTAGGGTTAGGGTATGGGTTAGGGTTAGGGTTAGGGTAGGGCTATGGTTAGGGTTAGGGTTAGGGTTTAGGGTTAGGGTTAGGGTTAGGGTGAGGGTTAGGGTTACGGTTTGGGTTAGGTTTAGGGTTAGGGTTAGGTTTTGGGTTTGGGTTAAGATTAGGGTTAGTGTTTGGGTTAGGGTTAGGGTAAGGTTTAGGGTTAGGATTAGGGTTAGGGTTAGGGTTTGCGTTTGGGTTAGGGTTAGGGTTTAGGGGTTAGGTTTAGGGTTAGGTTTAGGGTTAGGATTAGTGTTAGGGTTAGGGTTAGGTTTAGGGTTTGGGTTAGAGTAGGGTTAGGGTTATGGTTAGGGTCAGGGGTTAGGGTTAGCGTTAGGGTTAGGGTTAGGGTTATGGTTAGGGTTAGGGTTAGGTTTAGGGTAGGGTTAGGGTTAGGGTTAAAAAAAAACTTTAGAACAATGTTCCTCTTCCCCTTAGAATTAGGTTTATGGTTAGGGTTAGGGTTAGGGTTTAGGGTTAGGGTTAGGGTTAGGGTTAGAGTTAGGGTTAGGGTTAGGGTTAGGGTTATGGTAAGGGTTAGGGTTAGGGTTAGGGTTACGGTAGGGTTAGGGTTACGGTTAGGGTTTAGGGTTAGGGTTATGTTTAGGGTTAGGGTTAGGCTTAGGTTTACGGTTTGGGTTAGGGTTAGGGTTATGGTTAGGGTTTGGATTACGGTTAGGGTAAGGGTTAGGGATAGGTTTAGTTTTAGGGTTTAGTGTTAGTGTTAGCGTTAGGGTTAGGGTTAGGGTTAGGGTTAGGTTTAGGGTTTGGGTTAGGGTTAGGGTTAGCGTATGGATTACGGTTAGTGTAAGGGTTAGGGTTAGGGTTAGGGTTAGGGTTAGGGTTAGGGTTAGGGTTTAGTGTTAGGGTTAGGGTTAGGGTTAGGAATAGGGTTTGCTTTAGGGTTAGGGTTAGGGTTAGGGTTTGGGTTAAATTTAGTGTTAGGTTAGGGTTAGGGTTAGGGTTAGGGTTAGGGGTTAGGGTTAGTGTTAGAGTTAGGGTTAGGGTTAGGGATAGGATTACGGTTACGTTTTGGGTTAGGGTTAGGTTTAGGGTTAGGGTTAGGGTTAGGGTTAGGGTTAGGGTTAGGGTTAGGGTTAGGGTTAGGGTTTGGGTTAGGGTTAGGGTAATGGTTAGGGTTAGGGTTAGGGTTAGGGTTAGGGTTAGGGTTAGGGTTAGGGTTAGGGTTAGGGTTAGGGTTAGGGTTAGGGTTACGCTTAGTGTTAGGGTTAGGGTTAGGTTTAGGGTTAGGGTTAGGGTTAGGGTTTGGGTTAGGGTTAGGGTAATGGTTAGGGTTAGGGTTAGGGTTACGGTTAGGGTTTGGTTAGGGTTAGGGTTTGCGTTAGTGTTAGAGTTAGTGTTAGGGTTAGTGTTAGGGATAGGGTTATGGTTAGGGTTTGGTTTAGGGTAGAGTTAGGCTTAGGGTTAGGGTTAGGGTTTAGGGTTAGTGTTAGGGTTAGGGTTAGTGTTAGGGTTAGGGTTAGGGTTAGGGTTACGTTTTGGGTTAGGTTAGGGTTAGGGTTAGGGTTAGGGTTTGCGTTAGGGTTAGAGTTAGAATTAGGGTTAGGGTTAGTGTTAGGGTTGGGTTAGGCTTAGGGTTTACGTTAGGGTTAGGGTTAGGGTTATGGTTAGGGTTAGATTTAGGGTTATGGTTAGGGTTAGGTTTTGGGTTAGTGTTAAGGTTAGGGATTTGGTTTAGGGTTAGGGTAAGGTTTAGAGTTAGGTTTACTGTTAGGGTTAGGGTTAGTGTTAGGTTTAGTGTTAGGGTTTGCCTTAGGGTTAGGGTTAGGGTTCAGGTTAGGGTTAGGGTTTGGGTTAGGGTTAGGGTTATGGTTAGGGTAGGGTTAGGGTTAGGGTTAGGGTTAGGTTTAGGGTTAGGGGTTACGGTTAGCCTTAGATTTAGGGTTAGGGTTAGGGTTAGGATTTGGGTTAGGGTTAGGGTTAGGGTTAGCTATAGGGTTTGGGTTAGGGTTAGGGTAAGGGTTAGGGTTAGGGTTAGAGTTAGGGTTAGGGTTAGGGTTAGGGTTAGGGTGAGGTTTAGGGTTAGTGTTAGGGTTAGTTTTAGGGTTAGGGTTTCGGTTAGGGTTTGCGTTAGGGTTAGGGTTAGGGTTAGGGTTCAGTTTAGGGTTAGGGTTAGGGTTAGGTTAGGGTTAGGGTTAGGGTTAGCGTTAGGGGTTAGGGTTAGCG
Source organism: Microtus californicus (assembly GCA_028537955.1). Lineage (NCBI taxonomy): Eukaryota > Metazoa > Chordata > Mammalia > Rodentia > Cricetidae > Microtus > Microtus californicus. Next base: position 220,215 of record JAQJZF010000038.1, on the reverse strand, counting down.
TTAGGGTTAGGGTTAGGTTATGGGTTAGGGTTAGGGTTAGGGTAGGGTTATGGTTAGGGTTAGGGTTAGGGTTTAGGGTAAGATTTAGGGTTAGGGTGAGGGTTAGGATTACGGTTTGGGTTAGGTTTAGGGTTAGGGTTAGGGTTTGGGTTTGGGTTAAAGTTAGGGTTAGTGTTTGGGTTAGGGTTAGGGTAAGGTTTAGGGTTAGGATTAGG
>JAQJZF010000038.1:202500-205000 GCA_028537955.1 Microtus californicus | reverse complement strand
GGTTAGGGTAGGGTTAGGGTTAGGGTTAGGGTTAGGGGTTAGGGTTAGTGTTAGGTTTAGGGTTAGGGTTAGGGTTAGGGTTTAGGTTAGTGTTTGGTTTAGGGTTAGGGTTTGGGTTAGGGTTAGGGTTATGGTTAGGGTTAGGGTTAGGTTTAGGTAGGGGTAGGGTTAGGGTTAGGGTTAGGTTAAAAAAAAGAGTTTAGAACAGTGTTCCTCTTCCCCTTAGAGTTAGGTTTAGGGTTAGGGTTAGGGTTAGGGTTTAGGGTTAGGGTTAAGGTTAGGGTTAGAGTTAGGGTTAGGGTTAGGGTTAGGGTTAGGGTTATGGTAAGGTTTACGATTAGGGTTAGGGTTACTGTAGGGTTAGGGTTACGGTTAGGGTTTAGGGTTAGGGTTATGTTTAGGGTTAGGGTTAGGCTTAGGTTTACGGTTTGGGTTAGGGTTAGGGTTAGGGTTAGGTTTAGGGTTTGGATTACGGTTAGGGTAAGGGTTAGGGTTAGGGTTAGTTTAGGGTTTAGTGTTAGTGTTAGCGTTAGGGTTAGGGTTAGGGTTAGGGTTAGGCTTAGGTTTTAGTGTTAGGGTTAGGGTTAGGGTTAGGAATAGGGTTTGCTTTAGGGTTAGGGTTAGGGTTAGGGTTTGGGTTAAGTTTAGTGTTAGGTTAGGGTTAGGGTTAGGGTTAGGGGTTAGGGTTAGTGTTAGAGTTAGGGTTAGCGTTAGGGATAGGATTACGGTTAAGTTTTGGGTTAGGGTTAGGTTTAGGGTTAGGGTTACAGTTAGGGTTAGGGTTACGCTTAGTGTTAGGGTTAGGGTTAGGGTTAGGGTTAGGGTTAGTGTTAGTGTTAGGGTTAGTGTTACGGTTAGGGTTAGGGTTAGGGTTGGGGTTAGGGTTAGGGTAATGGGTTAGGGTTAGGGTTAGGGTTACAGTTAGGGTTAGGGTTAGGGTTAGGGTTAGGGTTTGCGTTAGGGTTAGAGTTAGTGTTAGGGTTAGTGTTAGGGTTAGGGTTATGGTTAGGGTTTGGGTTAGGGTAGAGTTAGGCTTAGGGTTAGGGTTAGGGTTTAGGGTTAGTGTTAGGGTTAGGGTTAGTGTTAGGGTTAGGGTTAGGGTTAGGGTTATGTTTTGGGTTAGGTTAGGGTTAGGGTTAGGGTTAGGGTTTGGGTTAGGGTTTGCATTAGGGTTAGAGTTAGAATTAGGGTTAGGGTTAGTGTTAGGGTTGGGTTAGGCTTAGGGTTTACGTTAGGGGTTAGGGTTAGGGTTATGGTTAGGGTTAGAGTTAGGGTTATGGTTAGGGTTAGGTTTTGGGTTAGTGTTAAGGTTAGGGATTTGGTTTAGGGTTAGGGTTAAGTTTAGAGTTAGGTTTACTGTTAGGGTTAGGGTTAGTGTTAGGTTTAGTGTTAGGGTTTGCCTTAGGGTTAGTGTTAGGGTTAGGGTTAGGGTTCAGGTTAGGGTTATGGTTTGGGTTAGGGTTAGGGTTATGTTTAGGGTAGGGTTAGGATTAGGGTTAGGGTTAGGGTTAGGGTTAGGGTTAGGGGTTACGGTTAGCCTTAGATTTAGGGTTAGGGTTAGGGTTAGGATTTGGGTTAGGGTTAGGGTTAGGGTTAGCTATAGGGTTTGGGTTAGGGTTAGGGTAAGGGTTAGGGTTAGGGTTAGAGTTAGGGTTAGGGTTAGGGTTAGGGTTAGGGTGAGGTTTAGGGTTAGTGTTAGGGTTAGTTTTAGGGTTAGGGTTTCGGTTAGGGTTTGCGTTAGGGTTAGGGTTAGGGTTAGGATTAGGGTTCAATTTAGGGTTAGGGTTAGCGTTAGGGGTTAGGGTTAGCGTTAGGGTTAGGGTTAGGGTATGGTTTAGGGTTAGGGTTAGGGTAGGGTTATGGTTAGGGTTAGGGTTAGGGTTTAGGGTTAGGGTTAGGGTTAGGGTGAGGGTTAGGGTTACGGTTTGGGTTAGGTTTAGGGTTAGGGTTAGGTTTTGGGTTTGGGTTAATGTTAGGGTTAGTGTTTGGGTTATGGTTAGGGTAAGGTTTAGGGTTAGGATTAGGGTTAGGGTTAGGGTTTGCGTTAGGGTTAGGGTTAGGGTTAGGGGTTAGGTTTAGGGTTAGGTTTAGGGTTAGGATTAGTGTTAGGGTTAGGGTTAGGTTTAGGGTTTGGGTTAGAGTAGGGTTAGGATTATGGTTAGGGTTAGGGGTTAGGGTTAGCGTTAGGGTTAGGGTTAGGTTTATGGTTAGGGTTAGGGTTACAGTTAGGGTTAGGGTTAGGGTTAGGGTTTAGGGTTAGGGTTAGGGTTCGGGTGAGGGTTAGGGTTACGGTTTGGGTTAGGTTTAGGGTTAGTGTTAGGGTTAGGGTTATGGTTAGGGCTTGGGTTAGGGTAGGGTTAGGCTTAGGGTTAGGTTTAAGGGTTAGGGTTAGTGTTAGGGTTAGGGTTAGGGTTAGGATTATGGTTAGGATTAGCGGTTAGGGTTAGGGTTACGGTTAGGGTTAGGGTTACAGTTAAGGTTAGGTTTATGCTTAGTGTTA
>JAQJZF010000038.1:192500-195000 GCA_028537955.1 Microtus californicus | reverse complement strand
GGGTTAGGGTTAGCGTTAGGGTTAGGGTTAGGTTTAGGGTTAGGGTTAGGGTTCAGTTTAGGGTTAGGGTTAGTGTTAGGGTTAGGTTTAGGGTTTGGGTTAGGGTTAGGGTTTGGGTTAGGGTAGGGTTAGGGTTAGGGTTAGGGTTAGGGTTAGGTTTTGGGTTAGTGTTAAGGTTAGGGATTTGGGTTAGGTTTAGGGTTAGGTTTAGAGTTAGGTTTACTGTCAGGATTAGGGTTAGTGTTAGGTTTAGTGTTAGGGTTTGCCTTAGGGTTAGGGTTAGGGTTAGGGTTCAGGTTAGGGTTAGGGTTAGGGTTATGGTTAGGGTTTGGGTTAGGGTAGAGTTAGGCTTAGGGTTCGGGTTAGGGGTTAGGGTTAGGGTTAGGGTTAGGGTTAGGTTTAGGGTTAGGGTTACGGTTTGGGTTAGGTTAGGGTTAGGGTTAAGGTTAGGGTTAGGGTTAGCGTTAGGGTTAGGGTTAGGGTTTGCGTTAGGGTTAGAGTTAGAATTAGGGTTAGGGTTAGTGTTAGGGTTGGGTTAGGCTTAGGGTTTACGTTAGGGTTAGGGTTAGGGTTATGGTTAGGGTTAGGGTTAGGGTTAGGTTTTGGGTTAGTGTTAAGGTTAGGGATTTGGGTTAGGTTTAGGGTTAGGTTTAGAGTTAGGTTTACTGTTAGGTTTAGGGTTAGTGTTAGGTTTAGTGTTAGGGTTTGCCTTAGGGTTAGGGTTATGGTTAGGGTTAGGGTTCAGGTTAGGGTTAGGGTAAGGTTTAGGGTTAGGATTAGGGTTAGGGTTAGGGTTTTCATTAGGGTTAGGGTTAGGGGTTAGGGTTAGGGTTAGGTTTAGGGTTAGGATTAGTGTTAGGGTTAGGGTTGGGTTTAGGGTTTGGGTTAGAGTAGGGTTAGTGTTATGGTTAGGGTTAGGGGTTTGTGTTAGCGTTAGGGTTAGGGTTAGGTTTATGGTTAGGGTTAGGGTTAGGGTTACAGTTAGGGTTAGGGTTAGGGTTAGGGTTAGGGTTTAGGGTTAGGGTTAGGTTTAGTGTTAGGGTTAGGGTTAGGGTTACGGTTTGGGTTAGGTTTAGGGTTAGGGTTTGGGTTTGGGTTTGGGTTAGGTTTAGGGTAAGGGTTTGGGTTAGGGTTAGGGTTAGGTTTAGGGTTTAGTGTTAGGGTTAGGGTTAGGGTTTGCGTTAGGGTTAGGTTTAGGTTTAGGTTTAGGGTTTGGATTAGGGTTAGGGTTTTGGTTAGGGTAGGGTTAGGGTTAGGGTTAGGGTTAAGGTTTAGGGTTAGTGTTAGGTTTAAGGTTAGTGTTAGGGTTAGGGTTAGGGTTAGGGTTAAGGTTAGTGTTTGGGTTAGGGTTAGGGTTAGGGTTAGGGGTTAGGGTTAGTGTTAGAGTTAGGTTTAGGGTTAGGGATAGGATTACGGTTACGTTTTGGGTTAGGGTTAGGTTTAGGTTTAGGGTTACAGTTAGGGTTAGGGTTACGCTTAGTGTTAGGGTTAGGGTTAGGGTTAGGGTTAGGGTTAGTGTTAGGGTTAGGGTTAGGGTTACGGTTAGGTTTAGGGTTAGGGTTAGGGTTTGGGTTAGGGTTAGGTTAATGGTTAGGGTTAGGGTTACGGTTAGGATTAGGGTTAGAGTTAGGGTTTGCGTTAGGGTTAGAGTTAGTGTTAGGGTTAGTGTTAGGGTTATGGTTATGGTTTGTGTTAGGGTAGAGTTAGGCTTAGGGTTAGGGTTAGGGTTTAGGGTTAGTGTTAGGGTTAGGGTTAGTGTTAGGGTTAGGGTTAGGGTTACGTTTTGGGTTAGGTTAGGGTTAGGGTTAGGTTTAGGGTTAGGATTAGGGTTTGCGTTAGGGTTAGAGTTAGAATTAGGGTTAGGGTTAGTGTTAGGGTTGGCTTAGGCTTAGGGTTTACGTTGGGGTTAGGGTTAGGGTTATGGTTAGGGTTAGAGTTAGGGTTATGGTTAGGGTTAGGTTTTGGGTTAGTGTTAAGGTTAGGGATTTGGTTTAGGGTTAGGGTTAAGTTTAGAGTTAGGTTTACTGTTAGGGTTAGGGTTAGTGTTAGGTTTAGTGTTAGGGTTTGCCTTAGGGTTAGGGTTAGGGTTAGGGTTAGGGTTAGGGTTCAGGTTAGGGTTAGGGTTTGGGTTAGGGTTAGGGTTATGGTTACGGTAGGGTTAGGGTTAGGGTTAGGGTTAGGGGTTACGGTTAGCCTTAGATTTAGGGTTAGGGTTAGGGTTAGGATTTGGGTTAGGGTTAGGGTTAGGGTTAGCTATAGGGTTTGGGTTAGGGTTAGGGTAAGGGTTAGGGTTAGGGTTAGAGTTAGGGTTAGGGTTAGGGTTAGGGTTAGGGTGAGGTTTAGGGTTAGTGTTAGGGTTAGTTTTAGGGTTAGGGTTTCGGTTAGGGTTTGCGTTAGGGTTAGGGTTAGGGTTAGGGTTCAGTTTAGTGTTAGGGTTAGGGTTAGGGTTAGGTTAGGGTTAGGGTTTAGGGTTAGTGTTAGGGGTTAGGGTTAGCGTTAG
>JAQJZF010000038.1:152500-157500 GCA_028537955.1 Microtus californicus | reverse complement strand
GGTTAGGGTTAGTTTTAGGGTTTGCGTTAGGGTTAGGTTTAGGTTTAGGGTTTGGGTTAGGGTTAGGGTTAGGGTTAGGGGTTAGGGTGTTAGAGTTAGTGTTAGGGTTAGGGTTAGGTTTAAGGTTTGGGTTAGGGTTAGGGTTAGGGTTAGGGTTAGGATTTGGGTTAGGGTTACGGTTAGGGTTAGTGTTAGGGTTTGGGTTAGGGTTATGGTAAGGGTTAGGGTTAGGGTTAGGGTTAGGTTTACGGTAGGGTTAGGGTTAGGGTTAGGGGTTAGGGTTAGGGTCAGGGTCAGGGTTAGGGTTAGGTTTAGGGTTTGGGTTAGGGTTAGGGTTAGGGTTTGGATTACGGTTAGGGTAGGTGTTAGGGTTAGGGTTAGGGTTTAGTGTTAGTGTTAGGTTTAGGCTTAGGGTTAGGGTTAGGGTTGCGTTAGGGTTAGGGTTAGGGTTTGGGATAGGGTTAGGTTTAGGGTAGGGTTAGGGTTAGGATTAGGGTTAGGGGTTAGGATAAGTGTTAGAGTTAGGGTTAGGGTTAGGGTTAGGGTTAGGGTTTGGGTTAGGGTTAGGGTAAGGGTTAGGGTTAGGGTTAGGGTTACGGTTAGGGTTAGGGTTAGGGTTAGGGTTAAAGTTAGGGTTTGCGTTAGGGTTAGAGTTAGTGTTAGGGTTAGTGTTAGGGTTCGGGTTATGGTTAGGGATTGGGTTAGGGTAGAGTTAGGCTTAGGGTTAGGGTTAGGGGTTAGGGCTAGTGTTTGGGTTAGCGTAAGGGTTAGCGTTAGGGTTAGGGTTAGGATACGGTTTGGGTTAGGTTAGGGTTAGGGTTAGGGTTAGGGTTAGGGTTAGGGTTAGGGTTAGGTTTTGCGTTAGGGTTAGAGTTAGAATTAGGGTTAGGGTTAGTGTTAGGGTTGGGTTAGGCTTAGGGTTTACGTTAGGGTTAGGGTTAGGGTTATGGTTAGGGTTAGGGTTAGGGTTAGGGTTAGGGTTAGGGTTAGGGTTAGGGTTAGGTTTTGGGTTAGTGTTAAGGTTAGGGATTTGGGTTAGGGTTAGGGTTAGGTTAGAGTTAGGTTTACTGTTAGGGTTAGGGTTAGTGTTAGGTTTAGTGTTAGGGTTTGCCTTAGGGTTAGGGTTAGGGTTAGGGTTAGGGTTAGGGTTCAGGTTAGGGTTAGGGTTAGGGTAAGGGTTAGGGTTATGGTTAGGGTAGGGTTAGGGTTAGGGTTAGGGTTAGGTGTTACGGTTAGTCTTAGATTTAGGGTTAGGGTTAGGGTTAGGGTTTAGGGTTAGGGTTAGGGTTAGGGCTAGGGTTAGGGTTATGGTAAGGGTTAGGGTTAGGGTAAGGGTTAGGGTTAGGGTTAGGGTTAGGGTTAGGGTTAGGGTTAGGGTTAAGGTTTGGGTTAGGGTTAGGTTTAGGGTTAGGTTTTGTGTTAAGGTTAGGGTAAGGGTTAGGGTTATGGTTAGGGTTACGGTTAGGGTTAGGGTTAGGGTTAGGTTTAGGGTTTGCGTTAGGGTTAGAGTTAGTGTTAGGGTTAGTTTTAGGGTTAGGGTTATGGTAAGGGTTTGGGTTAGGGTAGAGTTAGGCTTAGGGTTAGGGTTAGGGGTTAGGGTTAGTGTTAGTGTTAGAGTTAGGGTTAGGATTAGGGTTAGGATTAGGGGTTAGGGTTAGGGTTACGGTTAGGGTTAGGGTTACAGTTAGGGTTAGAGTTACGCTTAGTGTTAGGGTTAGGGTTAGGGTTAGGGTTAGGGTTAGTGTTAGGGTTAGGGTAAGCGTTAGGGTTAGGATTAGGGTAGGGTTAGGGTTAGGGTTAGGCTTAGGGTTAGGGTTAGGGTTACGGTTTGGGTTAGGGTTACGGTTAGGGTTAGGTTTAGGGTTTGGATTAGGGTTAGGGTAAGGGTTATGGTTAGGGATATAGTTACGGTAGGGTTAGAGTTAGGGTTAGGGTTAGGGTTTAGGCTTAGAGTTAATGTTAGGGTTAGGGTTAGCTTTAGGGTTTGGGTTAGGGTTAGGGTTAGGGTTTAGTGTTAGTGTTAGGTTTAGGCTTAGGGTTAGGGTTAGGTTTGCGTTAGGGTTAGGGTTAGGGTTTGGGTTAGGGTTAGGTTTAGGGTAGGGTTAGGGTTAGGGGTTAGGGTAAGTGTTAGAGTTAGGGTTATGGTTAGGGTTAGGGTTAGGATTAGGTTTAGGGTTTGGGTTAGGGTTAGGGTAAGGGTTAGGGTTAGGGTTAGGGTTAGGGTTACGGTTAGGTTTAGGGTTAGGGTTAGGGTTAGGGTTAGGGTTTGGGATAGGGTTAGAGTTAGTGTTAGGGTTAGTGTTAGGTTTAGGGTTATGGTTAGGGATTGGGTTAGGGTAGAGTTAGGCTTAGGGTTAGGGTTAGGGGTTAGGGTTAGTGTTAGGGTTAGGGTAAGGGTTAGGGTTAGGGTTAGGGTTAGGGTTAGGTTTAGGGTACGGTTTGGGTTAGGTTAGGGTTAGGGTTAGGGTTATGGTTAGGGTTAGGGTTATGGTTTGCGTTAGGGTTAGAGTTAGAATTAGGGTTAGGGTTAGTGTTAGGGTTGAGTTAGGCTTAGGGTTTACGTTAGGGTTAGTGTTAAGGTTATGGTTAGGGTTAGGGTTGGGGTTAGGGTTAGGTTTTGGGTTAGTGTTATGGTTAGGGATTTGGGTTAGGGTTAGGGTTAGGTTTAGATTTAGGTTTACTGTTAGGGTTAAGGTTAGAGTTAGGTTGAGTATTAGGGTTTGCCTTAGGGTTAGGGTTAGGGTTAGGGTTAGGGTTAGGGTTCAGGTTAGGGTTAGGGTTAGGGTAAGGGTTAGGGTTATGGTTAGGGTAGGGTTAGGGTTAGGGTTAGGGTTAGGGGTTACGGTTAGCCTTAGATGTAGGGTTAGGGTTAGGGTTAGGATTTGGGTTTGGGTTAGGGTTAGCTATAGGGTTTTGGTTAGGGTTAGGGTAATGGTTAGAGTTAGGGTTAGAGTTAGGGTTAGGGTTAAGGTGAGGTTTAAGGTTAGTGTTAGGGTTAGGGTTAGTGTTAGGGTTAGGGTTTGGGTTAGGGTTTGCGTTAGGGTTAGGGTTAGGGTTAGGGTTCAGTTTAGGGTTAGGGTTAGGGTTAGGGTTAGGGTTAGGGTCAGGTTAGGGTTAGGGTTAGGGTTAGGGTTAGGGTTAGGGTTACGGTTAGTTAGGGTTAGGGTTAGGGTTAGGGTTAGGGTTAGGGTTTGTGTTAGGGTTAGAGTTAGTGTTAGGGTTAGGTTAGGGTTAGGGTTAGGGTTAGGGTAAGCGTTAGGGTTAGGATTAAGGTAGGGTTATGGTTAGGGTTAGGCTTAGGGTTAGGGTTAGGGTTAGGGTTACGGTTTGGTTTAGGGTTACGGTTAGGGTTAGGTTTTGGGTTTGGATTAGGGTTAGGGTAAGGGTTAGGGTTAGGGTTAGAGTTACGGTAGGGTTAGTGTTAGGTTTAGGGTTTAGGGTTAGGGTTAATGTTAGGGTTAGGGTTAGGGTTTGGGTTAGGGTTAGGGTTAGGGTTTGGATTACGGTTAGGGTAAGTGTTAGGGTTAGGGTTAGGGTTTAGTTTTAGTGTTAGGTTTAGGCTTAGGGTTAGGGTTAGGGTTGCGTTAGGGTTAGGGTTAGGGTTTGGGTTAGGGTTAGGTTTAGGGTAGGGTTAGGGTTAGGGTTAGGGTTAGGGGTTAGGGTAAGTGTTAGAGTTAGGGTTAGGGTTAGGGTTAGGGTTAGGGTTAGGGTTTGGGTTAGGGTTAGGGTAAGGGTTAGGGTTAGGGTTAGGGTTACGGTTAGGGTTAGGGTTAGGGTTAGGTTTAGTGTTTGCGTTAGGGTTAGAGTTAGTGTTAGGGTTAATTTTAGGGTTAGGGTTATGGTAAGGGTTTGGGTTAGGGTAGAGTTAGGCTTAGTGTTAGGGTTAGGGGTTAGGGTTAGTGTTAGGGTTAGGGTTAGGGTTAGGATTAGGGTTAGGATTAGGGGTTAGGGTTATGGTTACGGTTAGGGTTAGGCTTACAGTTAGGGTTAGAGTTACGCTTAGTGTTAGGATTAGGGTTAGGGTTAGGGTTAGTGTTAGGGTTAGGGTAAGCATTAGGGTTAGGGATAGAGTTACGGTAGGGTTAGGGTTAGGGTTAGGGTTTAGGGTTAGGGTTAATGTTAGGGTTAGGGTTAGCTTTAGGGTTTGGGTTAGGGTTAGGGTTAGGGTATGGATTACGGTTAGGGTGTTAGTGTTAGGGTTAGGGTTTAGTGTTAGTGTTAGGTTTAGGCTTAGGGTTAGGGTTAGGGTTGCGTTAGGGTTAGGGTTAGGGCTTTTGTTAGGGTTAGGTTTAGGGTAGGGTTAGGGTTAGTGGTTAGGGTAAGTGTTAGGGTTAGGGTTATGGTTAGGGATTGGGTTAGGGTAGGGTTAGGCTTAGGGTTAGGGTTAGGGGTTAGGGTTAGTGTTAGGGTTAGGGTTAGGGTTAGGGTTAGGGTAATCGTTTGTGTTAGGGTTAGAGTTATGGTTAGGGTTTGGGTTAGGGTTAGGGTAAGGGTTAGGGTTAGGTTTAGGGTTAGGGTTAGGGTTAGGGTTAGGGTTTGCGTTAGGGTTAGAGTTAGTGTTAGGGTTAGTGTTAGGTTTAGGGTTATGGTTAGGGATTGGGTTAGGGTAGAGTTAGGCTTAGGGTTAGGGTTAGGGGTTAGGGTAAGTGTTAGGGTTAGGGTAAGGGTTAGGGTTAGGGTTAGGGTTAGGGTTAGGGTTACGGTTTGGGTTAGGTTAGGGTTAGGGTTAGGGTTAGGGTTAGGGTTTGGTTTGCGTTAGGGTTAGAGTTAGAATTAGGGTTAGGGTTAGTGTTAGGGTTGGGTTAGGCTTAGGGTTTACGTTAGGGTTAGGGTTAAGGTTATGGTTAGGGTTATGGTTAGGGTTAGGGTTAGGTTTTGGGTTAGTGTTAAGGTTAGGGATTTTGGTTAGGGTTAGGTTTAGGTTTAGATTTAGGTTTACTGTTAGGGTTAGTGTTAGGTTTAGTGTTAGGGTTTGCCTTAGGGTTAGGGTTAGGGTTAGG
>JAQJZF010000038.1:142500-147500 GCA_028537955.1 Microtus californicus | reverse complement strand
GTTAGGCTTAGGGTTAGGGTTTGGGGTTAGGGTTAGGGTTAGGGTTAGGGTAAGGGTTAGGGTTAGGGTTAGGGTTAGGGTTACGGTTTGGGTTAGGTTAGGGTTAGGGTTAGGGTTAGGGTTAGGATTTGCGTTAGGGTTAGAGTTAAAATTAGGGTTAGGGTTAGTGTTAGGGTTGGGTTAGGCTTAGGGTTTACGTTAGGGTTAGGGTTAGGGTTATGGTTAGGGTTAGGGTTTGGGTTAGGGTTAGGGTTAGGTTTTGGGTTAGTGTTAAGGTTAGGGATTTGGGTTAGGGTTAGGGTTAGGTTTAGAGTTAATTTTACTGTTAGGGTTAGGGTTAGTGTTAGGTTTAGTGTTAGGGTTTGCCTTAGGGTTAGGGTTAGGGTTAGGGTTAGCGTTCAGGTTTGGGTTAGGGTTAGGGTAAGGGTTAGGGTTATGGTTAGGGTAGGGTTAGGGTTAGGGTTAGGGTTAGGGGTTACGGTTAGTCTTAGATTTAGGGTTAGGGTTAGAGTTCGGTTTAGGGTTTAGGGTTAGGGTTAGGGTTAGGGTTAGGGTTAGGGTTATGGTAAGTGTTAGGGTTAGGGTTAGGTTTATGGTAGGGTTAGGGTTACGGTTAGGGTTCAGGTTTAGGGTTATGGTTAGGGTTAGGGTTAGGGTTAGGTTTAGGGTTTTGGTGAGGGTTAGGGTTAGGGTTAGGGTTAGGGTAAGGGTTAGGTTTAGGGTTAAGGTTTGGGTTAGGGTTAGGGTTAGGGTTAGGGTAAGGGTTAGGGTTAGGGTTAGGGTTACTGTTAGGGTTAGGGTTAGTGTTAGGTTAAGGGTTTGCGTTAGGGTTAGAGTTACTGTTAGGGTTAGTGTTAGGGTTAGGGTTATGGTAAGGGTTTGGGTTAGGGTAGCGTTAGGCTTAGGGTTAGGGTTAGGAGTTAAGGTAAGTGTTAGAGTTAGGGTTATGGTTAGGGTTAGGGTTAGGGTTAGGGTTAGGGTTTGGGTTAGGGTTAGGGTAAGGGTTAGGGTTAGGGTTAGGGTTAGGGTTAGGGTTACGGTTAGGGTTAGGGTTAGGGTTAGGGTTACGATTAGGGTTATCGTTAGGGTTACGGTTAGGGTTAGGGTTACAGTTAGGGTTAGGGTTACGCTTAGTGTTAGGGTTAGGGTTAGGGTTAAGGTTAGTGTTAGGGTTAGAGAAAGGGTTAGGGTTAGGAATAGGGTAGGTTTAGGGTTAGGCTTAGGCTTAGGGTTAGGGTTTAGGGTTAGGGTTTGGGTTAGGTTAGGGTTAGGGTTAGGGTTAGGGTTTGCGTTAGGGTTAGAGTTAGAATTAGGGTTAGGGTTAATGTTAGGGTTGGGTTAGGCTTAGGGTTTACGTTAGGGTTAGGGTTAGGGTTATGGTAAGGGTTAGGGTTAGGGTTACGGTATGGTTAGGGTTACGGTTAGGGATTAGGTTTATGGTTATGGTAGGGTTAGGGTTAGTGTTAGGTTTAGGGTTTTGGTGAGGGTTAGGTTTAGGGTTAGGGTTAGGGTTAGGGTTAGGGTTTAGGGTTAGGGTTAATGTTAGGGTTAGCGTTAGCTTTAGGGTTTGGGTTGGGGTTAGGGTTAGAATTTGGATTACGGTTAGGGTAAGTGTTAGGGTTAGGGTCAGTGTTAGGGTTAGGGTTAGGGTTAGTTTTAGGGTTACGGTTAGGGTTACGGTAGGGTTTGCGTTAGGGTTAGGGTTAGGGTTAGGGTTAGTGTTAGGGTTAGGGTAAGGGTAAGAGTTAGGGTTAGGGTTAGGGTAGGGTTACGGTTAGGGTTAGGTTTAGGGTTAGGGTTAGGGTTAGGGTTAGGGTTAGGGTTTGGATTACGGTTAGGGTTAGGGTTAGGGTTCAGGGTTAGGGTTAGGGTTAGGTTTAGGGTTTAGTGTTAGGGTTAGGGTTAGGGTTTGCGTTAGGGTTAGGGTTAGGGTTAGGTTTAGGGTTTAGTGTTAGGGTTAGGGTTAGGGTTAGGTTTAGGGTTTGGGTTAGGGTTAGGGTTAGGGTTTGGGTTAGGGTAGGTTTAAGGTTAGGGTTAGGGGATAGGGATAGTGTTAGCTTTAGTGTTAGGGTTAGGGTTAGGGTTAAGCTTAGTGTTTGGGTTAGGGTTAGGGTTAGGGTTAGGGTTTGGGTTAGAGTTAGGGTAAGTGTTAGGGTTAGGGTTAGGGTTAGGTTTAGGGTAGGGTTATGGTTAGGGTTAGGGTTAGGGTTAGGGTTTAAAAAAAGAATTTAGGACAGTGTTTCTCTTCCCCATAGTGTTAGGGTTGGGGTTAGGGTTACGGTAGGGTTAGGGTTACGGTTAGGCTTTAGGGTTAGGGTTATGGTTAGGGTTAGGGTTAGGGTTAGGTTTAGGGTTTGGGTTAGGGTTAGTGTTAGGGTTAGGGTTAGGGTTTGTATTACGGATAGGGTAAGGGTTAGGGTTAGGGTTAGGTTTAGGGTTTAGTGTTAGTGTTAGGGTTAGGGTTAGGGTTAGGGTTAGGTTTAGGGTTTGGGTTAGGGTTAGGGATAGGTTATGGATTACGGTTAGGGTAAGGGTTAGGGTTAGGGTTAGGGTTAGGGTTAGGGTTAGGATTAGGGTTAGGGTTAAGTTTAGGTTTAGGGTTAGGGTTTGGTTAGGGTTAGGGTAAGGGTTAGTGTTAGGGTTAGGGTTAGGGTTAAGGTTTGGGTTAGGGTTAGGGTTAGGTTTAGGGTTAGGGTTTGGATTATGTTTAGGGTAAGTGTTAGGGTTAGGGTTAGGGTTATGGTAAGGGTTAGGGTTAGGGTTTGGGTTAGGTTTACGGTAGGGTTAGGGTTAGGTTTAGGGTTTAGGGTTAGGGTTAGGGTCAGGGTTAGGGTTAGGTTTAGTATTTGGGTTAGGGTTTGGGTTAGGTTTAGGGTTTGGATTACGGTTAGGGTAAGGGTTGGGTTAGGGTTAGGGTTAGGTTTAGGGTTTAGTGTTAGGGTTAGGGTTAGGTTTTGCGTTAGGGTTAGGGTTAGGGTTAGGGTTAGGTTTAGGGATTGGGTTAGGGTTAGGGTTTGGGTTAGGGTAGGGTTAGGGTTAGGTTTAGGGTTAGGGGTTAGGGTTAGTGTTAAGTTTAGGGTTAGGGTTAGGGTTAGGGTTAGGGTTAAAGTTAGTGTTTGGGTAAGGGTTAGGGTTAGGGTTAGGGTTTGGGTTAGGGTTAGGGTAAGGGTTAGGGTTAGGGTTAGGTTTAGGGTAGGGTTAAGGTGAGGGTTAGGGTTAGGATAAGGGTTTAAAAAAAGAACTTAGAACAGTGTTCTTCTTCCCCTTAGAGTTAGGGTTAGGGTTAGGGTTAGGGTTAGGGTTATGGTAAGGGTTAGGGTTAGGGTTAGGGTTACGGTAGGGTTAGGGTTACGTTTAGGGTTTAGGTTTAGGGTTATGGTTACGGTTAGGGTTAGGGTTTTGGTGAGGGTTAGGGTTAGGGTTAGGGTTCGGGTTAGGTTTAGGGTAAGGGTTAGGGTTAGGGTTAGGGTTAGGGTTAGGGTTAGGGTTAGGGTTAGGGTTAGGGTTAGGGTTAGGGTTAGGGTTTGGGTTAGGGTTAGGGTAAGGGTTAGAGTTAGGGTTAGGGTTACGGTTAGGGTTAGGGTTAGGGTTAGGTTTAGGGTTTGCGTTAGGGTTAGAGTTAGTGTTAGGGTTAGTGTTAGGGTTGGGGTTATGGTAAGGGTTTGGTTCAGGGTAGAGTTAGGCTTAGGGTTAGGGTTAGGGGTTAGGGTTAGTGTTAGGGTTAGGGTTAGAATTAGGGTTAGGATTAGGGGTTAAGGTTAGGGTTACGGTTAGGGTTAGGGTTACAGTTAGGGTTAGGGTTACGCTTAGTGTTAGGATTAGGGTTAGGGTTAGGGTTAGTGTTAGTGTTAGGGTAAGCGTTAGGGTTAGGATTAGGGTAGGGTTAGGGTTAGGGTTAGGCTTAGGCTTAGGGTTAGGGTTAGGGTTAGGGTTACGGTTTTGGTTAGGGTTACGGTTAGGGTTAGGTTTAGGGTTTGGATTAGGGTTAGGGTAAGGGTTATGGTTAGGGTTAGGGTTAGGGTTAGGGTTAGGGTTTGCGTTAGGGTTAGAGTTAGTGTTAGTGTTAGGGTTAGGGTTATGGTTAGGGATTGGGTTAGGGTTAGGGGTTAGGGTTAGGGTTAGTGTTAGGGTTAGGGTAAGGGTTAGGGTTAGGGTTAGGGTTAGGGTTAGGGTTAGGGTTACGGTTTGGGTTAGGTTAGGGTTAGGGTTAGGGTTAGGGTTTGCGTTAGGGTTAGAGTTAGAATTAGGGTTAGGGTTAATGTTAGGGTTGGGTTAGGCTTAGGGTTTACGTTAGGGTTAGGGTTAGTGTTAGGGTTAGGGTTAGGGTTAGGTTTTGGGTTAGTGTTAAGGTTAGGGATTTGGGTTAGGGTTAGGGTTAGGTTTAGAGTTAGGTTTACTATTAGGGTTAGGGTTAGTGTTTGGTTTAGTGTTAGGGTTTGCCTTAGGGTTAGGGTTAGGTTTAGGGTTAGGGTTGAGGTTTGGGTTAGGGTTAGGGAAAGGGTTAGGGTTATGGTTAGGGTAGGGTTAGGGTTAAGCTTAGTGTTTGGGTTAGGGTTAGGGTTATGGTTAGGGTTTGGGTTAGAGTTAGGGTAAGGGTTAGGGTTAGGGTTAGGGTTAGGTTTAGGGTAGGGTTATGGTTAGGGTTAGGGTTAGGGTTAGGGTTTAAAAAAAGAATTTAGAACAGTGTTTCTCTTCCCCATAGTGTTAGGGTTAGGTTTAGGGTTACGGTAGGGTTAGGGTTACGGTTAGGGTTTAGTGTTAGGGTTATGGTTAGGGTTAGGGTTAGGGTTAGGTTTAGGGTTTGGGTTAGGGTTAGTGTTAGGGTTAGGGTTAGGGTTTGTATTACGGATAGGGTAAGGGTTAGGGTTAGGGTTAGGGTTAGGTTTAGGGTTTAGTGTTAGTGTTAGGGTTAGGGTTAGGGTTAGGGTTAGGTTTAGGGTTTGGGTTAGGGTTAGGGATAGGTTATGGATTACGGTTAGGGTAAGGGTTAGGGTTAGGGT
>JAQJZF010000038.1:107500-112500 GCA_028537955.1 Microtus californicus | reverse complement strand
GGGATTTGGGTTAGGTTTAGGGTTAGGTTTAGAGTTAGGTTTACTGTTAGGATTAGGGTTAGTGTTAGGTTTAGTGTTAGGGTTTGCCTTAGGGTTAGGGTTAGGGTTAGGGTTAGGGTTCAGGTTAGGGTTAGGGTTAGGGTTATGGTTAGGGTTTGGGTTAGGGTAGAGTTAGGCTTAGGGTTCGGGTTAGGGGTTAGGGTTAGGGTTAGGGTTAGGGTTAGGGTTAGGGTTAGGGTTAGGGTTAGGTTTAGGGTTAGGGTTACGGTTTGGGTTAGGTTAGGGTTAGGGTTCAGATTAGGGTTAGGGTTAGCGTTAGGGTTAGGGTTAGGGTTTGCGTTAGGGTTAGAGTTAGAATTAGGGTTAGGGTTAGTGTTAGGGTTGGGTTAGGCTTAGGGTTTACGTTAGGGTTAGGGTTAGGGTTATGGTTAGGGTTAGGGTTAGGGTTAGGTTTTGGGTTAGTGTTAAGGTTAGGGATTTGGGTTAGGGTTAGGGTTAGGTTTAGAGTTAGGTTTACTGTTAGGTTTAGGGTTAGTGTTAGGTTTAGTGTTAGGGTTTGCCTTAAGGTTAGGGTTATGGTTAGGGTTAGGGTTCAGGTTAGGGTTGCGGTTAGGGTTAGGGTTATGGTTAGGGTAGGGTTAGGGTTAGGGTTAGGGTTAGGGGTTACGGTTAGCCTTAGATTTAGGGTTAGGGTTAGGGTTAGTATTTGGGTTAGGGTTAGGGTTAGGGTTAGCTATAGGGTTTGGGTTTGGGTTAGGGTAAGTGTTAGGGTTAGGGATAGAGTTAGGGTTAGGGTTAGGGTTAAGGATAGAGTGAGGTTTAAGGTTAGTGTTAGGGTTAGGGTTAGTGTTAGGGTTAGGGTTTGGGTTAGGGTTAGGGTTAGGTTTAGGTTTAGGGTTTGGATTAGGGTTAGGGTTTTGGTTAGGGTAGGGTTAGGTTTAGGGTTAGGGTTAGGGTTTAGGGTTAGTGTTAGGTTTAAGGTTAGTGTTAGGGTTAGGGTTAGGGTTAAGGTTAGTGTTTGGGTTAGGGTTAGGGTTAGGGTTAGGGTTTGGTTTAGGGTTAGGGTAAGTGTAGGGTTAGGTTTAGGGTAGGGTTAGGGTTAGGGTTAGGGTTAGGGTTAAAAAAAAGAATTTAGAACAGTGTTCCTCTTCCTTTTAGAGTTAGGGTTAGGGTTAGGGTTAAGGTTAGGGTTTAGGGTTAGGGTTAGGGTTAGGGTTATGGTAAGGTTTAGGGTTAGGATTAGGGTTACGGTAGGGTTAGGGTTACGGTTAGGGTTTAGGTTTAGGGCTATGGTTAGGGTTAGTGTTAGGGTTAGGTTTAGGGTTTGAGTTAGGGTTAGGGTTAGGATTAGGGTTAGGGTTTGGATTACGGTTAGGGTAAGGGTTAGGGTTAGGTTTAGAGTTAGGTTTAGGGTTTAGTGTTAGTGTTAGTGTTAGGGTTAGGGTTAGGTTTAGGGTTAGGTTTAGGGTTTGGGTTAGGGTTAGGGTTAGGGTTCAGTTTAGGGTTAGGGTTAGGGTTAGGGTTAGGATTAGGTTTAGGGTTTGGGTTAGGGTTAGGGTTTGGGTTAGGGTAGGGTTAGGGTTAGGGTTAGGGTTAGGGTTAGGGTTAGGTTTTGGGTTAGTGTTAAGGTTAGGGATTTGGGTTAGGGTTAGGGTTAGGTTTAGAGTTAGGTTTACTGTTAGGATTAGGGTTAGTGTTAGGTTTAGTGTTAGGGTTTGCCTTAGGGTTAGGGTTAGGGTTAGGGTTAGGGTTCAGATTAGGGTTAGGGTTAGGGTTAGGGTTATGGTTAGGGTTTGGGTTAGGGTAGAGTTAGGCTTAGGGTTCGGGTTAGGGGTTAGGGTTAGGGTTAGGGTTAGTGTTAGGGTTAGGGTTAGGTTTAGGGTTAGGGTTACGGTTTGCGTTAGGTTAGGGTTAGGGTTAAGGTTAGGGTTAGGGTTAGGGTTATGGTTAGGGTTAGGGTTAGGGTTAGGTTTTCGGTTAGTGTTAAGCTTAGGGATTTGGGTTAGGGTTAGGGTGAGGTTTAGATTTAGGTTTACTGTTAGGATTAGGGTTAGTGTTAGGTTTAGTGTTAGGGTTTGCCTTAGGGTTTGGGTTTGGGTTAGGGTAAGGGTTAGGGTTAGGGATAGAGTTAGGGTTAGGGTTAGGGTTAGGGATAGGGTGAGGTTTAAGGTTAGTGTTAGGGTTAGGGTTAGTGTTAGGGTTAGGGTTTGGGTTAGGGTTTTCGTTAGGGTTAGGGTTAGGGTTAGGGTTCAGTTTATGGTTAGGGTTAGGGTTAGGGTTAGGGTTAGGGTTAGGGTTAGGGTTAGGTTAGGGTTACGGTTAGGGTTAGGGTTAGGATTTAGGGTTAGGGTTAGGGTTAGGATTTGTGTTAGGCTTAGGGTTAGGGTTAGGGTTAGGGTTTGGGTTAGGGTTAGGGTAAGGTTTAGGGTTAGGATTAGGGTTAGGGTTAGGGTTTTCGTTAGGGTTAGGGTTAGGTTTAGGGTTTAGTGTTAGGGTTAGGGTTAGGGTTTGCGTTAGGGTTAGGGTTAGGTTTAGGTTTAGGGTTTGGATTAGGGTTAGGGTTTTGGTTAGGGTAGGGTTAGGGTTAGGGTTAGGGTTAGGGTTTAGGGTTAGTGTTAGGTTTAGGGTTAGTGTTAGGGTTAGGGTTAGGGTTAAGGTTAGTGTTTGGGTTAGGGTTAGGGTTAGGGTTAGGGTTTGGTTTAGGGTTAGGGTAAGTGTAGGGTTAGGTTTAAAGTAGGGTTATGGTTAGGGTTAGGGTTAGGGTTAAAAAAAATAATTTAGAACAGTGTTCCTCTTCCTTTTAGAGTTAGGGTTAGGGTTAGGGTTAGGGTTAGGGTTAAGGTTAGGGTTTAGGGTTAGGGTTAGGGTTAGGGTTATGGTAAGGGTTAGGGTTAGGATTAGGGTTACGGTAGGTTTAGGGTTAGGATTAGGGTTAGGGTTTGGATTACGGTTAGGGTAAGGGTTAGGGTTAGGTTTAGAGTTAGGTTTAGGGTTTAGTGTTAGTGTTAGTGTTAGGGTTAGGGTTAGGTTTAGGGTTAGGTTTAGGGTTTGGGTTAGGGTTAGGGTTAGGGTATGGATTACGGTTAGGGTAAGGGTTTGGGTTAGGGTTATGGTTAGGGTTAGGTTTTAGTGTTAGGGTTAGGGTTAGGAATAGGGTTTGCTTTAGGGTTAGGGTTAGGGTTAGGGTTAGTGTTTGGGTTAGGGTTAGGGTTAGGGTTAGGTTAGGGTTAGGGTTAGGGTTAGGGGTTAGGGTTAGTGTTTGGGTTAGGGTTAGGGTTAGGTTAGGGTTAGGGTTAGGGTTAGGGGTTAGGGTTAGGGTTTGTGTTAGGGTTAGTGTAAGGTTTAGGGTTAGGGTTAGGGTAGTGTTAGGGTTAGGGTTAAGGTTTGGGTTAGGGTTAGGGTTAGTGTTAGGGTTTGGGTTAGGGTTAGGGTAAGGGTTAGGGTTAGTGTTTGGGTTACGGTTAGGGTTAGGGTTAGGGTTAGGGTTTGCGTTAGGGTTAGAATTAGGGTTAGGGTTAGTGTTAGGGTTAGGGTTATGGTTAGGGTTAGGGTTAGGGTAGGGTTAGGCTTAGGTTTAGGGTTAGGGGTTAGGGTTAGTGTTAGGGTTAGGGTTACGGTTAGGGTTAGGGTTAGGGTTACGGTTAGGGTTAGGGTTACAGTTAGGGTTAGGGTTACGCTTAGTGTTAGGGTTAGGGTTAGTGTAATGGTTAGTGTTAGGGTTAGGGTAAGGGTTAGGGTTAGGATTAGGGTAGGGTAGGGTTAGGCTTAGGCTTAGGGTTAGGGTTAGCGTTAGGCTTACGGTTTGGGTTAGGGTTATGGTTAGGGTTAGGTTTAGGGTTTGGATTGGGGTTAGGGTAAGTGTTAGGGTTAGGTTTAGGGTTACGGTAGGGTTAGGGTTAGGGTTTAGGGTTAGGGTTAATGTTAGGGATAGGGTTAGTGTTAGGTTTAGGGTTTGGGTTAGGATTTGGATTACGGTTAGAGTAAAGGTTAGGGTTAGGGTTAAGGTTAGGGTTTAGTGTTAGGGTTAGGTTTAGGGTTAGGGTTAGGTTTAGGGTTTGCGTTAGGGTTAGGTTTAGGTTTAGGGTTTGGGTTAGGGTTAGGGTTAGGGTTAGGGTTAGGGGTTAGGGTGTTAGAGTTAGTGTTAGGGTTAGGGTTAGGTTTAAGGTTTGGGTTAGGGTTAGGGTTAGGGTTAGGGTTAGGATTTGGGTTAGGGTTACGGTTAGGGTTAGTGTTAGGGTTTGGGTTAGGGTTATGGTAAGGGTTAGGGTTAGGGTTAGGGTTAGGTTTACGGTAGGGTTAGGGTTAGGGTTAGGGGTTAGGGTTAGGGTTAGGGTCAGGGTTAGGGTTAGGTTTAGGGTTTGGGTTAGGGTTAGGGTTAGGGTTAGGGTTTGGATTACGGTTAGGGTAGGTGTTAGGGTTAGGGTTAGGGTTTAGTGTTAGTGTTAGGTTTAGGCTTAGGGTTAGGGTTAGGGTTGCGTTAGGGTTAGGGTTAGGGTTTGGGTTAGGGTTAGGTTTAGGGTCGGGTTAGGGTTAGGGTTAGGGTTAGGGGTTGGGGTAAGTGTTAGAGTTAGGGTTTGGGTTAGGGTTAGGGTTAGGGTTAGGGTTAGGGGTTGGGGTAAGTGTTAGAGTTAGGGTTTGGGTTAGGGTT
Source organism: Microtus californicus (assembly GCA_028537955.1). NCBI lineage: Eukaryota > Metazoa > Chordata > Mammalia > Rodentia > Cricetidae > Microtus > Microtus californicus. Next base: position 107,852 of record JAQJZF010000038.1, on the reverse strand, counting down.
AGGGTTAGGGTTAGGGTTAGTGTTTGCGTTAGGGTTAGGGTAAGGGTTAGGGTTAGGGTTAGGGTTAGGGTTATGGTTAGGGTTAGCGTTAGTGTTAGGGTTAGGGTTAGGGTTTGCGTTAAGGTTAGAGTTAGTGTTAGGGTTAGTGTTAGGGTTTTGGTTATGGTTAGGGATTGGGTTAGGGTAGAGTTAGGCTTAGGGTTAGGGTTAGGGTTTAGGGTTAGTGTTAGGGTTAGGGTAAGGGTTAGGGTTAGGGTTAGGGTTAGGGTTAAGGTTTGGGTTAGGTTAGGGTTAGGGTTAGGGTTAGGTTTAGGATTTGCGTTAGGTTTAGAGTTAGAATTAGGGTTAGGGT
>JAQJZF010000038.1:100000-102500 GCA_028537955.1 Microtus californicus | reverse complement strand
TTAGGGTTAGGTTTAGTTTTAGGGTTTGGATTAGGGTTAGGGTTTTGGTTAGGGTAGGGTTAGGGTTAGGGTTAGGGTTAGGGTTTAGGGTTAGTGTTAGGTTTAGGGTTAGTGTTAGGGTTAGGGTTAGGGTTAGGGTTAAGGTTAGTGTTTGGGTTAGGGTTAGGGTTAGGGTTAGGGTTTGGTTTAGGGTTAGGGTAAGTGTATGGTTAGGTTTAGGGTAGGGTTAGGGTTAGGGTTAGGGTTAGGGTTAGGGTTAGGGTTAAAAAAAAGAATTTAGAACAGTGTTCCTCTTCCTTTTAGAGTTAGGGTTAGGCTTAGGGTTAGGGTTAAGATTAGGGTTTAGGGTTAGGCTTAGGGTTAGGGTTATGGTAAGGGTTAGGGTTAGGATTAGGGTTACGGTAGGGTTAGGGTTAGCGTTAGGGTTAGGGTTAGGGTTAGGGTAAGGGTTAGTGTTAGGGTTAGGGTTTGGTTAAGGTTAAGGTTTGGGTTATGGTTAGGGTTAGGGTTAGGGTTTGGATTATGTTTAGGGTAAGGGTTAGGGTTAGGGTTTTGGTTTGGGATAGGTTTAGGGTAAGGGTTTGGGTTCGGGTTAGGGTTAGCTTTAGGGTTTACTGTTAGGGTTAGGGTTTGCGTTAGGGTTAGGGTTAGGGTTAGGGTTAGGGTTAGGTTTAGGGTTTGGGTTAGGGTTAGTGTTTGGGTTAGGGTAGGGTTAGGGTTAGGGTTAGGGTTAGGGTTAGGGTTAGGTTTTGGGTTAGTGTTAAGGTTAGGGATTTGGGTTAGGGTTAGGGTTAGGTTTAGAGTTAGGTTTACTGTTAGGATTAGGGTTAGTGTTAGGTTTATTGTTAGGATTTGCCTTAGGGTTAGGGTTAGGGTTAGGGTTCAGGTTAGGGTTAGGGTTAGGGTTAGGGTTAGGGTTAGGGTTAGGGTTAGGTTTAGGGTTAGGGTTACGGTTTGGGTTAGGTTAGGGTTAGGGTTCAGATTAGGGTAGGGTTAGCGTTAGGGTTAGGGTTAGGGTTTGCGTTAGGGTTAGAGTTAGAATTAGGGTTAGGGTTAGTGTTAGGGTTGGGTTAGGCTTAGGGTTTACGTTAGGGTTAGGGTTAGGGTTATGGTTAGGGTTAGGGTTAGGGTTAGGTTTTGGGTTAGTGTTAAGGTTAGGGATTTGGGTTAGGGTTAGGGTTAGGTTTAGAGTTAGGTTTACTGTTAGGTTTAGGGTTAGTGTTTGGTTTAGTGTTAGGGTTTGCCTTAAGGTTAGGGTTATGGTTAGGGTTAGGGTTCAGGTTAGGGTTACGGTTAGGGTTAGGGTTATGGTTAGGGTAGGGTTAGGGTTAGGGTTAGGGTTAGGGGTTACGGTTAGCCTTAGATTTAGGGTTAGGGTTAGGGTTAGTATTTGGGTTAGGGTTAGGGTTAGGGTTAGCTATAGGGTTTGGGTTTGGGTTAGGGTAAGGGTTAGGGTTAGGGATAGAGTTAGGGTTAGGGTTAGGGTTAAGGGTAGGGTGAGGTTTAAGGTTAGTGTTAGGGTTAGGGTTAGTGTTAGGGTTAGGGTTTTGGTTAGGGTTAGGGTTAGGTTTAGGTTTGGGGTTTGGATTAGGGTTAGGGTTTTGGTTAGGGTAGGGTTAGGGTTAGGGTTAGGGTTAGGGTTTAGGGTTAGTGTTAGGTTTAAGGTTAGTGTTAGGGTTAGGGTTAGGGTTAAGGTTAGTGTTTGGGTTATGGTTAGGGTTAGGGTTAGGGTTTGGTTTAGGGTTAGGGTAAGTGTAGGGTTAGGTTTAGGGTAGGGTTAGGGTTAGGGTTAGGGTTAAAAAAAAGAATTTCGAACAGTGTTCCTCTTCCTTTTAGAGTTAGGGTTAGGGTTAGGGTTAGGGTTAAGGTTAGGGTTTAGGGTTAGGGTTAGGGTTAGGGTTATGATAAGGTTTAGGGTTAGGATTAGGGTTACGGTAGGGTTAGGGTTACGGTTAGGGTTTAGGTTTAGGGCTATGGTTAGGGTTAGTGTTAGGGTTAGGTTTAGGGTTTGAGTTAGGGTTAGGGTTAGGATTAGGGTTAGGGTTTGGATTACGGTTAGGGTAAGGGTTAGGGTTAGGTTTAGAGTTAGGTTTAGGGTTTAGTGTTAGTGTTAGTGTTAGGGTTAGGGTTAGGTTTAGGGTTAGGTTTAGGGTTTGGTTAGGGTTAGGGTTAGGGTTCAGTTTAGGGTTAGGGTTAGGGTTAGGGTTAGGATTAGGTTTAGGGTTTGGGTTAGGGTTAGGGTTTGGGTTAGGGTAGGGTTAGGGTTAGGGTTAGGGTTAGGGTTAGGGTTAGGTTTTGGGTTAGTGTTAAGGTTAGGGATTTGGGTTAGGGTTAGGGTTAGGTTTAGAGTTAGGTTTACTGTTAGGATTAGGGTTAGTGTTAGGTTTAGTGTTAGGGTTTGCCTTAGGGTTAGGGTTAGGGTTAGGGTTAGGGTTCAGATTAGGGTTAGGGTTAGGGTTAGGGTTATGGTTAGGGTTTGGGTTAGGGTAGAGTTAGGCTT
>JAQJZF010000038.1:92500-95000 GCA_028537955.1 Microtus californicus | reverse complement strand
TACTGTTAGGATTAGGGTTAGTGTTAGGTTTAGTGTTAGGGTTTGCCTTAGGGTTAGGGTTATGGTTAGGGTTAGGGTTCAGGTTAGGGTTACGGTTAGGGTTAGGGTTATGGTTAGGGTAGGGTTAGGGTTAGGGTTAGGGTTAGGGGTTACGGTTAGCCTTAGATTTAGGGTTAGGGTTAGGGTTAGTATTTGGGTTAGTGTTAGGGTTAGGGTTAGCTATAGGGTTTGGGTTTGGGTTAGGGTAAGTGTTAGGGTTAGGGATAGAGTTAGGGTTAGGGTTAGGGTTAGGGATAGGGTGAGGTTTAAGGTTAGAGTTAGGGTTAGGGTTAGTGTTAGGGTTAGGGTTTGGGTTAGGGTTTGCGTTAGGGTTAGGGTTAGGGTTAGGGTTCAGTTTAGGGTTAGGGTTAGGGTTAGGGTTAGGGTTAGGGTTTGGTTAGGGTTAGGGTTAGGGTTAGGGTTAGGGTTTAGGTTTAGGGTTAGGGTTAGGATTTGTGTTAGGCTTAGGGTTAGGGTTAGGGTTAGGGTTTGGGTTAGGGTTAGGGTAAGGTTTAGGGTTAGGATTAGGGTTAGGGTTTTCGTTAGGGTTAGGGTTAGGGGTTAGGGTTAGGGTTAGGTTTAGGGTTAGGATTAGTGTTAGGGTTAGGGTTGGGTTTAGGGTTTGGGTTAGAGTAGGGTTAGGGTTATGGTTAGGGTTATGTGTTTGGGTTAGCGTTAGGGTTAGGGTTAGGTTTATGGTTAGGGTTAGGGTTATGGTAAGGGTTAGGGTTAGGATTAGGGTTACGGTAGGGTTAGGGTTACGGTTAGGGTTTAGGGTTATGGTTATGGTTAGGGTTAGTGTTAGGGTTAGGTTTAGGGTTTGAGTTAGGGTTAGGGTTAGGATTAGGGTTAGGGTTTGGATTACGGTTAGGGTAAGTGTTAGGGTTAGGTTTAGAGTTAGGTTTAGGGTTTAGTGTTAGTGTTAGTGTTAGGGTTAGGTTTAGGGTTAGGTTTAGGGTTTGGGTTAGGGTTAGGGTTAGGGTATGGATTACGGTTAGGGTAAGGGTTTGGGTTAGGGTTATGGTTAGGGTTAGGTTTTCGTGTTAGGGTTAGGGTTAGGGATAGTGTTTGCTTTAGGGTTAGGGTTAGGGTTAGTGTTTGGGTTAGGGTTAGGGTTAGGTTAGGGTTAGGGTAAGGGTTAGGGGTTAGGGTTAGTGTTAGAGTTAGGGTGAGGGTTAGGGATAGGTTTAGGGTTAAGGTTTGGGTTAGGGTTAGGTTTAGGGTTAGGGTTAGGGTTAGGGTTTGTGTTAGGGTTAGGGTAAGGTTTAGGGTTTGCGTTAGGGTTAGGGTTAGGGTTAGGGTTCAGTTTAGGGTTAGGGTTAGGGTTAGAGTTAGGGTTAGGTTAGGGTTAGGGTTAGGGTTTAGGTTTAGGGTTAGGGTTAGGATTTGTGTTAGGCTTAGGGTTAGGGTTAGGGTTAGGGTTTGGGTTAGGGTTAGGGTAAGGTTTAGGGTTAGGATTAGGGTTAGGGTTAGGGTTTTCGTTAGGGTTAGGGTTAGGGGTTAGGGTTAGGGTTAGGTTTAGGGTTAGGATTAGTGTTAGGGTTAGGGTTGGGTTTAGGGTTTGGGTTAGAGTAGGGTTAGGGTTATGGTTAGGGTTAGGGGTTTGGGTTAGCGTTAGGGTTAGGGTTAGGTTTATGGTTAGGGTTAGGGTTATGGTAAGGGTTAGGGTTAGGATTAGGGTTACGGTAGGGTTAGGGTTACGGTTAGGGTTTAGGGTTATGATTATTGTTAGGGTTAGTGTTAGGGTTAGGTTTAGGGTTTGAGTTAGGGTTAGGGTTAGGATTAGGGTTAGGGTTTGGATTACGGTTAGGGTAAGTGTTAGGGTTAGATTTAGAGTTAGGTTTAGGGTTTAGTGTTAGTGTTAGTGTTAGGGTTAGGTTTAGGGTTAGGTTTAGGGTTTGGGTTAGGGTTAGGGTTAGGGTATGGATTACGGTTAGGGTAAGGGTTTGGGTTAGGGTTATGGTTAGGGTTAGGTTTTCGTGTTAGGGTTAGGGTTAGGGATAGGGTTTGCTTTAGGGTTAGGGTTAGGGTTAGGGTTAGTGTTTGGGTTAGGGTTAGGGTTAGGTTAGGGTTAGGGTAAGGGTTAGGGGTTAGGGTTAGTGTTAGAGTTAGGGTTAGGGATAGGTTTAGGGTTAAGGTTTGGGTTAGGGTTAGATTTAGGGTTAGGGTTAGGGTTAGGGTTTGTGTTAGGGTTGGGGTAAGGTTTAGGGTTAGGGTTAGGGTAGTGTTAGGGTTAGGGTTAAGGTTTGGGTTAGGGTTAGGGTTAGGGTTAGGGTTAGGGTTAGGGTTGCGTTAGGGTTAGAGTTAGGGTTAGGGTAAGTGTTAGGGTTAGGGTTATGGTTAGGGTTAGGGTTAGGGTAGGGTTAGGCTTAGATTTAGGATTAGGGGTTAGGGTTAGTGTTAGGGTTAGGGTTACGGTTAGGGTTAGGGTTACGGTTAGGGTTAGGGTTACAGTTATGGT
>JAQJZF010000038.1:80000-87500 GCA_028537955.1 Microtus californicus | reverse complement strand
AGGGTTAGGATGAGGGTTAGGGTTAGGGTTTTCGTTAGGGTTAGTGTTAGGGGTTAGGGTTAGGGTTAGGTTTAGCGTTAGGATTAGTGTTAGGGTTAGGGTTGGGTTTAGGGTTTGGGTTAGAGTAGGGTTAGGGTTATGGTTAGGGTTAGGGGTTTGGGTTAGCGTTAGGGTTAGGGTTAGGTTTATGGTTAGGGTTAGGGTTAGGGTTACATTTAGGGTTAGGGTTAGGGTTAGCGTTTAGGGTTAGGGTTAGGTTTAGGGTTAGGGTTAGGGTTAGGTTTACGGTTTGGGTTAGGTTTAGGGTTAGGGTTTGGGTTTGGGTTTGGGTTAGGGTTAGGGTAAGGGTTTGGGTTAGGGTTAGGGTTAGGTTTAGGGTTTAGTGTTAGGGTTAGGGTTAGGGTTTGCGTTAGGGTTAGGGTTAGGTTTAGTTTTAGGGTTTGGATTAGGGTTAGGGTTTTGGTTAGGGTAGGGTTAGGGTTAGGGTTAGGGTTAGGGTTTAGGGTTAGTGTTAGGTTTAGGGTTAGTGTTAGGGTTAGGGTTAGGGTTAGGGTTAAGGTTAGTGTTTGGGTTAGGGTTAGGGTTAGGGTTAGGGTTTGGTTTAGGGTTAGGGTAAGTGTAGGGTTAGGTTTAGGGTAGGGTTAGGGTTAGGGTTAGGGTTAGGGTTAGGGTTAAAAAAAAGAATTTAGAACAGTGTTCCTCTTCCTTTTAGAGTTAGGGTTAGGCTTAGGGTTAGGGTTAAGATTAGGGTTTAGGGTTAGGCTTAGGGTTAGGGTTATGGTAAGGGTTAGGGTTAGGATTAGGGTTAGGGTTAGGGTTAGGGTAAGGGTTAGTGTTAGGGTTAGGGTTAGGGTTAAGGTTAAGGTTTGGGTTATGGTTAGGGTTAGGGTTAGGGTTTGGATTATGTTTAGGGTAAGGGTTAGGGTTAGGGTTTTGGTTTGGGATAGGTTTAGGGTAAGGGTTTGGGTTCGGGTTAGGGTTAGCTTTAGGGTTTACTGTTAGGGTTAGGGTTTGCGTTAGGGTTAGGGTTAGGGTTAGGGTTAGGGTTAGGTTTAGGGTTTGGGTTAGGGTTAGGGTTTGGGTTAGGGTAGGGTTAGGGTTAGGGTTAGGGTTAGGGTTAGGGTTAGGGTTAGGTTTTGGGTTAGTGTTAAGGTTAGGGATTTGGGTTAGGGTTAGGGTTAGGTTTAGAGTTAGGTTTACTGTTAGGATTAGGGTTAGTGTTAGGTTTACTGTTAGGATTTGCCTTAGGGTTAGGGTTAGGGTTAGGGTTCAGGTTAGGGTTAGGGTTAGGGTTAGGGTTATGGTTAGGGTTTGGGTTAGGGTAGAGTTAGGCTTAGGGTTCGGGTTAGGGGTTAGGGTTAGTGTTAGGGTTAGGGTTAGGGTTAGGGTTAGGGTTAGGTTTAGGGTTAGGGTTACGGTTTGGGTTAGGTTAGGGTTAGGGTTAAGGTTAGGGTTAGGGTTAGCGTTAGGGTTAGGGTTAGGGTTTGCGTTAGGATTAGAGTTAGAATTAGGCTTAGGGTTAGTTTTAGGGTTGGGTTAGGCTTAGGGTTTACGTTAGGGTTAGGGTTAGGGTTATGGTTAGGGTTAGGGTTAGGGTTAGGTTTTGGGTTAGTGTTAAGGTTAGGGATTTGGGTTAGGGTTAGGGTTAGGTTTAGAGTTAGGTTTACTGTTAGGATTAGGGTTAGTGTTAGGTTTAGTGTTAGGGTTTGCCTTAGGGTTAGGGTTATGGTTAGGGTTAGGGTTCAGGTTAGGGTTACGGTTAGGGTTAGGGTTATGGTTAGGGTAGGGTTAGGGTTAGGGTTAGGGTTAGGGGTTACGGTTAGCCTTAGATTTAGGGTTAGGGTTAGGGTTAGTATTTGGGTTAGTGTTAGGGTTAATGTTAGCTATAGGGTTTGGGTTTGGGTTAGGGTAAGGGTTAGGGTTAGGGATAGAGTTAGGGTTAGGGTTAGGGTTAGGGATAGGGTGAGGTTTAAGGTTAGAGTTAGGGTTAGGGTTAGTGTTAGGGTTAGGGTTTGGGTTAGGGTTTGCGTTAGGGTTAGGGTTAGGGTTAGGGTTCAGTTTAGGGTTAGGGTTAGGGTTAGGGTTAGGGTTAGGTTAGGGTTAGGGTTAGGGTTAGGGTTTAGGTTTAGGGTTAGGGTTAGGATTTGTGTTAGGCTTAGGGTTAGGGTTAGGGTTAGGGTTTGGGTTAGGGTTAGGGTAAGGTTTAGGGTTAGGATTATGGTTAGGGTTAGGGTTTTCGTTAGGGTTAGGGTTAGGGGTTAGGGTTAGGGTTAGGTTTAGGGTTAGGATTAGTGTTAGGGTTAGGGTTGGGTTTAGGGTTTGGGTTAGAGTAGGGTTAGGGTTATGGTTAGGGTTAGGGGTTTGGGTTAGCGTTAGGGTTAGGGTTAGGTTTATGGTTAGGGTTAGGGTTATGGTAAGGGTTAGGGTTAGGATTAGGGTTACGGTAGGGTTAGGGTTACGGTTAGGGTTTAGGGTTAGGGTTAGGGTTAGGGTAAGGGTTAGTGTTAGGGTTAGGGTTAGGGTTAAGGTTAAGGTTTGGGTTAGGGTTAGGGTTAGGGTTAGGGTTTGGATTATGTTTAGGGTAAGGGTTAGGGTTAGGGATTTGGTTTGGGATAGGTTTAGGGTAAGGGTTTGGGTTCGGGTTAGGGTTAGCTTTAGGGTTTACTGTTAGGGTTAGGGTTTGCGTTAGGGTTAGGGTTAGGGTTAGGGTTAGGGTTAGGTTTAGGGTTTGGGTTAGGGTTAGTGTTTGGGTTAGGGTAGGGTTAGGGTTAGGGTTAGGGTTAGGGTTAGGGTTAGGGTTAGGGTTAGGTTTTGGGTTAGTGTTAAGGTTAGGGATTTGGGTTAGGGTTAGGGTTAGGTTTAGAGTTAGGTTTACTGTTAGGATTAGGGTTAGTGTTAGGTTTAGTGTTAGGATTTGCCTTAGGGTTAGGGTTAGGGTTAGGGTTCAGGTTAGGGTTAGGGTTAGGGTTAGGGTTATGGTTAGGGTTTGGGTTAGGGTAGAGTTCGGCTTAGGGTTCGGGTTAGGGGTTAGGGTTAGTGTTAGGGTTAGGGTTAGGGTTAGGGTTAGGGTTAGGGTTAGGTTTAGGGTTAGGGTTACGGTTTGGGTTAGGTTAGGGTTAGGGTTAAGGTTAGGGTTAGGGTTAGCGTTAGGGTTAGGGTTAGGGTTTGCGTTAGGGTTAGAGTTAGAATTAGGCTTAGGGTTAGTTTTAGGGTTGGGTTAGGCTTAGGGTTTACGTTAGGGTTAGGGTTAGGGTTATGGTTAGGGTTAGGGTTAGGGTTAGGTTTTGGGTTAGTGTTAAGGTTAGGGATTTGGGTTAGGGTTAGGGTTAGGTTTAGAGTTAGGTTTACTGTTAGGATTAGGGTTAGTGTTAGGTTTAGTGTTAGGGTTTGCCTTAGGGTTAGGGTTAGGGTTAGGGTTAGGGTTCAGGTTAGGGTTAGGGTTAGGGTTATGGTTAGGGTTTGGGTTAGGGTAGAGTTAGGCTTAGGGTTCGGGTTAGGGGTTAGGGTTAGGGTTAGGGTTAGGGTTAGGGGTTACGGTTAGCCTTAGATTTAGGGTTAGGGTTAGGGTTAGTATTTGGGTTAGTGTTAGGGTTAGGGTTAGCTATAGGGTTTGGGTTTGGGTTAGGGTAAGTGTTAGGGTTAGGGATAGAGTTAGGGTTAGGGTTAGGGTTAGGGATAGGGTGAGGTTTAAGGTTAGAGTTAGGGTTAGGGTTAGTGTTAGGGTTAGGGTTTGGGTTAGGGTTTGCGTTAGTGTTAGGGTTAGGGTTAGGGTTCAGTTTAGGGTTAGGGTTAGGGTTAGGGTTAGGGTTAGGGTTAGGTTAGGGTTAGGGTTAGGGTTAGGGTTTAGGTTTAGGGTTAGGGTTAGGATTTGTGTTAGGCTTAGGGTTAGGGTTAGGGTTAGGGTTTGGGTTAGGGTTAGGGTAAGGTTTAGGGTTAGGATTAGGGTTAGGGTTAGGGTTTTCGTTAGGGTTAGGGTTAGGGGTTAGGGTTAGGGTTAGGTTTAGGGTTAGGATTAGTGTTAGGGTTAGGGTTGGGTTTAGGGTTTGGGTTAGAGTAGGGTTAGGGTTATGGTTAGGGTTAGGGGTTTGGGTTAGCGTTAGGGTTAGGGTTAGGTTTATGGTTAGTGTTAGGGTTATGGTAAGTGTTAGGGTTAGGATTAGGGTTACGGTAGGGTTAGGGTTACGGTTAGGGTTTAGGGTTATGGTTATGGTTAGGGTTAGTGTTAGGGTTAGGTTTAGGATTTGAGTTAGGGTTAGGGTTAGGATTAGGGTTAGGGTTTGGATTACGGTTAGGGTAAGTGTTAGGGTTAGGTTTAGAGTTAGGTTTAGGGTTTAGTGTTAGTGTTAGTGTTAGGGTTAGGTTTAGGGTTAGGTTTAGGGTTTGGGTTAGGGTTAGGGTTAGGGTATGGATTACGGTTAAGGTAAGGGTTTGGGTTAGGGTTATGGTTAGGGTTAGGTTTTCGTGTTAGGGTTAGGGTTAGGGATAGGGTTTGCTTTAGGGTTAGGGTTAGGGTTAGTGTTTGGGTTAGGGTTAGGGTTAGGTTAGGGTTAGGGTAAGGGTTAGGGGTTAGGGTTAGTGTTAGAGTTAGTCTGAGGGTTAGGGATAGGTTTAGGGTTAAGGTTTGGGTTAGGGTTAGGTTTAGGGTTAGGGTTAGGGTTAGGGTTTGTGTTAGGGTTAGGGTAAGGTTTAGGGTTTGCGTTAGGGTTAGGTTTAGGGTTAGGGTTCAGTTTAGGGTTAGGGTTATTGTTAGAGTTAGAGTTAGGTTAGGGTTAGGGTTAGGGTTTAGGTTTAGGGTTAGGGTTAGGATTTGTGTTAGGCTTAGGGTTAGGGTTAGGGTTAGGGTTTGGGTTAGGGTTAGGGTAAGGTTTAGGGTTAGGATTAGGGTTAGGGTTAGGGTTTTCGTTAGGGTTAGGGTTAGGGGTTAGGGTTAGGTTTAGGTTTAGGGTTAGGATTAGTGTTAGGGTTAGGGTTGGGTTTAGGGTTTGGGTTAGAGTAGGGTTAGGGTTATGGTTAGGGTTAGGGGTTTGGGTTAGCGTTAGGGTTAGGGTTAGGTTTATGGTTAGGGTTAGGGTTATGGTAAGGGTTAGGGTTAGGATTAGGGTTACGGTAGGGTTAGGGTTACGGTTAGGGTTTAGGGTTATGATTATTGTTAGGGTTAGTGTTAGGGTTAGGTTTAGGGTTTGAGTTAGGGTTAGGGTTAGGATTAGGGTAGGGTTTGGATTACGGTTAGGGTAAGTGTTAGGGTTAGGTTTAGAGTTAGGTTTAGGGTTTAGTGTTAGTGTTAGTGTTAGGGTTAGGTTTAGGGTTAGGTTTAGGGTTTGGGTTAGGGTTAGGGTTAGGGTATGGATTACGGTTAGGGTAAGGGTTTGGGTTAGGGTTATGGTTAGGGTTAGGTTTTCGTGTTAGGGTTAGGGTTAGGGATAGGGTTTGCTTTAGGGTTAGGGTTAGGGTTAGGGTTAGTGTTTGGGTTAGGGTTAGGGTTAGGTTAGGGTTAGGGTAAGGGTTAGGGGTTAGGGTTAGTGTTAGAGTTAGGGTTAGGGTTAGGGATAGGTTTAGGGTTAAGGTTTGGGTTAGGGTTAGATTTAGGGTTAGGGTTAGGGTTAGGGTTTGTGTTAGGGTTGGGGTAAGGTTTAGGGTTAGGGTTAGGGTAGTGTTAGGGTTAGGGTTAAGGTTTGGGTTAGGGTTAGGGTTAGGGTTAGGGTTAGTGTTAGGGTTTGCGTTAGGGTTAGAGTTAGGGTTAGGGTAAGTGTTAGGGTTAGGGTTATGGTTAGGGTTAGGGTTAGGGTAGGGTTAGGCTTAGGTTTAGGGTTAGGGGTTAGGGTTAGTGTTAGGGGTAGGGTTACGGTTAGGGTTAGGGTTACGGTTAGGGTTAGGGTTACAGTTATGGTTAGGGTTACGCTTAGTGTTAGGGTTAGGGTTAGGGTTATGGTTAGTGTTAGGCTTAGGGTAAGGGTTAGGGTTAGGATTAGGGTTAGGTTTAGGGTTTAGTGTTAGGGTTAGGGTTAGGGTTTGCGTTAGGGTTAGGGTTAGGGTTAGGGTTAGGTTTAGGGATTGGGTTAGGGTTAAGGTTTGGGTTAGGGGTTACGGTAATTGTTAGAGTTAGGGTTAGGGTTAGGGTTAGGGTTATGGTTAAGGTTTGGGTTAGGGTTAGTGTTAGGGTTTGGATTACGGTTAGGGTAGGTGTTAGGGTTAGGGTTAGGGTTTAGTGTTAGTGTTAGGTTTAGGCTTAGGGTTAGGGTTAGGGTTGCGTTAGGGTTAGGGTTAGGGTTTGGGTTAGGGTTAGGTTTAGGGTAGGGTTAGGGTTAGGATTAGGGTTAGGGGTTAGGGTAAGTGTTAGAGTTAGGGTTAGGGTTAGGGTTTGGGTTAGGGTTTGGGTTAGGGTTAGGGTAAGGGTTAGGGTTAGGGTTAGGGTTACGGTTAGGGTTAGGGTTTGGGATAGGGTTAGGGTTTGCGTTAGGGTTAGAGTTAGTGTTAGGGTTAGTGTTAGGGTTAGGGTTATGGTTAGGGATTGTGTTAGGGTAGAGTTAGGCTTAGGGTTAGGGTTAGGGGTTAGGGTTAGTGTTTGGGTTAGGGTAAGGGTTAGGGTTAGGGTTAGGGTTAGGGTTACGGTTTGGGTTAGGTTAGGGTTAGGGTTAGGGTTAGGGTTAGGTTTAGGGTTAGGTTTTGCGTTAGGGTTAGAGTTAGAATTAGGTTTAGGGTTAGTGTTAGGGTTGGGTTAGGCTTAGGGTTTACGTTAGGGTTAGGGTTAGGGTTATGGTTAGGGTTAGGGTTAGGGTTAGGGTTAGGGTTAGGTTTTGGGTTAGTGTTAAGTTTAGGGATTTGGGTTAGGGTTAGGGTTAGGTTTAGAGTTAGGTTTACTGTTAGGGTTAGGGTTAGTGTTAGGTTTAGTGTTAGGGTTTGCCTTAGGGTTAGGGTTAGGGTTAGGGTTAGGGTTCAGATTAGGGTTAGGGTTAGGGTAAGGGTTAGGGTTTTGGTTAGGGTAGGGTTAGGGTTAGGGTTAGGTGTTACGGTTAGCCTTAGATTTAGGGTTAGGGTTAGGGTTAGGGTTTAGGGTTAGGGTTAGGGTTAGGGTTAGGGTTAGGGTTATGGTAAGGGTTAGGGTTAGGGTAAGGGTTAGGGTTAGGGTTAGGGTTAAGGTTTGGGTTAGGGTTAGGGTTAGGTTTAGGGTTAGGGTTTGGGTTAGGGTTAGGGTAACGTTTAGGGTTAGGGTTAGGTTTACGGTTAGGGTTAGGGTTATGGTTAGGTTTAGGGTTTGCGTTAGGGTTAGAGTTAGTGTTAGGGTTAGTTTTAGGGTTAGGGTTATGGTAAGGGTTTGGGTTAGGGTAGAGTTAGGCTTAGGGTTAGGGTTAGGGGTTAGGTTTAGTGTTAGGGTTAGGGTTAGGGTTAGGATTAGGGTTAGGATTAGGGGTTAGGGTTAGGGTTACGGTTGGGGTTAGGGTTACAGTTAGAGTTAGAGTTACGCTTAGTGTTAGGGTTAGTGTTAGGGTTAGTGTTAGGGTT
>JAQJZF010000038.1:57500-60000 GCA_028537955.1 Microtus californicus | reverse complement strand
ATAGGGTTAGGGTTACAGTTAGGGTTAGGGTTAGGGTTAGGGTTAGGGTTATGGTTTAGGGTTAGGGTTAGGTTTAGTGTTAGGGTTAGGGTTAGGGTTACGGTTTGGGTTAGGTTTATGGTTAGGGTTTGGGTTTGGGTTTGGGTTAGGGTTAGGGTAAGGGTTTGGGTTAGGGTTAGGGTTAGGTTTAGGGTTTAGTGTTAGGGTTAGGGTTAGGGTTTGCGTTAGGGTTAGGGTTAGGTTTAGGTTTAGTGTTTGGATTAGGGTTAGGGTTTTGGTTAGGGTAGGGTTAGGGTTAGGGTTAGGGTTAGGGTTTAGGGTTAGTGTTAGGTTTAGGGTTAGTGTTAGGGTTAGCGTTAGGGTTAGGGTTAAGGTTAGTGTTTGGGTTAGGGTTAGGGTTAGGGTTAGGGTTTGATTTAGGGTTAGGGTAAGTGTAGGGTTAGGTTTAGGGTAGGGTTAGGGTTAGGGTTAGGGTTAAAAAAAAGAATTTAGAACAGTGTTCCTCTTCCTTTTAGAGTTAGGGTTAGGGTTAGGGTTAGGGTTAAGGTTAGGGTTTAGGGTTAGGGTTAGGGTTAGGGTTATGGTAAGGGTTAGGGTTAGGATTAGGGTTACGGTAGGGTTAGGGTTACGGTTAGGGTTTAGGGTTAGGGTTATGGTTAGGGTTAGTGTTAGGGTTAGGTTTAGGGTTTGAGTTAGGGTTAGGGTTAGGATTAGGGTTAGGGTTTGGATTACGGTTAGGGTAAGGGTTAGGGTTAGGTTTAGAGTTAGGTTTAGGGTTTAGTGTTAGTGTTAGTGTTAGGGTTAGGGTTAGGTTTACGGTTAGGTTTAGGGTTTGGGTTAGGGTTAGGGTTAGGGTATGGATTACGGTTAGGGTAAGGGTGTGGGTTAGGGTTATGGTTAGTGTTAGGTTTTAGAGTTAGGGTTAGGGTTAGGGATAGGCTTTGCTTTAGGGTTAGGGTTAGGGTTAGGGTTAGTGTTTGGGTTAGGGTTAGGTTTAGGTTAGGGTTAGGGTTAGGGTTTGGGTTAGGGTTTGGATTACGGTTAGAGTAAAGGTTACGGTTAGGGTTAGGGTTAGGGTTTAGTGTTAGGGTTAGGTTTAGGGTTAGGGTTAGGTTTAGGGTTTGCGTTAGGGTTAGGTTTAGGTTTAGGGTTTGGGTTATTGTTAGGGTTAGGGTTAGGGTAGGGTTAGGGTTAGGGTTAGGGTTAGGGGTTAGGGTAAGTGTTAGAGTTAGTGTTAGGGTTAGGGTTAGGTTTAAGGTTTGGGTTAGTGTTAGGGTTAGGGTTAGGATTTGGGTTAGGGTTACGGTTAGGGTTAGTGTTAGGGTTTGGGTTAGGGTTATGGTATGGGTTAGGGTTAGGGTTAGGGTTAGGTTTACGGTAGGGTTAGGGTTAGGGTTAGGGGTTAGGGTTAGGGTTAGGGTCGGGGTTAGGGTTAGGTTTAGGGTTTGGGTTAGGGTTAGGGTTAGGGTTAGGGTTTGGATTACGGTTAGGGTAAGGTTTGGGTTAGGGTTAGGGTTAGGTTTAGGGTTTAGTGTTAGGGTTAGGGTTTGGGTTTGCGTTAGGCTTAGGGTTAGGGTTAGGGTTAGGGTTAGGTTTAGGGATTGGGTTAGGGTTAAGGTTTGGGTTAGGGGTTACGGTAAGTGTTAGAGTTAGGGTTAGGGTTAGGGTTAGGGTTTTGGTTAAGGTTTGGGTTAGGGTTAGTGTTAGGGTTTGGATTACGGTTAGGGTAGGTGTTAGGGTTAGGGTTAGGGTTTAGTGTTAGTGTTAGCTTTAGGCTTAGGGTTAGGGTTAGGGTTGGGTTAGGGTTAGGGTTAGGGTTTGGTTTAGGGTTAGATTTAGGTTAGTGTTAGGGTTAGGATTAGGGTTAGGGGTTAGGGTAAGTGTTAGAGTTAGGGTTAGGGTTAGGGTTAGGGTTTGGGTTAGGGTTAGGGTAAGGGTTAGGGTTAGGGTTACGGTTAGGGTTAGGGTTAGTGTTAGGGTTTGCGTTAGGGTTAGAGTTAGTGTTAGGGTTAGTGTTAGGGTTAGGGTTATGGTTAGGGATTGGGTTAGGGTAGAGTTAGGCTTAGGGTTAGGTTTAGGGGTTAGGGTTAGTGTTTGGGTTAGGGTAGGGATAGGGTTATGGTTAGGGTTAGGGTTACGGTTTGGGTTAGGTTAGGGTTAGGGTTAGGGTTAGGGTTAGGTTTTGCGTTAGGGTTAGAGTTAGAATTAGGGTTAAGGTTAGTGTTAGGGTTGGGTTAGGCTTAGGGTTTACGTTAGGGTTAGGGTTAGGGTTATGGTTAGGGTTAGGGTTAGGGTTAGGGTTAGGTTTTGGGTTAGTGTTAAGGTTAGGGATTTGGGTTAGGGTTAGGGTTAGGTTTAGACTTAGGTTTACTGTTAGGGTTAGGGTTAGTGTTAGGTTTAGTGTTAGGGTTTGCCTTAGGGTTAGGTTTAGGGTTAGGGTTAGGGTTCAGGTTAGGGTTAGGGTTAGGGTAAGGGTTAGGGTTATGGTTAGGGTAGGGTT